>ML792428.1:5605-39502 GCA_009831015.1 Picea engelmannii | reverse complement strand
TTAGGGTTATACATTCTCTCCAGGGCACACTTTGATTAGTGTAGGAGGAATGGCCCAGGGTGGGGAATGGTTCAGGACAGACATTCCTTAGGGTTTATACATTCTCTCCAGGGTGCACTTTGATTAGTGTAGGAGGAATGGCCCAGGGTGAGGAATGGTCCAAACTCAGACATTCCTTAGGGTTTATACATTCTCTCCAGGGTGCACTTTGATTAGTGTATGAATAATGGCCCAGGGTGAGGAATGGTCCATGCTCAGAAATCAGAAACAATCCTTCTTCCTTGTTTGATAATAATAGGGCAGATAGCCCATTGTTGATGAGGGCAGATATTCTTTCAAATCTCACAAACGTGAGTGAAAGATTGGCCCAGATGATTCAGTTTATTTTTAACAATATTTTCTGTGCGGGATGGCATCAGATGATTGTTATGGAGACTACCTATCTCCAGACAGTAGAGATATACTATTGTGGTTGATATGTTCCACTATTTTGAGGCAAATATTCTTTCAGAGCTCACAGATGCGAGTGAAAGATTGGCCCAGAAAAATCAGTTTATATCATAACATTGTTTCTATGCAGGTTGCTATCAGATGTTTGTTATGAAGACAATAGATATAGACTATTGTGGTGGATATGTTCCACTGTTCGTGAGGCAGATATTCTTTCAGAGCTCACAGATGTGAGTGAAAGATTGGCCCAAATAATTCAGTATATATAATAACATTATTTCTATGCAGGTTGCTATCAGATGTTTGTTATGAAGACTGTATGACAGTAGATGAAGACTATTGTGGTGGATATGTTCCATTGTTCGCAACTACACGTTGTTGATCAAGTACTTGTGTGTTACTTGGTGTGGTAGTGTACCACTGGATTGTAGTTATGTACTACTATGGATAGACACAGTTGTGTTCTATTTTCATTCTAATTGCCTTGAAGACTATCAACAGTTTATTGGAGATCATCATCATCCAGAAGAATGATGAACAGAGATTTTCTAGATGGAAAACAGTTCAGAGCATTTACTCTTCTAGATTATAAGAATGGCTCTTGTATCACTCTATGGTGTGAGTGATTTATCCAGCATCATGTCTAATTACTCAAATGAAGTATGGTTTCTAGAGATGATGCAGCTGATGGTGATGGTGATGCTCATGATCTAGTCATTAAATAGTCTAGACAACTATATTTATGCTATCGAGTAAATGGTATGTTTTTGTGCTCATGTCCATTACCTGTAATACCTCCCTAGCTAGGAGGGAGTGTTAATATTATGGTAGCTGTGGGAGGTATTTACCTCCATGTGTGAACCTGACGAGATAGAAGACTCTATAGAGCAAGAGAAAACCCTAATGAGTTGGATAATAACCCTAGAAGTCTTGTCGGCTCAAGAAGATAATTTATATTAGGTTATTAGCCTCTAAGAGAAGAAGTCGGCTAGAAATAATAATAATATATTGAACATACACATATCCAGAAGGAGAAGTCATCCCTAGCAAATCTAGAAAAACCAGTATAAATACAGGGCATCAATTCTCATTTGACAGCATCTCAGAATTGCAATTCCCAGTTTGGTGCGCACTGCAGTTCCCAGTTTGGTGCGCACATGTGGAGGAGAGCTGCAGTTGCAGCTGCAGCAGCAGCTAGTTTTCGGTATGAGCTTGGACTATCTCTTAGCTAGGGTTTGGACTATCTGATCAGATATTGTTGGTGCTCTATCCTTGGAGGAAGATGCGCTACACCTTGTTTGGCTATCTATCCTAGGGTTTTCTTCCAGAGTAATTCTTAGTCAAGGTTAAGGTGCTCAAAGGGTGGCTTCAGCCTATGGTTGGGTGACGAGGGTATCGTCAATGGTAAAACAAGCACACCATCTTCTATATTCTAACACTTTGTCCACACGAGAGTCAAACTTTACCATTCTGCCATCTTCTCTTTTGATGTAGCATTTGCTTCCAAAAACTTTGAAGTGATTTACATTTATTGGTCTTCATTTACATGGCTTGTAGGGAGTTTTGTCAGTATTGTTTCTGATCATTACTCTATTTTGAATTTGAAATGTTGTATGCACTGCATGTGTCCAAAAAATATATGTCAATTTGGAATACATTAGCATTGTTCGAGCCATTTCTTGTATTGTCTTGTTCTTTCTTTCAACAGCTACATTTTGTTGAGGTGTCCTAGCAATGGAGAATTGTCTTTTTATTCCATGACTGTTGCAGTAGTCCATAAATTCCTTTGAAGTGAACTCTCCTCCATTATCAGATCTCAAGCATTTTATTTTTGAATCCATTTCATTTTCAACCATTTCCTTGTAGATCTTGAAGTTTTCAAAATCTTCTAACTTATTCTTGAGAAAGAAAACTGTAGTCACTCTTGTATAATCATCAACTAATAACATAAAGTATTTCTCACCTTTTAAACTCTTTGTTGTAGTTGGTCCAACTAGATCAGTATGCACAATTTCTAGTGGTCTTGTCATTGAATATTCCTTTGATTTGAACCCGGTCTTTGTTTGCTTTCCTTGTTGACAATGCTTGCATAAAGTGTTGGTTGGTTTCGTGATATGGGGCATTTCTCTCACTGCTTCTCTTTTGTTGACTTTGACAAGGTTATCAAAATGTATGTGACCCATTCTTTTGTGCCATAGCCAACTTTCATATTCCTTTCCTAAACAAAACTTTTCATTTCCAATTTTACTTAACACATATATGTTGCTTGAAGTTCTCGCAGTTGTAGCAATCAATTTTCTTGAACCTTCTTTTCTTATCTTGCACTTTTGTGAATCAAAAGTAACTTTATGACCTTGGTCACACATTTGACTCACACTTAGAAGATTATGTTTCATATCTTCTACTAGTAGAACATTTTTTGTCTTCGTATTCTTGTTCCCAATTCTGACTGTGCATTTTCCAATTATTTTAGTTGAATCATCATTTCCGAAGGAGACTGATCCATCTCTTTCCTTTCTTAATGTAAGAAACATGTCTCTATCACCTATCATGTGTTTTGAACAGCCATTGTCAACATACCAACCATGTTTCTTTTGTTTATCTTGTAGAGCGATTGTGCATTCTTCATTGTTGTATTGATTCTACTTTCTTATCCATGTCCTTTTCTGAGGTTCATGTATGTGATTGTTGTTGTTCTGTTATGGTTCTCTAGGAGGGATTGTCATTCTGCAATCTTTGGCCATGTGTCCAAAGTTGTTACACTTGTAGCATTCCACTTCAATGCTCAATGATTCAAACTTGTTGTAACTTCTCTGTGTTTCACTAGGCCTTCTTGGATAACCTTTTTGTGTATGACTTTCAAAGTTGTTTATGTTCTTGTTGTTAGCTCTACAATTCACAGATTTATGTCCAAAATTATTACATGCATAACATAAACCAAAAAATATAGTTTGATACCTGGGAGTTGAAGATCTTCTGAAAGGAGGTGCTCTTATGAATCATTCTTCTTCCTGAGACCTATCTTTTTCTGTCGGTCGTTGATTCTGAAGTCTGAATATTCTCGGTGGAGGAGTTTCCCTGTAATTTTCTCTGTAGACTTTCATATCCCCTTTAATTATTTCTGCATAGCTTTTTGGATATGTTTCGTGTTCTGTTGTTTTGGAGCTTGATCCCTTTTCTGTCTGATTATATATAAGTCTAGACTTGTCATGATTAATCATTTGACTATTGATAATGTCATTCAAAACTTTTGAGTTGTTCTGCATATTTTTCTTTTGAAGATCCCTTCTTAATGTGACAATCTCTGCTTCCAAATTTTCAATGATCTTGTCTCTTCCTTCTAGTTGTTCTTTGAGTGTTTCTTCAATTCTTTTATCTTCTTCAATTTGAACCGTCAAATTTGTGATCATTTGTTCTACTTCTCGAGTGTCTTCTTTCTTGTCTAGTTCTGCTTGTAGCTTTTTTTTTTCATCTTTTCTCTTATGATAACTTCTATGGAACTCATCAATTCCTCTCGGTAGTCAACTTCTACCTCTTCAATTTCTTCTTCGACTTCTTCATATTCTTCTTTGGCTTCTTCATATTCTTCTTCGGATTATTTTTTATCAAATTTTTCAACTGCCATGAATAGAACCTTTATGTCTCACTGTCACTGAATTCATCTTCATCTAATGATGAGATGTCTTCTTTGATGCATAAGTTTTTCTTGAAAACTTTCTTTGTGGTGCTTTTACCTTTATATGTTTGTTTTCTTTTTGAGTAACCTTCATCATTTCTCTTTTTCTTATGAGGACATTTGTTAGAAAAATGACCAATACCATCACAATTAAAACAAATTAAAGGAAGCTTACCTCTATACATGTCGTCGGTTCCCTTGTTCAGTCTTTTGACAAAGTTGGCCACTTCTTCATCATCTTCTGAGACATAACTATTGTTGCTATGTTCTTTTTCTTGTTGCTTTCCCTTTTGATTTGATCTTTTGGATGCTTTGAAGGCTTCTTATTTTACATCTGGATTTTCCTGTTCAGTTCTCATTTCATTTGTTGTGAATATTCCATGTAGTTCATCCATGCTTATTGATTTTAGATATGTTCTTTCTTCTAGTGTTGATATCTTAGGGTCAAATCTCATAGGAAGAGATCTTAGTACCTTCTGAATAATTACATATTCTTCGATTTCTTCTCCCAATCCTATGATTTCATTTACTGTTTCATTGACTCGTAAGAAGTAAGCTGCAATATTCTCATCTTCCTTCATTTTTAGTTCTTCGAACTGACCTCTGTAAGTTTGAAGCTTTGCTTCTTTGAATTTTGAATCTCCTTCGTAAATATTTCGAAGTTTGTCCCAAATATCTTTAGCGGATTTACAATGTGCAACTACGGTGAATACCAATTCACCAATACCATTCAGAAGTGCATTTGTGGCTTTGGAATTATTTTGACCGAGTTTCACTGCTTTGTCATTTGTTGGTGGAACAGTTGGTACTGTGTATCCATCTACAACTGATTGTCAAATTTAAAATCTTTGTGCATGTATATATGTCTTCATTATTATGCTCCAAAATGCATATTGTTGTCCATCAAATTGTGGTATTCCATTTTTATACAAGTTGTTTCTCTCCATGATCTACCTTTCAGTGGTTAAACTGATTTCTGAAGGAACCCGCTCTGATACCAATTGTTAGATTACTGAGAGGGGGGGTTTAATCAGTAATAGAGCAATTTAATCTTTTTTAACCATATAATCCAAGTGTTATATCAATGTATCATTATCATCTAATAACTGCAAAGTAAATAAGAAATGAACAAATGAACAATCATACACATACACAGTACACCAGTGTTTTACATGGAAACCCAAAGAGGGAGAAAACCACGGAATGATTTTTATTATATGTCTTTAAGAATTACATTCATTGGAAGCACCAACTTCCTTTGTTTTCTAGCTGCAACTGGAAGGAGGCTCCAACCCCCTAGTTTCTCAGGCTACAACCTAAGGGAAGATCCAACTCCCCAATTCTTTGGCTAAAACCAAAAGGAGGCTACAACCTCCTAAGTTCTTCGGCTACAACTAGAAGGTGGCTACTTTGACTTATAGTACACTTATCACTTCACTTTACCTCAAGGGGTTACCTTCTAACCATCTTAAACCACTTTCCTTATTTTAGGGCTAACCCACTTCTAACCCCTTGTCAACTTAGTAATTTCTCCATTAACTTTATTATTTAAATAATTTCTTCTGTATTCACTTTGAATTATAGTACACTCATCACTTCAGTTTATTATTTACCTTCTAAAAATATCTTAAACCACTTTAATGCTTTGACCTTTTGGGGCTTCTAGATGACTCATGAGGGTTCTCCAACTTCACATGGTCGTAACTCTCTAACTATGAGGAGTTATGTGACGTTCCACATACCACTAGAAATGGAATGACATGTACTATCCATATAGAATATTATTACCTAAAATATATATCAAAACTCATATTGTTATCCATCAAACAAACTTAGGTCCATTACCCAAACCTGGGTTCTCCAACTTCCTTCAAGGATTGACATCAATGACAACCAACCTTAATCAACATTTTCTTCTAAATCCGAGAAAAATCAATGCCCCAAAAGCAGTTGGGTCTTCCTCCATATTACCTAGCTTGTGACAACAAAATGTGAAACTATCACGAATGCAAACGCACGGAAGCATAGCAACTCGCGAGCATGTCTTTCCTCTGCACAATCGTAAAAAATAGAGAAAGTATTTATTATGCCCTCCACATACCTGTGCCTAATTCCAATGCACATAACCAATACCTATGTGCACGCACATAACCAATACCTATCTGTGTTGGTTGTGGAGCCTGATTATCTTCTTGATTCAGATGTCTTTGTTTTCATTTGTGTTTATACCCCATGGATGTTGATTAAGGTTGGTTGTCATTGATATCAACCCTTGAAGAAAGCCCCATAGCACAAAGGTTGGGCAATGGACCCAAGATTGTTTGATGTAAATATGACTCGTTATTGTCTTGTCATGTTTGATAATAAGTAGAAATTGATGAACTCCAAAGTGGTCCCCTTATGGTGAAAGCCCTCACGGGAAGACGCTTTGTGGATTGAGTTATCCTAGGAGTATGGTTAGAGAACCCATGATTATTTGTTGAATAATGAGACGAACGCTAGTGAATTTGTCAGTAAAACTATCCTATATGGATATTTCTTATCATTCCATTTCCGGTGGTATGTGGAACATCACATAACTCATCACGGTTAGAGAGTTATGGCCATGAGAAGTTGGAGAACCCAGGTTTGGGTAATGGACCCAAGTTTGTTTGATGGATAAAGGTATGAGTTTTGATATATTTTCAGGTAATACTATTCTATATGGATAGTATATGTCATTCCATTTCTTTTGGTATGTGGAACGTCACATAAATCCTCACGGTTTGAGAGTTATGACCTTACGAAATTGGAGGACCCTCATATGTCATCTAGAAGCCCCAAAAGGTCAAAGTAGTCAAAGTGGTTTAAGAGATTTTAAAAGGTAGATAATAAAGTGAAGTGATGAGTGTACTATAATTCAAAGTGAATACAAAATAAATTAGTTCAATAATAAATTTAATGGAGAAATTAGAAGTGGGTTAACCCTAAAATAAGGAAAGTGGGCAAACTGACCTAGAAGATGTTTTTAAGGAAGCTACTTGGAGAGTATAAATAAGAGGAAAGGCTCTCTCATTTAAGACACACTTGAGAATATTGAATACCTATAGGTGTTTGAGGTAACCAAAGGATATATAATCCGAATTTCTGAGGAAAGTGAAGAAAAGAAGGCCGGAATTCAAGGAAGGATAAATTCTTTCGATGATGTTTTCTAAGGTATGTTTTTTTCAGGTCATCTCACCATTTTCGCAACAACTTTTTTTATAGAATGATTCAAATTGTGAAATTGTTATTCCATTGAGGAAACATATCCAAGTATCTTTGGTAAAAAATTCATCTTGTGGTTCATTGTATTTTTGGATTTACACTCCGTGGAAAATAGGGTTTGTGGCTAGTCCTGAAACTAGTCAAAAACAGGTGTTTCAGGTAAAAATGTCATAAATTCTTCATAACAGATCCAAATTCATTAAGACCAAATTTTTGGTTATATTACATTCTATAGTATAGTGTGTAATATTTTCATATCAATTCAACAAGTATTCTATGTGGGGCACGCTCTACAAGGTCGCTCTCTCGAATAAGCCAGAATTCAGAAAGGTGTGTCATTTTTGCCATAACTCCTTTTCTGAGAGGTTCCAAGTAGGAAACCTGGAGGAATTGCATAAAAAATACTGAAGAACATTGTGTATCAGTTTCAAATCTTTATTCATTACAGGTACAAAGTTATGATTATTTCAAGTTAGGGTTCTTGACTAATCCAAAACTTGTCTTGTGAGACTAAAGAAACGTTTGATGAAAATTCTAGTCTCTTGTTGTTAAAGTTAAGGAAGGTTTGCAGGTATGTGATCATATACACCAGGTATATTATAGAGTTACAAATCATATTTGGATGATGAAATTGATGAGGGCTTTTGGTTGAGGTACAAGTTGGGTACATGGTTGAGACAAGTAGTTGATGAGTTGGCACATACATGAGGTGTATAGTTGATGATTTTGGTACATATTGATGAGTCATAGTTGATGAGTACTTGAAACATGATTGGTACATACTTGGTACATAGTTGGTTTCACTTGTTTATGGTATAGGTTGGTGCATGGTTGATGCACTTGTTTATGGTACAGGTTGATTACAGGTTGAAGTACAGGTTGATGCATGGTTCAAGTTTATTGGTACATGTTTACAGTGGCATATCTCACAATGATAGTGTGACAGTGGTTCCATCATTATACTTCTACTTCAGGGTGGTTGGACGAGGCAAGGACAGGTGGTTGTAGCCACCTTCCGCTTGTAGCCGGAGAACATAGGGGGTGTAGCCTCCTTCTAGTTGTAGTCGTAGAATTGGGGAGTTGGAGCCTCCCTTAGGTTGTAGCCTGAGAAACTAGGGGGTTGGAGCCTCCTTCCAGTTGCAGCTAGAAAACAAAGGAAGTTGGTGCTTCCAATGAATGTAATTCTTCAAGACATATAAGATAAAGCATTATGTGGTTTTCTCCCGATTTGGGTTTCCACGTAAAACACTAGTGTACCGTGTATGTGTGTGATTATTCATTTCTTATTGCTCATTATTGGATAATAATTCTACATTGATATAACACTTGGATTATTTGGAGAAAAATGACTTTAATTATGTTATTACTGATTCACCCCTCTCTCAGTAATCCAACAATGGAGACTTTACACCCCAGAAGAATGTACACTCTTCCACGCGGGGGAGTGCAGAGTGGAGTTACCCCCTCTATAGGGTCCAGGGGAAAGTGGGCCCCTGGCGGGGGTTCGGGGGATAGTGTTCCCAGATGGGGGTTCCAGGGTGAAGCCCCTGAAGGAAAATTGCCTTGTAAATGTATTTTGTAATTTCATTGTAAATATGGACCGTTCATTATAAGGTCGTGGATTTGACTGTAGAAGTTATGTTAGGGTTTTTTTTCCCTAGTAGGAAACCCTCTTTCATGAGAGAAATTTATTGCGGCTATGGATCATTGTGAATATTGTATTCTGAGAGAGGAGACTGTGAAAGAAAGAAGAGGAAGTTACAACGGGTTTGTTGTAGGTTGTATCCCTACATTTGTTGGATAATAATAAAGGAAGGACCTGGAAATTTCTCTAGTGGGCGTAGCCTACATTGGGTGAACCACATATATCTGTGTCTCTATTGTATTGTGTGTCTTCTGTGTTTTATTTCTGCATTTGTTTTATTTTATTTCTCTGTGATCATGTTTTTCTAACAACTGGTATCAGAGCAAAAGGTAACTCACAGGAAAAGAGGGTTCCTGGTTTGGGTGGGACAAATGGCAGAGGATGGAAAGTTTAGGGTCGAGAAATTTAACAGCCAAAACTACCAATTATGGAAGATGCAAATGGAGGATTATTTATATCAGAAGGATCTATTCCTACCATTGGGTGGAATAGCAAAGAAGTCGATGGCCATGAAGGACGAAGAATGGGAAGTTCTTAATAGAAAGGCACTAGGAACGATACAATTGAGCCTAGCAGCGTCAGTGGCTTTCAATATTTCGAAAGAAAAGAAAACGAAGGATCTTATGGATGCATTTTGTAAACTGTATGAAAAACCCTCGGCGTCCAATAAGGTATTTCTAATGAAGAGATTGTTTAATATGAAGATGTCAGAAGGTAGGTCTGTTGCAGATCATTTAAATGAATTCAATGTGGTTACTAATCAATTGAGTTCTGTAAAAGTGGACTTTGATGATGAGGTCAGGGCTCTTATAATCTTGTTCTCATTGCCAGAAAGCCGGAACGGCTTGGGCATGGTTGTAAGTAACTCTGTCTCTGGTTCAAACACTTTAAAATTTTATGATGTTGTTGGTGTTATCCTTAGTGAGGAAATGCGATGGAAAATCACAGGTGAGACATCAGATAATGCATTGAACATGGATAATAGGGGAAGACAAAGGGATAGAGGAAAGGGCTCAAGGAACCGCGAGAATTATAGAAAGGGAAGATCCAAATCCAGATTTGGAAAGATAGAATGTTGGAATTGTGGGAAGAAAGGACATCTAAAGAAACACTGCAAAGCTCCAAAGTAACAAAGAGATGAACAGCAGGAGAAAAATCAGGAAGCAAATGTAACAGGTGATGTGTTACAAGATGCTTTGATTCTTTCTGTAGATAATATTTCTGACTCTTGGGTAGTAGATTCGGGCGCTTCATTTCATGTCACACCCCATAGAAAACATTTTCTAGATTATGTTCAAGGTGATTTTGGACAGGTTCATTTGGGTGATGATGCACCATGCAAAATTGTTGGAATGGTAAAGGTAAAAATAAAGCAAAGCAATAGAAACCAATGGTTGTTGAAAGAGGTAAGACATGTTGGTTGTGGAGCCTGGTTATCTTCCAGATTCATAGGTCTTTGTTTTCAGTCATGTTTATACCCCATGAAGACTTTACACCCCAGAAGAATGTACACTCTTCCACGTGGGGGAGTGCAAAGGGGAGTACACTCTGGACCGTTCATTATAAGGTCGCAAATCTAATGGTAGAAATTGTGTTAGGGTTTTTTGCCCTAGAAGGAAACCCTCTTTTATGAGGGAAATGTATTTCAGCTAGGTATGATAGCGAATATTGTATTCTGAGAGAGGAGACTATGAGAGAAAGAAGAGGAAGTTGCAACGGGTTTGTTGTAGGTTGTATCCCTTCATTTGTTGGATAATAATAAAGGAAGGACCTGTCAATTTCTCTAGTGGACATAGCCCACACTGGGTGAACCACGTATATCTGTGTCTCTATTGTATTATGTATATTTTGTGTTTTATTTCCACATTTGTTTTATTTTATTGCTCAGTGATCCTGTTTTTCTAACAAGACATGTCCCAGATCTAAGGAAAAATCTAATTTCAATAGGGTAGTTGGCAAGTGACGATTGTATATCCATATTTACAGATAAGGTGTGGAAGTTCACCAAAGGATCGTTGGTGATAGCAAAAGGAGAGAAGGTAGGTACATTGTATTTACGTACTGGTAATATTGACTCTTATATCTATTTAGCTTCTACAGGAGTGGATACAGCACTGTGGCATCATAGGCTTGGACACATGAGTGAGAAGGGGATGCAGATACTTCACAAAATAAATTTGTTGCCAGATCTTAAACAAATTGATTTGGATTTCTATGAGCATTGTGTTTATGGAAAACAAAAGAGAGTCAGATTTCTCAGAGTCGGAAAAGAAAAGAAGAGTGAAAGGTTAGATCTTGTGCATACAAATGTATGGGGACCAGCTCAGGTATCATCTCTTGGTGGCTCTCGTTATTATGTTACTTTTATTGATGATGCAACTAGAAAAACTTAGGTTTATTGCATTCGACAAAAATCTGATGTTTTTGATACTTTTAAGAAATGGAATGCTTTGGTTGAGAATGAGACATGAAAAAGGTTGAAGTGTCTTAGATCAAACAATGGAGATGAATATTGCAGCAAGGAGTTTGATGATTAATTTTCACACCATGGGATTCGTAGAGAAAAGGCAGTTCCAGGAACACCATAGGAAAATGGTGTGTCAGAAAGGATGAATAGGACAATCATGGAGCGTGAAAGGAGTATGAGATTGCATGCTAGTTTTCCCTTACAATTATGGGCAGATGTTGTAGATATTATTGTTTACTTAATAAACAAAGGACCTTCAAGCTCTTTGGATGGTATAATTCCAGAGGAGGCGTGGACAGGTAAAAAGGTAAACTATTATTTTTTGAAAACTTTTGGTTCTGAATCATTTTTCCATATTGATAAAGAAAATAGACCAAAGCTTGAGGCAAAATCCAAGAAGTGTACCTTTATTGGATGTGGTGTTAATGATTTTGGTTATCACTTATGGGATTATGAAAATAACAAAATCATTAGGAGTAGAGATGTCATATTCAATGATAAGGTCATGTACAAAGATCAATTGCACAGAAAGAAACAGGAAAAATAAAAACCAGAATACACAGTGCTTGATGAGATCACTGGAAAATAAACTCCAAAGGTACCAGAAAATCAAAATGTACAACAACAGGATCAACAGGTACCTCAAACTCCTGCAAGTGTTGTTATAATATCTACCAGGTTAAGTAGACCCCCTAAACGATACTCTCCTTCATTGTATTATTTATTGTTGATTGATTCTGGTGAACCAGAATGTTATGAAGAGGCAATGCAAGTAGAAACCAAAAAGAAGTGGGAGCAAGGAATGAAAGAGGAAATGGATTCCCTAGTAAATAACCATACTTGGGATTTGGTTCAGTTTCTTGAAGGAAAAAGAGCATTACAAAATAAATGGGTTTACAAGTTGAAGGAAGAAGATGGAGGCAAAAAGCGGTACAAGGCTAGACTTGTTGTAAAGGGGTTTGCACAAAAGAAATGTATAGATTTTGATGAGATATTTTCTCTTGTTGTTAAAATGACTTCAATTAGGACTATTTTAAGTCTTGTGGCAGTAGAAGATTTTCATCTTGAACAGTTAGATGTAAAAACAACTTTTCTCCATGGGGATTTGGAGGAAGAGATTTATATGCAGTAGGCACAGGGGTATGAGGTCAAAGGGAAGGAGAATTTGGTATGCAGGTTGAAGAAGATTTTGTATGGTCTAAAGCAAGCTCCAAGGCAGTGGTATTTGAAGTTTGACAGGCTTATGCCAGAACAAGGTTATAGTAGATGTCATTCTGATCATTGTGTTTATTAAAAAGCTAGAAAATTGAAGTTATATTATTTTGATATTGTATGTAGATGACATGCTTGTTGCAGGGTCTAATATGCAGGATATAAATGTGATTAAGATGAAATTAGTTAGTTCATTTTCAATGAAGGATTTGAGTGTTGCAAAGAAAATCCTTGGTATGAGAATAACAAGAGATAGGAAAAATCACAAATTGACATTGTCTCGAGGTGAGTACATAGAGAAGGTGTTGGAGAGGTTTAGAATGCAGAATACAAAACCAGTTTGTACACCTTTGGCCAACCATTTCAAATTAACTAAGGAAATGTGTCCCAAGACACAAGAGGAGATAGAATACATGTCCAAGGTCCCTTATTCGTCGGTAGTTGGCAGCTTAATGTATGCAATGGTTTGCAAATGACCAGATATTGCACAAGCAGTGGGAGTTGTGAGCAGGTATATGAACAATCTAGGTAAAGAACATTGGGAGGAAGTAAAGTGGATTCTCAGGTATTTGAGAGGTACTTCTACTCATGCATTATGTTTTGGAGGTTCAGACATTGTTCTATAGGGATATGTTGATTCATATATGGCAGGTGATAAAGATAGCAGGAGGAGCACCAGAGGGTGTGTTTTTACTATAGGTGGAACAACAGTAAGTTGGATTTCGAAACTGCAAAAGGTTGTTGCACTTTCAACAATAGAGGTAGAGTATGTTGTTGCTACAGAGGCTAGTAAATAAATGATTTGGTTACAGAGGTTTATGGAGGAATTGGGAAAGAAGCAGAAGAATAGCAGGTTGTACTGTGACAGTGAAAGTGTCATTCATCTTGCAAAGAACTCAGTCTTCCACTCGAATACTAAGCATATATAGATTAGGTACCATTTCATATGATCTGTCTTGGAAGATGGACATTTGAAGTTGGAAAAGATACACACTAGCCAGAATCCTGCGAACATGTTAACAAAGGGAGTAGCCAAGGAGAAATTGAATTCCTGTGCAGTTTCAGTTGGTCTTCAAGCATGAAGGTGAAGATGAGAAATTTTCTAGGTCCAATAAGGATCATAGTCCAGCTTGTACAATAGTGGTGGAGTTGTTGATATCAGTCTCCAAGTGGGAGATTGTTGGTTGTGGAGCCTGATTATCTTCTTGATTTAGAGGTCTTTGTTTTCAACTGTGTTTATACTCCATGAAGACTTTACACCCTAGAAGAATGTACACTCTTCCACGTGGGAGAGTGCAGAGGGGGGTTACCCCCTCTGTGGGGTTCGGGGGCAAGCGGGCCCCCAGCGGGGGTTCGGGGGACAGCGTTCCCCGATGGGGGTTCGGGGGTGAAGCCCCTAAGGAAAAATTGCCTTGTAAATGTATATTGTAATTTCATTGTAAATCTGGACCATTCATTATAAGGTCGCATATCTGATGGTAGAAGTTATGTTAGGGTTTTTTTTTGCCCTAGAAGGCAACCCTCTTTTATGAGGGAAATGTATTGTGGATATGGATCATTGTGAATATTTTATTCTAAGAGAGGATACTGTGAGAGAAAGAAGAGGAAGTTACAGCGGGTTTGTTGTAGGTTGTATCCCTTAATTTGTTGGATAATAATAAAGGAAGGACGTGGAAATTTCTCTGGTGGACATAGACCACACTAGGTGAACCACGTATATATGTGTCTCTATTGTATTGTGTATCTTCTTTTATTTATTTCCGCATTTGTTTTATTTTATTGCTCCGTGATCCTATTTTTCTAACAATGCGCACTCGGAAAACATGCCAGAAAAACTATTTTGTGTAAATCTACGAAGCTGTGGAACTACAAGTTCCAACGTGCAAAAGGACTATAATGAAAGTATGCCAAAGAATTGGTAACAATTCTCTTCATGGGAATTGAAAATAGATGGAATGTCCATTGTGCTAGGCAAAAAAACTATACAAAGCACAAAAGACACAACTATGCGGGATGCGCAAAAATCATCAAAGCAAATGAACCATATAACAATTACACTTGCATATGCAGATATAAATACATGTGCATTTCTACGTAGCACGGACCTATATCTTATGTACTTCCACATTTCGCATAGGTATGACAATTGCATAAGAAATACCTAGTATATTCTCAATACCTGTGCAAATAATCTATACAAGTCATCGGACCGCAATGGACTTTCGCAGTTCTACATTTCCATTACTTCTACCCAACGCTTTAGAATGCATTGGAAAAGCAGGAAAAAGTGATTGATTGAAGCCATATCTTCTGCAATTGGGGATTTTGTAGAGGTCGGTTCGCACAGGCATGGCGCATGTACAAGCAATGCATAGTCTAGTGTCAACACTTATATGCAAAATTCATAGAACTCATTGCACCATCTTGGAAAACTTCTAATACTTCAAAAAAAATCCAAATGACGCTCTATTTTCAACCTATCTAAGAAAGCAGAACTTGCATGTTAATTGATTTTGTGTATATGTAAATCTAGGATTGGTAGCAATGCGGAGCAAGAAAATTTATTATAGTTGCTATATTTTTACAGTTCTATTTGGTTGGTGATTGCATACAAGTTATTGAACTGGAATATAGAAATATAAATTGTTTATTTAGAAATCTTGGTAGTTATCTTATCAGGTGTCCAAGGGTTTAAAATGCATTCGAACATTAGAAGAAAACAATTGACTGAAGCGGATGGAAAGAATAATCTAGAAATGGATATGTTATGTTCAAAGACAACTGCAAAAAAACAATGTATGGAAAGCTTGTATAGTCTTCCAGATTTTTAATAATTGAATTGAAGTTGGAAACTTTTATACAATGTATGAAGTATATAAATCTTAGTGGAACGGTTCAATTGAATATGTGCAAATAGTTTAATTGTAAAAATTCAATACAAGGACAGTGGAATGTTAACAATGGGCAATAAATAATTTGGATCCAAAGTGCATACACAATGTAGATGTTATTGTTCATATGAGAACTACATAGATAACATATATATACAATGTATATATTATATGCATTTGCATTTAGATCAATTTAACAAACAATTAAAAAATGGTTCTACATTGTGTCCAAAGAAATGGAAAACAATGAACTCATTGCATATGCATCACAACATTGTTTTTGTTTATTGTCTATGTGACATGGGGAACCACCCTATATTGTTCACTGTAAATTTTCCATGCACTCGAAAATCGCATGGAATATAAACAACACTTGGAACTTTTTTTGCAAACATATTTCATATCGCATTTATCTCAAGCCAAAAATCAAATCGCATACAAGAGAATTATCGATTGCATAGACAGGTTGAAATGGAATGGAATATGCATTTGCTCGTATCAATGTACCTTGAGCCTATTTGGACATGTTTACACGCTACAAAATTCAATAATTTAAACTATGTGTGTGTGTGTGTGTTTTAAATAATCTTGTATACGAAATTCATATATATACTTGTGAATCTATACTTACAACTTTTGTTGATGCATCTAGTATTTAAATATCTTTCATTGCTTCTCTTGTCAATTGCGCCATAACTGTCCATTGTGTTATGCGCTAGACATTTTTTTTTGCATCTCATGTCCTGGTTATATTTTTAAGTGTTCATATGTCTCAAACATCTGCACCTGATATATAAAATATTGTAACCCTCATAAAATTTTACTTGAGATATATTAGCATAGAAGCGATAAAGCATTGACCATGGAAAAGCATATCGTTGCCTTGTCATTTTGTTTAACTGTTCAGGTCTTCTATCCAGAAAATATTTGGATGTGCAGATTTGCATAGTCATATAGGAATCACGCAAAATAAGCAACGTGAAGAACAATTAGGACATATTTTTGGGCCAACTGCACAATTTACACTCTAGTATACATATATTTCCAATTGTTATTATTGCACATCAATACTTGCTTCGCATATCATTGTTTCTATTCCACTTGGATCTACAACATTCGTTGATTTGATTCCAGGTATTGTCACTTTGCTTCAACTAAACATAGCAATTTCCAAATTGCATAGCCACCTGATCCTATTCATTTTTTATGTATAAAACAAAGAGACTATAGATGTTTGTCTATGTCTTGATTGTTATCAAGTTGCTTAGACGTAAAAAGATAGCCTATGGATCGAACACTGGAAAACCCATACTTTGAAGAATACAAGTCGAATTTACTATCAAGTCTTAAAGCAATGCACGAGCCAATGAGGTATAGTACCAGATTAGGTATAGTTGCAGATCTATTAGCAGGATAGTACCTAGTACAGTCACACAGGGAAACAATAGAAGTTGGCAGGTCAACGCATCTATAGATATCAACCAACATGCAAATCCATGGAAAACACATAGGACAGTGAAATTGAAGGCATAATGGCACAAGGGATCCAAGGGCCAGATGAATTTTGGCAGCACTGAAGTGTCAAGCAATCTAATCTAGACAAATTGCACACGTACCGTGGATGTGAGAAGTTATGACGCCATCATTTAGAAATCCCATCAGCAGTATAGGGAATCATTGGCGCAAGACACAACATTAAAGCAAGCTAGATGTGAAGTGCAACATATCATCGTAGAAGCACCAACGCATCGAGTTGCAGAGAAAACGTGACCAGAGGTCATAATGATGGCATGATTTAACCAAGGTTTGTAATGTGAAGCATGACAATTGGGACCAGAATATCCCCACAGTATTATGGGAATATCGCACAACTTGCAAGAGGCTAACGAAACGCACACCATTTAGGTTGGTCTACGGGAAAGCAGTAGTCATGCTGCTTGAATTTGTTGTTCTCATCCACTGTGTCACCCTAGCGACTCAGATGACAGATCAATAGTCCCTTCAACACATGCTAGATGAACTCATGGAGCTAGAGGAGGATCGTATGATGGCAAGATTCATCGAGGTTGTAAAAAAACAAAGACAAAAGGCATGGAATGATCACAACATCCTTGAGAAATTTCTCCATCTTGAATCTTTGGTCTTGTTATATGACAACAAATGTTTATATCACCCTAGCAAGCTACATATGTGTTGGTTGGGTCCTTTCTATTTGGTCTACATCAATGAAGCCAGTGTCGTCAAGTTGGCTACATTGCAAGGACAACTACTCAAGGGACTTATTAATGGAAATAGGTTGAAGGTGTAGTACGGCCCACAGGGGTCACCCATCACTTAGCCCCCTTTTTTCGTCTTGGAGTTATGTAGCATAGTGATTAGCATAGGATGTATAATAGATAAAAGATTATATAGTTGGAATAATTTTCCTTTATGGTAGCATAGCGTACACTCCAGTCACATAGGCGGATTGGATAGAGTGACAGTTTTGCAAATTTCCAATTTAGGTCAAAGTTATGGTATGTGTACAAAGTATTGGCTCTGGTATGGGAATCACACGGGATTGGGTTGAACTACTTGTTTCTACATTACATTGAAGGTTCAAGCAATATGATTTGAACAGATCACCCATAGCCTTGGCATGTACATAGAGATGACACCATATTCTAAAAGGCACATCACTAGTAGGACGGATCTGAACCATTATTTCCTCACCTTTGGAGCTTTACTGGGAATCCATTGTTATTCTTTGATCAATCTCTTGGATGATTTGGTATCTTCCTCTGGTTTCCACCACCACTCGCTTTTACAATCTATATATATCATATTATGCCCATGCAATCATTGGAGAAATTGTCCACATCCCATTCTCTCTTACACACACCTCTGATTTCTCCCTACTCACTCTTATCTTTCCACTCCCTACTGATTCAAGTCCCCTTTCATGTCTTGGATTCACTCACATTTTGGGACTTGTGATTCCTAGTCCATCCAGGTAGCCCAAGAATGCACAGTCCAGTTTCCATGAAGATGGACACTTCATCATCAGTTGTTAGGCAAAGGTCTTGCTCTCTTATTTTCCAACAAGACACAACCCCGGATGGCATAGTTCCCTAAATTGTGCTTCGAAGATGCAGTAGTCCACCAGCTCTCTAAGCACGAAGTTGGTTTGCATGTCACCATGGATAATCACCTTTGTTGAAGTGGATAGTCCAAGGTTGTGGGCTCTCCACTAACTAAGTCACACATGCGGAAGTGAGAGAAACGCATGCAACTGTTGGTGATAAAAATGAGGTTGCCATGCATGAGTGACTTCCATTAGTCTAACTGAGTGTAACTAACTTTGAATTGAAGAGAAGTGCCTTATTTTGTAGGGGAATATTTTATAGAGAGAATATTCTCATCTAAGGAAGCATTCTCAACATTGGACTATCAACCTTAGGAAATAATTACCTAGGTGAGTGTAATATCTCCAACACCCCCCCTAAACACTACTAGGGTGTATATGATGAATGGGTCCCAGCAACTAAGGAAATGTTAGGTACCCATTGTACAATTCATATAAGAATGAAACACTGAAAAAATAGAAGAAAGAGGGAAAACCTTGTGGGAAAAACCCCCCCTCAAAGTACAATGCATAAAAAATAAGAAGGAACAAAAGCAGTTGCTAAGCAACCATATCCTTCACTCCAAGGAGACCTTGCAAATGTGCAAGTTTAAGCTCGATGAAGATTTTGTTGAAGATGTAGATTTTTGTACGGATCTGATGAAGTAGATGCATCAGTGATTTGTCTGCACATATTCATTTTCTCTTATTGTAAACAGGAAGATCCAAATAAAGTTTGGATGAAACTTTGAAAATAGTACGGTTGTTTCTAGAAAAATTTTGAAAAACTGTTTATTTTAAAATACTCATAACTTCACTTCCCGAACAGTCCATTTTAGACGATTTTTTTTTAAATCGGATATTTTTTGAGAGGAATTCAAATGTCCAATTTTTTCTGCAAATTATGCTCAGAAAGTGTCAGAAATGAATATGAAGTGTGCGACCCCCTTTTTGGCTCATGAGGTGCATGCATGGTGCATGCATGTAGCTCCTGGGATGCATATATGGTGCATGCAAAAGTGTCTTCATGTGACGCCGAAGATGCATGCATGATATCTTCTATATATGATTCAGAAAATAGATATGAAATGGAGTAGACATCATCTCTAATGAATGGAACAAAAAGTTGTGCAGATGCTTGTGTAGAAATCTCTTCAAACTGAGAGGATTGATCTTCCAATGGATTTTTTTTTGGCTCTATCTTGTTAACCTTCTACATGGAATCTTCACAATATTCCTTATTCTTGAATAGAACCTCCAATCTAGTCCATAGTTCATCTGGAGTTGAGAGTGATTCCTCCTCTACGTGATATCGTAGTTCAAGAGAAAGAAACATGCAAATAAGTCCACGAGCCATGTCCTTTTGTTGAGAAAGTCATTTTTCTCATCGACGGAATTAGGATATGCTTATGTTGCCATGATTATTTGATATCATCCTCTACTTCTAAGAATAAGTAGAATCTTTGGCTTCCACTCCAAATAATTGTGCGACGTAAGAAGAATTTTCGATGAAAGAAACATTTTATCCTTCCTGATTGAATTGTTTTGTCTTTGGTACCTACAAAAGAGTGTTGGTGATGATCCTTGCTAGTGGCCTATGGGATATGATACCATGTAGAGTTTATGAGATACCTACATAGAATATCTATCTAACAATGAATCATACACAGCTTGCAATGGTGGATGAAGAGAGGAGACAAAAAATGGAGAAAAGAATAAAAGAATGTCTATTATCTGTATTCCACACTCAAAAAGTGAATAATTTACCATAGATATAGGCTACATGAGTAACTAATGTGCCATGGTAGTGATCTAGAGAGATCTAGACACTCTCTGATAGAAACCGAAGTAATATGCCACCTAGTCCTAGTTAACTAATCCATGCAGTCATCAGTTAACTAATTCACATGTGTGGAAGTGAGAGAAACACATGCAATTGTTGGTGATAAAACCACTAGTCTAACTGAGTGTAACTAACTTTGAACTAAAGAGAAGCACCCTATTTTGTAGGGGAATATTATATAGAGAAAATATTATCATCTAAGGAAGCATTCTAAACATTGGACTATCAACCTTAGGAAATAATTACCTAGGTGAGTGTGCAATATCTCCAACACACCAAGCTAGGAGGTCTATGTCTTTTGTCTTGTCTTATCAGAAAAAAAAAATACAAGTATAGGATGATTATCTCTCTTGGTGGAGCTTAAGTTCATTTAGGAGGTCGGTGTCTGGATAGTGTGCTTTAAATAGATCCCTCATTCATCACCACAGACACCATCGAAGGGAAAGAGTCGAGCCTTTGGCCAAATGAAGTCCAAATCCATCACTTACCTTGGGCCATGTTTGACTCATTCCATGACTTGTGTCGAGTTGCAACTACAACTTGGATAGACGATTTGCTCTTACTCAATGCGGTTGACACCACATCTTGGTTTGATACTCTGGTCCATCACTAATGATGATTTTCTCTTACTCTATTCCAATATTTGATATTCCATGAAGTCGTTGGCTTGAAGAAAATCCAAGTAATAGTGGTGGGGGTTTGTTGGTAGCCAAAGTTTTGGGTTAATATCACATGCACACAAACGAAGTTGTGCACATTCATTCCAGTTTTGCGCACACCAAAGTAGATGCGCGAAGATTGACAAGAAGTGTGCACCAGATCAATTTTTGGTAATGCACGTCGGGTCAAGTTTTGGGATGCGTGACATAAATCAAGAAAGCGCATGCGGGAATCAAGTAAGTAATCGTCGGGAAATCTCCCTGAATGACTACTGGTAGTATCACAAGGGAACGTGGGCCAAACAAAAGATTAGTTGGAAAGGTAGTTAAGTTGCCCCAATTCTAGAAAGGCTATGTGGAATGCAAGAAGGTGGCAGAAGCATGAGAGATTGCTAGTTAGTAGAGAAAGAGGAGCAAAACTAAAAGATACAGAACTCCAAAGCAGTGAAGGATGTTAAAGGAAGCAAGGACAACAAAAAAGGGTTGATTCACTAGGTTATTGCTAGTTGTTCATTGTTCAAGTGCTAGTCCAGTGGCTCACTTTGAGCCTCTATAGTAATGTAATGTCTCTATTCATGTGTCTGAGTATGTCATATGTTAAAGGTTTGGAAGGATGTGCATGGCGCAATGTATTATAACTCTAGGAATTATCTAAGGGAATAAGATACCATGTTGTTGTTGATATATGATTTTCTTAAGGTATGTATGTGATTGATGGAATGAGGATGATAATAAAGTTGCATTGGTTCTGAACCTATGATGTATCAAATATGTGTCTAAATGAATGTATTGATTCCATTATGTTTTGTCGTATGTTCTATTAAGTAAGATACAATGAATGACATGAATGAAATCCCCAATGGATCTCTCTATGTTTAGTATTTCATCCCTGACACAAGACCAAATGGTCTTTGTGATCCTCATATCATCTCAGGTGAGACCTTATTTAGCCTTGGTTGAGGATTGATATGCCCGTGATTTGGGGGTTTTGTTGGTCAACTCTAGATGAACCCTGGGTCTTGATCCTGAGCATTAAGGAGGATGCATGCAAGAGTGAAATGGCCAAATAACTGGTTATGTTACCAGGACCTGAAAGTCTTGTGTTGAATGACGGTTGTTGTATTGCCTACAAGACCAGGTCTCGGATATTCATGCAAGCAATGCAATGCATTCTATTCACCACTTTTCATTGCATTGCAGAACGATTGCACAATGTAAAGTCTCAACTATTTTGCATCAAAATTTGTGGCTATCAATTAGAAAAGTGCTTTGAACAAACTATCACCGCAACTAGACATGACAGGAATCACTCTACTCAATCCATAAGAATGCATCATCCATATTACATTTCCAATAGTATTATAGGTTTTTGCACATCGGTGAAAAGCAAGTATTAGGTTGTTCAAGATTTCATTTGGCTAGTTTCTTGTATATCAATGGTTTGTAGTGACCGCTAACAGGATTTGCATCATGAAACAAAATGCAATATGGATCTGCATTTGCATTTTTGTTAAATTGCAATACTTTGTTTTCCTCGTTAGTGACCAAACTGCAATTGATATATTTAACCATTTTGATAACCATCGTATGAAAAATGTATCTCCCCATAGCCCTCTCTCATTTTCATTTAGATTTGAAGATCAGATAAGCACATTTTCGACAGATATATGTCAATGTCGCAAATCCCATGCAATTTGTACAAGAAATCATATCCTAGCTCAAGCTCATATGATTCCAATGCTTCTTTATCTCCATTGTGAAAACAGACCAAGAAATGATCTATTAATCCATTTCACAATCCAATTGAAGAGTAGTGTAAATGCAAAAGGATGTGTAATGCATCAAACAAACAATCCCCAGGACTATATGCAAATGCATCTAATCTAAAAAGACCATTTCTATGCAAAACATGGTCAATATTGCCATCGACAATGTGTTGCCCATTGTTTTCATAGTTTTCAACATCTATTGTACCATCCATGTTATAGTTTATGTCATTCAGATGATGCTTAATATTTGTATGTAGCATTGACCAACAGAAAAAACATAAGATGATAAATACAATATCAAAGTAGCATACCTTATTTTTGTTAGTGTTCAACTTTGATTCCCTTTGATACATATAGTTTCTGAAATAGTCCTTGACAAACTTATCCAACTCTTAAAAAAGAAAAATAATAAGCAACCAATAATTTTCCTTGGAATACATGGGACACCCCTAAAACATTTCACTTTAGTGTTTGATTGAGCAATACGGGCAAGAAAAAAGAAAACCAATTTGCTTAAACATTACACTAATGCAATTGCAAATTTCAATGAAACGAAGTAATTGCACAATGCATGAACAACAAATTATCAAGCAATAATAATGAAATGATTTGCAACACATAGAAATGGTGATGTTAGATGTCAAAATTAGCAGTATTTATATGTATTAGATTCAACTATGTTTGTCAACGGAGCGCATATTAAAAACAAGAAAAGAACCTAGTTGCATGCATTTGTCATATGCATAAACTAATATGGCAGGGCATTGGATAAAAGCAACCCACTACATAAATACTTTCATCCTCTGCAATAACTATTGCAGGGGCATTTCCCGACAGTAGAAGGCCAGATGCTATAAATTTTCCACCCATGACATGAGAAAAGACCAAGTGTTTAGTGTACTAGAGGCATAGTTGTGTGGAGCACAGAAATATGACCATAGCAAAACCTTTGGTCTAACCTCAAAATTTTCCAAGCAAAAACGCTTTTGACTAGCAAATTGTCCAAAGATAAATAGAACGGAGAGCTAAGATTTCCCAAGGCCCGGAGCAGGATGTGACCTGCTAAAATGGCTTTTGAATATATATCATCTACCTTTCAAACAAAAATAAGCAAAATAAAAATCCACAAAGCACCAACACATTTGCTTCTCACTACTTCTACATGTCTGCCCTTTCCTTCTAAATCACAGCAAATCAATTTACTATAAATTAGTAATCTATCTTGCAAATTAATTCGCTCATCACAATCAGTGATGAAGAACTATTTGAAATGCAGAAGTGCAGAAATGCACAAGGATAACGTGTTTTGGTTCTTTGCACAATGCTTAAAAACAGACAATCTTAAGTAGACCAAGTATAGCTATGTGAATTGCACAACTGCCAAAGCATGCAAGCATGACAATGGCGGACCATAAGCAATATGAAATCTCAGTACAAGCATTGGACTAATGTATTCACTGCACGAGGACTCAAAATAGTCTGAGCAATCGCTTTTCAAAGCACATGTCGGTGAATAGCATCATCATATCACACTAGCAAAAGTACCTGCAAAAACTGAATAAAACAATATGAATAAAGGCATCACAACAAAACAAAAATCGAAAAATAAATAAATCAGAGAGCTCACATTACTTCAATACCAAATTCATGTGCTTTGCACTAGCCCTAAATCACTGCCCTTTCCTTCTAAATCTGAGAAAAATCAATGCCCCAAAAGTGACTCGGCCTTCCTCCACATTACTTAGCTTGTCAAAACAAAGTGCAGAACTATTGCAAATGCGGACCCGCAGAAGCATAGCAGCTTGTGAGCATGTCTTTCCTCCGCACAATGGTCGAAAATACAACAAGTCTTTATTATGTTCGCCATGCACCTATGCCCAATGTGAATGCACATATCCAACAACTATGCACACTCGGAAAACATGTCAGTAGCAAAAGCCTCTACAGAACTACCGAGATGTGGAACTGCAAGTGCTGACATACAAAACTACTGCAATGCCAGCATGCTACAGAATTGCTAACAATTCTCTCGGTGGGAATTGAAAACTGACCAAATGTCCGTTGTCTCGGGCAAAAGAAAATTGTACAAAGCACGAAAGACACAACTATGTGGGATGCAGACAAATCATCAAAGCAAAAGTCTCTGCACATGAGCAACAATGCATTGCAGATCAAAATATTGAACATCTTCTAGACATGAATCCTCTTTTTAGATTGGATGAAAATTTTCATATACTCTTGCAAAATCTTTGTTTCATGCATTCCATGTCTCCCTTCCATTTTTGTTACTCTCCCATTGAACTGCATAATGGATCAATATATCATTTATTTCTTTGCCCCAACAACAAAGATATATAGGCACTGCAATGACATCAATAAATAAATCAGAGGCCTGGCATTGCTTCAAGACCAAGTGCACTTACTTTGCACTGGTCCTAAAGAACTACCCTTTCCTTCTAAATCCAAGAAAAATCAATGCTCCAAAGGTGATTGCACCTTCCTCCAAACTAACTAGTTTGTCACAAAAAAATGTGGAACTATTGCAAATGCGAAGACGCGGAAGCATAACAACTTGTGAGCATGTCTTTCCTCTGCACAACGGTCGAAAATAGAACAAGTATTTTCTATGCCTGCCACGTACATGCCCCCAATGCCAATGCACAGAACATATGCATACTCTGAAACACGAGCATAGCAAGGCTTCTGCGGGACCATGAAGGTGCGGAACTACACGATGACAACTGACATAAATTCTCCGCACAAGCATTTAAAATACACATGTGCTTCCTGTAGTAGCCATATTCCTCTGCAAAGTACACAACATCGTAATACATAGCTAAATCAATTGTGGACATATGTCTATAGAAAAATCCTTTCCACAACTTAAGTAGCCACATGCCTTTCCACAACCCTTATTATCGAACTATTGCAAATGCCAACACGTGGAAGCATCGCAATGCAGGGATCCCCGACAATCGGTATCAGTTTTCCACACAACAATTGAAAATAGAACAAATGTTCACTGCACCAGGCAAAAACGTGCTCAGAACTCGTGGTTGCAGTCGCAACATATCTTTGTGTAGAGCGGAGGTGTGGAATACATAAGTACACCGAGTACCCGCATATGTTCATAGAAAAAGCCTCTGAGCTCCATGGAAAAAATCCATGGTCCAGAATTATTGCAAATGCCAATGTGCAAAACCACCACAATGCAAGCATGTCAGATAATTGGTAGAAATTCTCTGCACATGAATTGGAAATAGAAAAAATTTGCATTGTGTCAAGAAAAAAACTTTACAAAGCACAAAAGACATAGCTATGTGGGATGTTGAAAAATCATCCAAGTAAAAGTTTCCGCACATAAGCACCAACGCATTGCACATTGCAATATTGAACATCTATAAAATATTTGTTTTATGTAGTCCATGTCTCCCTCCCATTTTTGTTACTCTTCCATTGAATTGCAAAATGCAACAATATATTATTTCTTGCTTTGCATGGACAACAAAGATATACACGCATTGCAATGATATAAAAATGAACTAGGACCCTATTTCTTGCAACAATTGCATCATATTTCTGACATTGAGACATACCTTTCAAAAAAATGTAGTTATCTGCATCTCCAAATGTAAATGAAAATGTGAAATACATAACTGCATTGAGTTCCTACACATGTTCATCGCAAAAGTATTGCAAGCATTGATGTGTGAAAGCATCGCAATGCAAAGATGCCACATAATTGATCTCCATTATCCACACAGGAATTGAAAACAAATCAAATGTTCATTGTACAAAGCATAAAAGAAACAGCTATGCACGATGCAGACAAACCGTCAAAGAAAACGTCTTTGCACATAGGCAACATAGCATTGCACATCACAATATCTTTCAAAAAATGTAGCTATATGCATCTTCAAATGCAAATGAAATTCAAAGAGAACTTTCAACACATACAATTTTACATATGATGAACCGCAAGGGGGTTCAAAAAAACACTAGAGCTAACTCCAATAAAACACGGCACCTGCACTATGTATGAAGCATATATTATTAGACAAGAAGCACAAAAGCTAATTGCATCTATCCAAGAAACATAGGTGAATATCCATATTTGCAGACGCAAAATAAGAATTGATATAAATTATCCGCAAAGGAATTGAAAACAGATTGAATGTTCACTGTCCCAGGAAAAAACCCTATACAAAGCACGAAGATACAGCTACATGGGATGTAGACAAATTGTCAAAGCAAACGCTTTCGCACATAAGCAACAATGCATTGCACATCACAATATCTTTCAAAAAATGCAACTATCTGCATATGATGAACATGAACGGTATTTAATAAAACACCAAAACAAACTCCAATAAAACATAGCACTTGCACTATGCATGAAGCATATACTATTAGACAACAAGCACACAAACTAATTGCATATGTCCAACAAACATAATTGAATATCCATATCTGCAGATGCAAAAAAAGAATTAGTTTCTAATCTTCCTTACCATATAGCATGCAATGCACAAGATTTATTACCCTCTGACATAGATTTGCAGAAGCCCAACACCACAACTCATGAAACTCACAACACACAACACTTTCGTCTTTATGAATGCCCTTTTTTTCGGTTAACCTTTAATTGTCTTCGGCGTGCACACTTTCTATAAGAAACCTTGACCCGCTTAAATCGCCTCTGCAAACAAATAAAACAATAATCATCCATTTCAACCAGTAACATACTAGAAGTAACTGCACTACGCATGAGGGTTTTTCCTTGTACACCATTGACTATTTTTTGCCTACACAGTTTATGCCAATAACATAACAGAGCTAACTTCATTATGCATGCAACCGAACTCGGTCAAAGCAAGATAGTGGATGCATGGGATTTCTTACCCTATGGCATAGATTTGTAGAAGCCCAAATTCATGTCTAGTAAGTCGCTAGTTGTAGCACTTGCAACTTCTGAATAACCTCGTATTTTTGGCTCGTAGCACATTATATCATGTCAAAACACAAAGAACTCAACAAATGCTTTGAAAAAACAAACTTAATTAAAACTCCTTGCAATCCATAAAATCCCTAGCACATAATTGTGTCATACAGTACACATAAATCTATTTATATTTATTAATATATGTCTATACATTGTATAATAATAAATACATTTGCACATTCTCTAGCCTACAACTTTCAATGTCCCCATTCAACAGCTGACACAGTGGCAATCTTCGGGAACCGATATCGTCTCGAAATTTTGACACGCGTACCTACACCCCTCACAACCATGCGCTACAGTTGCATAATTAAATTTTATTAAATTTTTGTTGTCGACCCAACAATAAGATCTTGTTTTGAAGGACCAATCACAAGCTAAGAAATAAAATTGAATTGTTAGCACCAAAATTAAACCATAGAAAAAAGCAAAAAAAAATCAATCAACGCAAAACTGATTACTATAGTCCCCAATGTACTAATAAAAGTTACATTAAAAAAAATGATAATGCATTAAATAAATATTTATGAAGCATTTATGATTTACATAAAATTTCAAATCTTTATGGAGTTGGAGTGAAAAAGATACTTTTATAAAGCTTATTATTGAAAATTACAAGTACCTATTTAGGTTCAGGCCATCGAAAAATGGACTTCTATCCTCCCAAAGTGTTTTCTTTTCCCCACAGGAGAACACAACACTTGCAAAAGTAGTTGCGATTAACAAACAAACAAAAAATTGATCTTCTTTTCTTTGTAGTAGTTGTAGTAAGAAAAACGTAGTGCTTATTTTGCCGAGACCAAGGCCTAATGTATCATTAATATGAAATCATTTTTAAAATTCGGAAAGGTTCTTATCAATCTATTGTTTAATGAGTTCAATCTTTGTCACTCAAAACTATCTCAGACAAATTAGATAGAGTTGAGAATATAAAAATAGATAGAGTTGATAATATATCTAGTATGCTTCTATTAAGTTGATTGTTTGGCAACCCCAAATACTTAGCATTTGTAGAATTTAATCAAGATCAAGTAGTTGAAGATTGATGCAATTTATTTACAATTATGGAATTTAGTTATCTAAGAAGTTATTATTCATTTATAAGTATGTTAAGTTGGGCACATTCTCAATTGTAAAAGGGAAGTTTTCATTAAGAAAATTGTTGCTTATTTGTAATCAAAACAATTTCTTCAAGAAATTTTGAGGAATCCATCTAGTGAGCAAATTACCAATCAAGCACAAAGTATGCAAGTTGCTTAAAACAAAGACTTTTGAAGGAATTCTTCCATTTAACTAGTAGCTCAGATAACAAACCATAATCATGTGAGGGAAGCTAACTTAATAGGTATGTTTCCAGTAACTAATTTAGATTCAATATGAAGTGTGTCAAATTGTTTAGAAGACCCAATGTTTCAAGAATCATTCTAGAGAAATTATTGGATGACACAATTTGGGTTCTTAAATTGGTAAGGTTTGCATTACTTTACCGACTGAAGTTGAGGTCCAGAAAAGCCAAAATAGTTCACTTCGCGAACTCTTGGGGAAATTTACCCACAAAAGAGTTTTGAGTGAGCAATAATTCCTCTAACATCCACATACCTCCCAAGAAAGAAGGGATTGTTCAATGAATTGATTGTATTTCAAACTTAGCAATATGAGGTCTATAAAATTCTAAATTTGTGATACAAAGTTCCCTCCTAATCCATTATAAGAGACATAAAATGAGTGGAGTTCGTAGATCAATGCAAGCAAAGGAAGGGAGCTTAACATTGTATTGATGTTGATGTCAAGGAAACCATGATGGTTTACAAGGAAATGTTAGAGACATCAAGGAATTGAAGGGCTTGAGGCTACCATACATCCTACTAATCATTGCCTATTTATGCAAAATTTGGATATGTGAAGCTCAATGACATGATCTTGTTTGCAATGCAATTTACACTACCCCATACACATGGGCCATCATATTTCGAATTGTTCCATGTGACGAAGTAGGATGCTAGGTTTTTCGTCTCCTATGTTTGTTGGGTGTTGAGACAAATTCTAGAACCTAAACATGAAATAAGAAACAAGAGATTGGGATATGGGGAATGTGTGCAACTATTTATCATTTTTCACAATAAAGGAAGAATGTGTGCAATCCTTTCATCAAACTATTTGTTGGATATGCCAACTACACATTTTTTTTCGTAAGCTTCTTCCTTGGGTTGTGAATGATATTGGGTTTGTAGGATTAGCATTGTTATTGAGTGTCACTTTCAAATTTGAAAGTCTATAGATTGAATAATTTGGGTCAAGATATGAATAGATATGTGTGAAGGTTCTTAGTAGTTACATGTTCCCTTCCATTCCTCCCCATTTATGTTTTTAAGCCCCATAATTCAAATTTGAAGAGCCAAATTGTCGACTTGCAAATGTATGGGGGTTTGAACTTGCCTTTGAGTTTTTCTAGTCGTTCTTAACTCTATTTTTAACCCTAGCCCTAGTTGGATTAGGTCATGTTACGACGTGTTAAACAATGCCACAATGGTATGTTCTTACTTAAACTTGACAAAAACATTTTTAAAAACATTAAAATTTAAGAAAATAAAGGATTTCTTATCAACCTATAAAAGGGTTACTCTTTTTATTTTTATAAACATTTGGCAAAATGATGTTTGATCTCTTTAATTATTCATTTAAAAAAAAAATACACTTGAAATATTTAATGTAGGCAAATAAATGGAATTTTTGCTTACCTTTTGTAACTTGAATGTATTATGGAGTGATTTGGATTTGATAGTGGTAAGAATGGTTTCTAAACAAGGTAGGAGGAGACAAAATCATTGATTTTGTTGTTGGGATCATTGTTTAATCAGGGACTACAAATCATGGTGCATGATTAGTCCTGACTCTATATTTTGCATAATCAACAATCTATTTTTTACATTTCGTGCATGAAAGCGGTAAAGTTTGTTTCTTCAGAGAAACTAATCATTCACATCAAAATCCCCAAACATTGTGCAATAACAAAGTCTCATATTTTCAAAACAAGTGTTCTTCCACATTAAAACCCCCCAAATATTTTGCAACAAGGTTTGTAATGGGGAACAATTATGTCCATTCCAAATCTCAAGGCTATTATTTCTATATGGTCCATAGCATAATTGATAACATAGCATAGAGCTAAGTTGACACCAACATGGATAATGATATGTGATTGCAACTACAAATTGGCACCTTGATTCCATTTCAATTGCACAATGTATAGTTGTGTGGGTATTCCATTCCATGTGTGTATTGTTACTTCTATATGTGAGGGAAGAAATGACAATTTTGTATATTAAAATTAGGGTAACAAAGGGTTTAATGAAAAAAAATTAACATTATTTTCCCCTTGTGTTCATAATTTCTATTTTCTTTCTTTCAAAATATACATTGTTTTTCCATTACTTTTTTTTAACATAATGGTTGTTGTATTGATTAAGAGTGATGTGGCCAAACCCATACAACAAAGCATACAAACTTCAAAACTTGCGTGTCTAAGTTCTACAACAACCTTCAAAAGTCCAAATAACTATTGATAATGTAAAACCATGTTTGCATGCTCAAAAGCTTGCAGGGGTATTGTTTGACTAATTAACCCAACATAAATAAATATCAACAAAACATATTAAAACTTAAACATAGAGGAATTTCACAGGCCCAACAGGGCACTTACAACCAATTCCATACACGAAGGAGTTAGAGGATCGTTAGGACAAGTAAAGTGAGGAGGAGAAGGTGGGATTAATGCTTGTGAAGGGAAATCGACAAAGCTATAGAGACGCATCATGATGTCATCCACAACTTCAAGAGAGGCTTCTATTTCCTTTATCTTCATATATAGAGTTCTCAATGTCATTATGGATTCTTGTTCTCACTCTATTAGACGTCAAAGTTGCTTCCATATATCCAATTTGAATAAATCTTGCTCCTTGTTTCCACTAGTGGATAAAGGAAGCCATTTGAGCTTTGCAAGTGTGCACCATCAAAGCCATGAATGTGTCATTAGCATGGGTTGCAACTATGTCTTTCTCACAATTTTTCAAACCTTTCTACATGTCCTAGAGTTCTTTGTCCAAATAGTAGTGACAATATTCATGAGCCATGATGTAAGAGGTCCAATCAATCATCCTAATTGTCCAATAAATCCTTTCTACCAAGACAAGGGATTTGAATATCGACCGCCACCTAGAAACACCACCACCACTACCTTATACCACAAGAGAATATACCTTGCCCAAGGTTCAAGGGATAACCTTTCCAACCATGTGAGAAGAGACCCTACCCTGACCTCAAGGGGCTGATGCACCAAGGAGAGAATGTGGGTTGATAAATCAATGAGGGGAACCATATGGATTCATGGGAACTAGAGGCTTGATTCATGCCAATATAAATGATGGCAAAGGATTGGGGGGATTCGCCTCTCCTTCATGTACCTTTGGAAGTGATGGGTAGAGGGGAGAGGATCCCCCCTATGAAACTTTAAATTTATTCTTGGTGTGAAAGAAGTGAATTCTAATTCCTAAGGGGCATTTGTCATTGAGGACCCCGGATAAAAGATTGAACCACCTCCCTATCCCACATAAATATTTTGTCTTCTTCAAGGGAGGCCCCAACACTAGCCATTGAGTCAACCTCATAACTACAAGCACTGCACCTGGTAGTATGATACTTTATGTGCAGCTTGAGTGGGCCTAATGGTTAAGAACATGTGTTTTGTCCTTGGAGGTCACAAGTTCAAAACTAGAGGGGGTAGAGTTTGTACATGTTGAATGATTAGTATTGGTCCGTTGTAATGAAGCTCGAAGAGTAGGCATCCCTTGGTGTGGGACCCCCATATGGGAGTGTTTCTGGATGTCTCGACCCTTGCCAAGTCACAAGTTCCTACTAGTACTGGCTTGTGGGTTGTCGGTTCTAGCTACACACAATTTAATGGTTAAAAAAAAGTTAGATACTTTATGAATTTTTGTGCAAGAAGTCTACCTCATTGTATTATTTTGGTTATTGAGGGAGACAATAGATTGCATTTTTATTTAAAGCATTGAAAATTGCCGCCATATTCAACAAGAACTTCCAAAAGTTAGCATTCCACACCATTGTTAGGAACTTTTCCCTTGGGATGTTGCCCCAAGGGTTTTGGTCCATCTTAAGACAACCTAGATTATCGAATTTACAAAAAAATGAGTGGAAAGAGAACTTTCATGTGCTAGAAAACTAACCTCGCAAAAAATGAGGTGATTTGAGTGCCTCTTATTAAACACCAAGAATCACAAGTTTGTCACCAAAAAATGAAGTGATTTAAGTGCCCCTTATCCAACACCAAGAATCGCAAATGTCTCTACTTGTTGTTTGTTGCTTGACCAATCCCCAATTCTTTTGTCGATCAAGACCATATATGGTCCACCATCCCCACCACCCTTTTGTTACATTACTTTTGACCTTATTTGCATTTCTTTTTATTACATTACTTTTGACCTTGTTTGCATTCCTTTTTATTGGAACCTTTACATCTTAGTTGTTTATTGAAAAAGGGATGGATATAATATTGAAAAGCATGTTAGACATTGTATTGTGTGGAGTGACATGTGTATTACTATATTATTTCATTTGAAAAGAATGCAAGGACAAGAGTATTACTTTATTGAAAATTTAGAATTGACATTTATTATGAGCATTTTATAGTTTCCAAAGTACTTTAATCAGTAACATGATTAATTAGGGATTATTATTCACCATTTAAAATTGTGACAACTAAACATTATTAGTCAAATACAATGGGAACAACCATAAAAAATGATTTCATCCTTTAAAATATGATTGGTTATTTTAAATTAGATTTTGAAAATACATTTGATGTTTTGAGGTTCAATTTTAAGGTTGAATGGTTTTTAATTCAATTGTCAACGAATC
>ML792427.1:921359-936659 GCA_009831015.1 Picea engelmannii | reverse complement strand
TGTTCTTCATATTCTATATATCTGGTATCTTGCAATTGTATTGGGCGCAAAAAGGAGGGGGCTAGGGCTAAGCCCCAACCCGTGGACTTGTCATACCAGACGACCCCGAGGCAGCGGAAATGTAGATGGAGGTTAGGATTAGGACTAGCCCATGGATCTTGGGTAAGATCCCATATGACCGGTAGTTCAACAACCAAAGGCACGTGGAGGTATAACCATAATCCCACCGGTCCTATGCACGTGCCCCAAAACCAGGAGCTAGCGTGACTAAAGGGCCAGCACTTAGCCCTGTGGGCTAGTGGTTGGCCATATGAGATTCATATTTACCATTTCCTAAGGGCACGTGCCTATCCCAAAGGGGCTATTCTATGTAATTTTTATAAAAGTGGGTTTTTAACTTTACATACTTGATTTTTGACTGATATTATGCCCAGAAATTGGATTTTTGAGGATTTTGAGGCCATTTGAAGGGGGATTTGATCCGAAAAAGATGCCATATCTTGAGGGAAGTTGGGATTCCTCATATGAGCCTTAAAAACTATAAAAATCAGGCTTTTTGAAGCTTGGAGGAGACTTTTTGATGCAGGGAATTGAAGGAGCAGTTTGTATTTTTTTGGCCTTTTCTCATGCTTCGAGAGGCATTGTTGCCATGTTTTCGAGAGGCGTTTGATGTTGCATGTTGAATATGAGAAAGGTCTTGCACATCATATATGAATCATTTTATGTAAAATAAAAGAGAAATTGTAAGAGAGCTTTGAGAATTTTAAAGAGCAATAAAGAGGTCCTCCACTTGGAAGCGGACCTAGAGACGTAGCCAACGATTGGTTAACTCTGTTATCAACCTCTTGTCTCTATTTCTCTTTCTATTTTTCTGTTCTATTCTCTTCATTTGTAACATGGATATTAATGGCCGATCTCTTTATTCATTAATAAGCATCAAGTAAAAGTCACATTTGATATTCCGTAACCAGATAATAAGCTTTATGTATTTCACATTCTTAACGATCTGATGCCTAAAATAAATTAAACTAACTTGCGATTTATCAGTAATACCTTCATTTTTGGATTAGTAGGTATCCCTCGATATCCTATGCACTTGGGGGGCCACCCTCACAAAATCCCCTAGTACGACCATCCATACGACCCTACCCAGAAAAGAAACCCTAGCTACTATACAAGAGGATGAGACCACTAACCTGGCTCTCGCAAATATTGGATCGGTCGGCTCGAAATCCTAGAATCTATAACTCTTCTCTAAAAATATTTCTTCAACTCACTATGGCATCAGGTACAAATGAGGTGGCATTGTGGGCCCTACAACTATATATAGTCCCTTTTGCAAAACTTCCATGCTCCAATATAGGAGCTGAGAGAATCCATTTTTCAATCCATATTCAGCCTTGTAATCAGGATCTCGCTACCTACATAGTCACATTCCTCAGGTCAACATCCATCCTCAGCCTCGGGGGAACCCTTTTTTTACATCACACCCAGGTACACATGCTCATGTTAAAAATTATCAAATAACTGTTATATGTTCTTTATCTTCATATACTGTTCATGTCGGGTATTTTGTTTTCATGTGTGTAGGTACTCGGTCACCACAAATCAACATAGACCCTTCAGGTATATGATCGACACTAGCATGTAGTCATTACCTATGAATACCCATTGCATCTCCCAGTCACACCCTCCGATATTTTCCTATAGGATCCTCACATCCATCTTTGCAGTACTATCACCTTCGCTGCATTTCAAGTACTATCACCAGGTAGCACTCTCCCCCACATGAGTTGTCCCATTCATAGTCCCCTTTGGCACTTTGACACTCATACTTATTTCACTCCCTAGGGATGGGAGTCTCGATAGTCTTACACATGTTCAAGAATCAACCACATACTCCTCATTTTTCTATCTTTCCCAATGGACTCCCAGGATATCTCCCCATGGTTCTCATTTGACCGGGCCTCCATAGTATCATTAACCCTCCATTTCATCCACTGTCAGTTTTTCTATCTGCAAATTTCCCTCCATTCATTTACCTCATACAAAAACCCACCTATGGGGCCCCCAGCCTCCACCAGTTCTCCACGCAACTTGGGCCCTCACAGGCCAAGACATATTACACTGGGGCACCCATTTCTGTATCTGCACACTTATCCCAAATTATTCTTTATTCATTTGGTAATTGTACAAAGCCTTTGTTTCCAACATTTACATAGATTTTTTTTGTTGCCTTTAGCAAACTTCTTTTCTAGAAAAGAAACCCCTATCTCCCTTGGTTGGGGCATTCATTATCTTATACTCTTGTTGACATTGTCTATAAAAACTGAGTATCCCACAGTCCATGTACCTCTAATCTATGATTTTGTCCACTTTGTCACGCTTCTGGCACAATTTAACCCACATCTAGTAATCCCCCTGATGTTATATCCAGTTTCACAGTTTCTACCACTCATACCTTACATATATCTCCCACTAAGGGCATTCTTGAGTCTCACGACATCTTGACTTCATCCATGTACCTCCTCATTTCCTAATCTCACTCCAATGGATTTCATGAATCCATTTTCTTCTTGGAGTTGTGTCTCCCTCTCTGTCGACATCAACACAATTTCCAGAAGGGGGACAATATCTTGAATCTCGTTACCTTTACAATGAGGAGTCTCATATGGCATAGGGAGAACCATCATTTCTCCCTGTTGTTGTTGACCTCCATGAAATTTGACTTCAACAAAATCTCATGTTACAGTGGGTCTTACTTTGCGACTATTGCAATTGTTTTATACTAGTTGAAGACCTCTAAAATTTACTAGGCCATCAATGCCTATGGGTCATCGAAACTTCTTAACATGTGTCATCGCCTACTTTTAGAGTATGTTCACCATAAAAATTGTCATCTTCCATTATCAAACCGCCCCAGAGGGCGCTGCAGTTATCTACATCAACATACAACTTCATTTACTATCTTACACATTTGAGTTACATGACATGAGCATGGGGCATGTCTACCTCATTTGTATACAGTTTTTATTTTTCCCACACCTAGAGAAAGTTTTGGGTCCCACAATTTCCCCTCTCTCTCTGATGGGTCACTCTTTCAATTCCTCTCAACACTCCTTCTTACAATGGTACTCTTAGTAGAAAAAAATTTGATGTATTTCGGCTATACGTATTCTTCTAACCTCACACATTAGGGGGAATCTGTTATCACTGAAATTTCATCCACAAATGGTCATAGGAATCCAACATCTCCAAACACCTATTAGTTCATTCATGGCCCCAAAAATGCATTTCCAAAGGGAACAAACTATACAACTGGTTATAAAATTGACATGTGTAGAAATGATACAGGAAGCGCGAGCACGTGCACAGGCCAAAAAATCCAAAAGAGAGCACATGCGCCCGATGCACGACTGTGTACGACAAAAACCGCACACTCCTGTGAACGACGCATTTATGGTTCTTTTCTGCCCCTCACCCACTTTTTCTTTATATCCCAAGATTATTTGACCCTCAAATCTGAGCTTAATCCGAGTGGGAGGCTAGTCAAAGACCTAAGGGTGCCCTAAAGGGCCCCTTGTTCACACTAAAGACTGGTTGGATAATGCCTCAAAGATTTCCTATAAAAAGAGGCCATGGGTGCACTATGAATTCAAGAATCTCATTGTATTTTTATGCTTCCTCTATTCTCCTACAAGGAACCTCTTTTCTTCTTGGATCATACTAGCATCATCTCATTAAGCTATTCACCTCACCTCTTGAGGGAATAAGCTTGGATTTCTTCACCATTTCCTTTCTAGTTTTCCATTTGTAAGAAGAGATCTCATATATGGGATTCAAGAGCCCTCCCTTGGAGGAAGAGGGGATCCATAATTCCCCCCTTTCCCTTGCTGGTTTCCCACTAATGAAATCTATCCATTGGTGGCATGAATATTGGTCAATTGTTTGATTAATTTTGGTTCTAATTTCCTTATGCATTGTAGCTTTGTTTATTTAGTTGTTATTAGCTTAGTTATTTGATTATTTCATGTGATTGAGTCATTTGACTCATAAAATAACTTATGTTCTATTCATTTGACCCAAATGGACTTGCAGGTGTTCCTTTTTTTCTCATTCAAGTGGAAAAAGGATTCAACAGTTCTTATCACACATAGAAGACCTCTTATTATGCTTTAAACTAAATAGAGTCTTGAAATGAATAATTGAAAACTAGCACTAGCGGTGAAAATGGACTGATGAGAGTGTTAGAATGAACTAAGTCTTTGGAAGAAATAGATTCAAAGTGATAGGGCTAAGTTTTGCATTGATCATGGCATGCACACGCACTATTAAAGGCCACTGAAGACAACTAGATGTGTAGTGTAAAATCTCATGCAGTGACGTGGTGACCTGATGTCATATAAGCACATGATTGTAGAAGTTGTCGACGATGGTTTGGATCCACATCAATCTGCCTCCCACAATCAACCACCAGCTAATACATACCTCATAAGCTATACCATGGTTTCAATTGTGAGATTGCTCTGGAAAATTAACGATCGAGCATTTTTCGTGCCCGCAATGAAGTGTGGTCATCGATCATGCTTGCAATCTATGATCTAGGTGACCCCCCTACTTTTAGCACCCTTAATAAAGTTTCATCTATCTTCCATATTATAACTCCCCTATCTGATTTAGCGATGGCTCCAATTTATTAGAGCTCGAAAGATTTTGAATGTAGAGCATGAATATCTCCCGAAGTGACCTTTTCCTGAAGTGACATGACAATCTCTCATCACTTCAACACTTTGGATTTTGGAAGCTTTTAGAGAAAAATCTTGTATAAATCCTGAAGTAGTACGGGCCCAGAGTGATGTGGAGGCTTGAAATGAATTCCATGTGTCTTGACATATGAATGCCATGTGTCTCACGTGAATGAGTGCCATGTGTCTCTAGGACTTTGGGCTTCAGGAGTTTATGAATGTTTTTCTTGGAAATATACCGGAGTAATACAGGTCCGATTGACATGGCAGTCTCTCATCACTTCAGGATTTCGACTCTTTGGGACTTTAGGATGTAAATCATGGAAATCTCCCGATGTAGTATGGCCCCGATTGACGTGGAAATCTCTTGTCACTTCAGGACTTCAGGCTTTGGGAGCTCAGGATGTAAAACATGGAAAACTACTAAAGTAGTGCGGGCCCAATTGATGTGGTAGTCTCTTGTCACTTCGGGACTTTTTTATTTTATCTCTTTTGGACTTTGACTCTTCAAGACTTCAGGATGTAAAGCATGGAAATATCCCAGAGTAGTATAAGCCCGGTTGACATGGAAGTCTCTCGTCACTTTGAGACTTCGGGCTTTGAGAGCTTGAAATTTAAAGAATGGAAAAATCTTGAAGTAGTATGGTATCCGTTGACGTGGCATTCTCTCGTCACTTCAAGAATTCAACTCTTTAGGACTTTAGGATGTAAAGAATGGAAATCTCCTGGAGTAGTATGGGACCAGTTGACATGGAAGTCTCTCGTCACTTCAGGACTTTGGTCTTCGACTCTTCGAGACTTCAGGATGTAAAGCATGGAAATCTCCCAGATTAGTATAGGCCTGGTTGATGTGGTAGTCTCTCATCACTTCGGGACTTCAAGACTTCGAATCTTCAGGACTTCAGGATGTAAAGCATGGAAATATCCCAGAGTAGTACGGGCCCAGTTTACATGGAAATCTCTCATCACGTCAGGGCTTCGACTCTTCGAGACTTTTGTCTAGTTGTTAATCCTTGTGTGACTTCGATGCTCTGAATGCACGAAAATCGTTGATCTAGGTGGCCTACTGGATCTCCATTGTTGCAATTTTAATCTATTTGATCCTACAATCTGAGCCCGAAATGGACTTCTCTGAATGATGCATTTTTCTCATGGTTTTTCCCTGTGCATACAACATACTTGACCAACCTACTTTAATCTCAATTAAATCCAAACAAGATGACAAGTAATTTAAACCAAATCACGAGATGTGTTTATCCTTCAAGAAAAACAGAAAAACATTATGCAAATAATCAATCAAGCAAGCCAACAAAGAAAACCAAGTTATTGTAGAGATGGGAAACGTACTTCATCAACCAAAAGAGGAAAACATTGACAAAGGCATAGGGAAATGAGAGAGGAGAGGCAAGGGTGCAGACCTAGGTTACAATAGGTGGTATGTTTAAATCATACTAACCATTGGTAAAAATTATCAAGGCTTATTAAAATTGAGTTTACAGAGATTATTCTCTAACTTAGATGTCTGTCAAGATAACATATTGTCTTAGTACAGAAGATAGGTTGAAGAAATCACTTGTCATCTTGAGTGACTTGGAAGAAAAGAATCACACTCATTCTTGAGGACAAGAATCCAGGTTCCAGGTTTTATTAATTAATTTGATAAGATTAAAATTTTCACATGACAAGTTGATAACTACCCCATTACAAGTAAACAATATAGTTGAGGAAGCAGTCCTTGAAAAGTATTATACTTGGTAGCATGTGAGAATATTGAGATAAATTCTTAATGTAATAATTTACTAGATATAACTAACATCTCCTCTAGTAGAAAATTCTTGTGTTGGTTCTTGGTTGCCATGGATGAATGTTTGATCACAACACTAGAAGAGTGTTGATCTCATTTTGTATTGTATTTATTACTTTTGATCTTTGTTTCAGGAAGGTCATAAGTGATAGCTCTAAAGGAGCTACTGTGACAATTATTCGTGCTATTGTTTTATTACTATTATCAAGAGAGTATTATTCTTTCTTGTTGTTTTTTTGACATTGGTTCAGGTCACAGGTGATAACCCTAAGGAAGCTATAATTAAGGTTACATAAGGAAACATATTAGATGAGACATGATGCAGACTACCCAAGTCATGGACACGATGGTATACATCCATGTACCAAAGAACATGAAGAAGAAGCTATTGTTTAAGTCTAGAGTATGTCATATGAAGATTGATTATAAGGAGCAAAAGGCTCCAAAGATGACCAAACATTAGAACAAGAACTCACAAAAGAATTCGTCAAAGGATAATGAAGCCAACTTTATGGGAAGAAGAAATTGTTTGAATTCTAACTCAACCTTTTATATTTAGAATTGGTATTCAACACCAAGTATACCCCATACGAAATGATGAAGTCCTTGTAGACTTAGAATAAATCAAGAATAATCCTGATATCAGAAAGGATCAGATGAAGAGACAAGTTATAGGACTGGGAGACAGATGCCATGAGAAGACTAGATCACAGCTTCAAAAGCTTCTAGGAGATATAAAATATCCTAGGAAGATTTTGTTGTTTCAGTGACAAAGAAGGAAGCCAATCAGAAAGACTAGGATATGGATTTTTTCATGAGACTAGAATATAAGTCAGCATTGAATTCCAATATTGATCTAAAATATCAAGCATGTTGCAGATATACAAAGCCTGGAGTGTGTCCAGAGGATTCTCCCAGCAAGAGGGAGAAGAATATGAAGAGACACTTACTCCAGTAATTGAAGAAATAGTTCCAATATTCATGAAGACAACTAAAACAACCATGATTCATATATAGTATGAGATGAAGGGGGAGAAATCCCCATATTTAAAAATTGAGTGGTAGTTGGTGCATTACATTAGTTGGGTCACAGAGACATGACTACAATAAAAGATAGAGTTAAATCCATGAAAGAAGAAGAGATACCTTCAATATCATCTATTGAACCACTCTCAATTTCAGATGAAGTTGTTGTCGTGATGAAGTAGAGGAGTTACTCTTAGATTTCAGCAGTCATAGTGAGAATGAAGCAACCATTCTCAACTTCAGAGCAACTGTAGGTGTAGATTCCCACTTCCATAAGAACAATTGTAGAAACATGAGAATACATACTCTTAAGCAGTGAGATAGATAGAGATTTACAGAAATCACATAAAGCTAACACATGATTGTGTTGATGAATGAAGCTATGGGAGACATCCTCCAGCTTACAAACCTATGAGATGTGTAACATAGAAGCTATGTGAGTCTTTATCTCAGCTTACAAACCTGAGAGAAATCCCCTAAGAAGGGTTCGTGGTTCGACAAAGTAAAAAATGTAGAGATGACGTCCTCCATGATGTGAGTGAGAAGAAATACAGATGATTATTCGGTGGAAAAGTGATCTGTTGAGTTAGGACGTGCCTATGGTTGAGCACAAGGTGAATGTGGGAAATCCAAAAAGTGTTGGGCACATAATCATGTGAAACTAAATGAAGATGATGTGATGGCCTCCTCAAAGAAATATAGTTGATGAGAAGACTCCAGATGATTCTCCTCTCGGTGGTAGTGGGAAAGTAGATATGTAGAGTGGACATGCCTATGGACGAGCACATGTGAATGTGTGAGGACCTCGTTCATCTGTGTAATGCAAGTGAATAAGAGTCATGGCATCCCTATGGATGTGCCCCTAGTGGATGAGAACTAGTGGGTGTATCAGATCCTTTGCTATATATATTGTTCAAGAGTTAGACCCACCTATAACCCTAGTTACTATGTAAAGGGTACAAGTCAACTCTACCTTATTGTGTCCAATAATAAATGTAAAAGATAATTAATATTAATATTGATATTAATATTAATATTAATTATTATAATAAATAATATGTCTAAGTGAGTTTACACCTGTTGTGCCAATAGATGCTTAAGTTAATAGGACAAGTCTAATATAAGTAAAGATAAATCTTTCATTGTAGACACACACCACACTTGTGAGTTTGGAAATTTCAGTAGGTATTCTTCTTGGTCAAAGGTGCACACCTCTCTTGGGCACTAGATTTCTAGTGTTTTATGCACCCTCTTATGTGCTAGGATATTCTTGGTGGTAAAGGTATTTCTCTTGAATATTATAGAAAAGGATTTGGCTGGGTTTTCTTCCCTTGTTGAGAAGGGTTTCCTAGGATACATTTTGTGTTCTTATGCATGGCTCTTCTTCATGTGATCTTGGTTGCTGCAAATCCCTCTACGGGCTAACACTTAGGGTTTTATTATGCATGCAGAAAAGACCTAAAGATTCCTACTTTCTACCATTGTCCCGGACCTAATCCCCATTATTCTTAAGAAAATACATAGTTAAGAAGATCAAGTGAGCATACCTTATTGCGGGTATTTGATATCGATCCTTCTTCATGCTTGATTTCTCTTTGACTGTAGCTATCCTCCCAAGGATGACCTGCATTCATACAATACAAACAAAGAACTCCACATGCATTTGATATATAGATTAATGGGTTATAGATTCAATCAACATGTATGCAATAAACCATGAAAACCTCATATGGTGGGACGGGAAAAGTACTTCTTTATTATTAACTTCAACAAGTCAACTTACAATGATGAAGCCGACCACTGCTCCACAAACATGGTCCTGGGCTCCTCTTCAACTATCCTCCAACTTCATTTCTATGTATTTATCTTTGCATAATGATGGCTAAAGGTTGGGACAAAGGGAATGTAGAATCGGGTATAGTTTTTTTACTATGATTCTCCTCTTCTGAATGGGACCCCTAACCCTTCTTTTATAGGCTAGAAGAAGCTAGGTATTTGGTCGAACCCTCGGCCATGCATGGCCGTAAGGTTTAGTTAGCTCACCCAAAGATGTGTGTTCTGTCAACAAATTTCCTTTTTCCATGCTTTTGTAGGTACACACGGGCTGTCTTGGGTCAACTAGCATGTACATGCATGCAATAATGGAGCAGGGCGCATGGGCCTTTATAAAAGGGGTTTTTAAGAACATTTGTTCAGTAGTGTTTTGGCAAAGAAGGAATCTGAGATTGCCTGATGCCAGCTAAGCATGTCTAGTGCAAGTTAGGGTTATAACATATGCCCCCTAATGTGTGAGGTTAGAAGAGCATCTGATGGCCGAAATACATTAACAATCTTCACTGATGTGCCGAACAAGTGAGCCCAGGGACTAGAAATCGGGAGGTGTCGTTTGCAAAAATAATAATTGCTCACCGAGGCAGGCATACCCATGCTCAGGATAAAATAAAATCATGGATACCAATCAAATACACTGTAGATACATGTCATATAACTATATAAAGTGTAGCCATTAGCAATACACAGTGGAGCTACATCTCAAAATAAAAAAGATATACATGTAGAGTATCCATCTTATTAGAAGCTAATAAGGCCTAATGGATGGAGATGAGGTCTTCAGAGCTTGAGAAACAACTTCAAAATATTCAAAACTTGAGTAGGAGTGTAATATGAGTGTACAAATTCACTACCCACAGGTCTTCGATGGCCCATTGGTCATGGACTAGATAATCTTGATGATAAGAATGAAGGCTTCATTGATTTTGAGCAAAGAATTGATTGGACGTTTAGAATGGCTGGGTATGAGGGCGAGAGACAAACTGTAGAGGGGCTGACTCAGGCTTGGTAAAAAATTCCCTTGGACAATAACATGACAAATGATGAGACTCAGGCAGCATGGCATTAACATAAGTTTACAAGGCAGTAGGCAACACAAAATCTCCATATGTTTGGAAGAATAACCAAATGGAGGAGGACATAGCTCTACGTAGTGAGAAAAACTTCCTAAGGTTGTATTAAATCCCAAAGTTTGAAAAACAAACAGATAGATGTGCTTTATCCAAGGGTGACTCATTATGTTTCCAATAAAGAAAATACTTTTCCCTTCCTCTTTTTGGGGTATATTTGAACTTTTTTTTTTTTTTTGTCTTTTTCAATAATTTTGGAAAAAGAATAAAAGGATGTTACATTACAAAGGAGGGATTAGTGTTGAAAACATACAAGTTCAGGGCATAGGGACAAGACTAATGTTCAAAGTATAGACACTCAGGAAAAATCCTCCAGGGGCCAAAGGTGTCAAAACGCAGAGGAAAAGTGCTACAGGGCTTGCGTATAAGGCATGCTTTAGATGGTTCAGTTGAGAGAAACATGGAGTCGGCATTAGGCCAAAGACGCAGGTATGAAAATGTGATTAATAACACACACATTGGTAACATCCTTCGATGTGAGTTTAATGAGCCCAAAAAATGTAATCTCGACGTTTTTTCATATTTAGAGAGTCTGAAAAAACATAAAAGGAGACTCCACTGGGGTACCTTTTTTGAAGGTAGTATAGTTGGTTCAAAAAAGGGGTAAACTAGCACCGACAAGACATCTATTCAAAACCATTTTAACGAGTGTGATAAAGACAAGATCACTTGGCCATTTTTTCATTTGTAAGAAGTCTGAAAAAAGATTAACTATGGACTCCATTAGAAATGTTCTTATGGACCATTTTAACGAGTGTGAAATAATAAGGTCACTCGACGATCTTTTCAATTTTAGGGATTTTGAAAATATCTTAACTATGGACTCCATGGGGGTTCCTTTTTCATAAATTTAGTCCCTCGGGCCCGAAAAAGGGTTAAAATGATACCTGAGAGTACTCTTCTAGAGAACTGAAGTTCCTTAGAGTATACCTTTGTTCGTGCAGTTGACCGTCTAGACTGAAAAAGGGGTAAACTACTGCCAGATAGACGTGACTTCAAATTTCAGTTTAACGAGCATGAAAGGACACAATATTGCTCGACAATATTTTCATGGTTAGAGGGTCTGAAAAGGGCTTAAAAGAAGTCTCGTTGTGTCTTTTTGGAGTCCCGAGGGTGAGATCAAGAGTTAAAAGGAATCATGCAAATGAGGCTCAAACTAGTAATAAGGAAAAACAACAAGGAGTCCCGAGCCTATAGTGATTAGAAATAGCATGGACACCATAATGCAACCATGATCTACCTAGGGTATCCATGTTTCGGTATGCTCTACCACCAAATTGCGACACTTCTAAAACAACAATGATGGTTCTGTATTGCAACCTGATGGGATCGATCCTATGGAAAAGGGATAAAGACAACGAGATACAAAAGTCAGGTTGGAAACCTAACCTATATGCTTAAGTTGATCATCTGATATTTTTTCACGGACCGTCAAAAGTTACCGAAAACTCAAAAAAACAATGTCCTGATACCCGATCATACCCTTCCAATGCAACTCCTGAATCAGTATAAATGGTTTTTAGTTTAAAGAAAATGAAAGGGCCCAAACAGAGTGACAAAAAGAGGCCAAAAGGTCTATAAATAGAAGATGGCAGCTCATTATCACCATTGTTGATTTGGAAATTGACTCTGGAGAAAAAAACCTCCTTTGGTAAAAGTGGTGATTCCAGGAGCTACAGTGGACGAAACGACCATCGGTCTGGACCAAGTAAGTATAAACTCTCTCCTCTTGCAATTTAAATCTTTATTTATGATTTTGGTTTCAAGTTTTTGGGGGGTGTCGACCTTCAAAAGGTTGGCCCTAGGTCCACGCAGGCTATCTTATGATAGACCGTGTGTACATTTGGGCAAAGTAAAAACTTCATGCATGTACACACGATTGTCATTATTACAGCCTGCGTGGACCCCCATATTAATGAAAAAAAATGAAAAAAAACAAGGGTTAACCCTCCTAAACTTGGTGTTTTGTAGGGTGTATGTTCATTGGAGGGAAAGGGAGCATGATGAGGTTAGTGAGTTGGTTGGGGAAGACCCCAATGGTGTGGATTCCTTAATGCAATGTGGGCTACTCAAGTTCTTCTTATGTCCTTCTATGCAGGCACAATCTAGGCTACTGAATGCCTTGGTTGATTATTGGCATCCTGATGCAGAGAACTTTATGTTAGAGGGGAAATCACTGGTGCCTATGATAGAGGAAATATATTGTTTTACTGGCCTCTCCAAGAGAGAGGAACCAGTCAACTTTTGGACATTTCCTTTGGGGCCTCATAACATATCGGAATTGATAGGATTTTATTGTGAGGCTGGTACAGACCGATCGAGCTCACAGGTGCCCATAAGAAAGATCATTGACTTATCATTGTAGGTGATTGTGTTGCTTATTGGGAAGATGAATAGTTTTGTGGCTCTACATAAGGCGTCCTATGCACAGATGAACTATGCAGTCCAGTGCTTAAATGCACAAATATTTGACTAGAGTACTACACTGCTAGATTGTATGAAGAGGCAACCAATAGTTGTCGGTCACAGACACAAAGGAACTTCAGGTTTAGGATGATTCTATGCTATTTATTCTTTGAAAGAGTTCCAAGCTTCATTCCTCGAGTGGTGGTATGAGGACATCAGGCCTCTCTTCCTGTGGTTTGCAGATGGGCAGTGTTACTGCCACGACAGGGTAGTGGAAGGACCAATGAGTCCTTTGATGATGATTTCTTCACTTGGTTGTCACGACAGGTCCCAGTCATAGAGGATTAACCTTATGCTAGGATTGATTTCTTGAGAGATCCTAAGATACCAGTACCTCCTGGTGAGGAGCGAGGAAACATGGGTAAGTTTACATCATTGTTTTTTTTTGTTTTTTTTTGTGAAACATATGTAATTTTTATGTTGTTTTTTTTATATATCATTTTTTTATACCAGAGTATTTGATGGATATGTGTCTATTGTGTGCAGATGTGGGACTAGTGCGACCTGTGGACTATGCAAGCAACAAGTGTTTTCCTCAGCCAGGGGTTGCACCTACCACTGTAGGGGGACCAATAGCAGCAGGAGAGCTTCCAACCAGGGAGGCTAAGAGGGTGTTGAGACGAGTCGAGCAAAACTTTACCTCACTCACCTGCACGATCCCTATGGAAGAGATTGAGGATCTGCCACCATCTATGCAACCTCATGTAGTGGGGGCACCACGAACGTGGGTCCGATTGTTTTGGCATTTGGAAAACAGTGTTGATCAGTACAACAAGGCCCACAGGCCCTGACCTTAGTTAGTCTAGAATTTTCACGTGCAAAGAGCACTACTTGTATATTTTTTTGAGGGAATAATCTCCATGAATCATTCTTGGTCATACTTTTGAGGATCATATTTTCCTTTAAAAAGGTATTTACATGTTTATGTATATGTCCTTTCATATGTGTGTGAGATGCCAATCTAAAATTTGATTATCTAGAGTATCTATAATTTGGTTTAATCTCCCAAGAACATGAAAATATGTAATATAATCAAAGGTTCGTTCTAAGATACGTACCCTAAGGAATCATCGGTGTAAAGTCAGATCATGAACATGGTAGACTCTATTTAACTGAGTCACAACTAGTTGAGCGTCTAGATAGACCTGGAGATGAAAGATACCAAATGATAGGGCGTCATGAAGCAACTCAATAACTGTGCTATACTCGGTGACATTGTTTGTGGTGTCACCTAAGAATATACCTCCAGAAGATAATAACTGGCCTCGAGGTGTAAAAATTACCCAAGCTGCAGAGGCAAGCCTCTGAGTGTGCTGGATAGCACCATCTGTGTACCCAATGAACACCTCATATTCACTTGACATCTTCCATAGTGACGAAAGATAACATAAAAAATGACACGTCCATAATACTAAAAGAAACTAGAAATTACTAGTACAAATATTATACATATGTTACAAAACATTGCCCATGGTGACCTACCTATGAGTGATACTTCTTTAGGTAGAGCACATTTCTAGGCTCTACCAAAGCATTTACCTCAAAGTAAACTAGACAATAAACCCCCTTTTTTAGAACCTCTTTTATGACAAAAGGTCCAAACCACATGGGTTTGAATTTTCTTGCCCCCATGGGGTCTGTTAAGCCCTAATATTGGCTCATTACCACTTAATTGGGGCATATTAGATTAGTAATGTTATTTTATTTATGTCGGCTTGAGGCCATTAGTTGTGATTTAGATTAGTAATGTTATTTTATTTATGTCGGCTTTAGGCCATTAAAACCTCCTAGTCTCCTATATATACCAAGGAGACATTTTCATTTTGAATCATCTTGTACTTGAACATTTAAGTGGGGTAAAAGGAGGTTTCCCCCTCGAAGAGGCTTATTATCTGAAATTATGTCTTTTTCAAGGCGTTGAGTACCTTTCCTGAAGTTTTTCTATGCTATATTGATGTTTGGTTCTTAACATATGGTATCAGAGCTCAAGGTCTTGGGGTTTCGCTGCTACATCTGAGACACCGTGGAATTTTCGCTATAACTATTTTTCTACAACGTTTCARGAGGAACGGCTTAAAGGGTTTTTAGAAGACGGATCAAGGTACATTGTGTTAAAAATTAAGCTCCTGAGGCCTTATAAATTGGGAGATAAAATAGAAGAGATATTTTCTAGCAGAACCACCTCAAAATCAAGGTTCAAAAGTGATACTCGGTCAACATGCCACCCAAAAAGGGAACTTCTACTCCAAATAAGCCTCCAGAAAATTCTACTTGGACTCTTGATGAAGGTGAAGAAATG
>ML792427.1:876600-902364 GCA_009831015.1 Picea engelmannii | reverse complement strand
GGAGAAATCAGACTCTGTGTTGATTTCAGGAATCTCAACAGAAGCTCAAAGAAAGACAATTACCCCCTACCTAAAATGGAACACATATTGCAGAGGGTAATTGGTGCCTCCAGGATATCCATGATCGATGGGTTTTCTGGCTATAATCAGATATCAATCATGCCTGAGGACAATGAAAAGACAACCTTCACCACTCCTTGGGGCACGTTCATGTATGCCAAAATTCCATTTGGGTTGATGAATGCAGGAGCAACGTTTCAGCGAGCTATGGATATAGCGTTCATAGGGGAGAAGGACCAGTTTGTGGTAATATATTTGGATGATATCACAGTCTTCTCCAAGACAGACAAGGAACACTGCTGCCACTTGAGAAAGGTCTTCATGAAGTGTCGGAGGTATGGAAATCCTTAAACCCCAAGAAATCCTTGTTTTCTATGAAAGAGGGGAAGTTGTTAGGCCATATAGTATCAGCATAGGGAGTAAGGATTGACCCTAGTAGGGTAGAAGCAATTCAAACCCTATCTCTTCCCAGATCTAAGAAGGAGGTTCAGGAATTTTTGGGGAAGATTAATTTTCTGAGGAGATTCGTCTCAAATTTTGCCGAGCTGGTGAAACACATCACAACCATGCTCAGGAAGGGAAATGAAGTAAAATAGACCATTGAACCCAGAGAATATTTCATCCAAATAAAGAAGGTGTTGACTGAAGCACCTGTGCTAATCAGTCCCGATTATTCCAAAGATTTCCTGATATTTTATTTTGCTTCCTGTGATACAGTAGCAACAGTTTTGTTGTAGAAAAATGATCAGGGGCAAGAGCAACCGATTTCCTTCTACAACAGGGCATTAAGAGACGTAGAACTCCGGTACGAGATCATGGAAAATCAAGCCTATGCATTGGTGAAAGCTCTCAAATCTTTCAGAGTCTATGTTTTTCACTCAAATATCATTGCATATGTCCCTTCGGCCTCTGTGAAGGACATTCTTATACAGCCCGACATGGATGGGAAAAGAGGAAAGTGGATTTCCAAGATTCTAGAATTCGATCTAGAAATTAAGCCCACCAAGTTGGTAAAGGGACAGGGTTTAGATAAATTGCTAGTTGAATCCAACTGCAAAGCCTTAGGGATTAGTTTCATCAATGAGCAAGCTGAGTCATCCAACAAGAATTTTCAGGTTGCCTTATCATTGGTAGAATGTGACTGGTATCGTGACATTTTTTATTTTCTGCAGGAGTTGAAGCCCCCGATGGAATGGGAAAAAGTAAAGCGAGGGATCTTAAGCTCAAGGCGGTCAGGTATTGCCTCATTGGCCAAACCTTGTACTGGAAAGATCCTCTAGTGGTATTTCTGAGATGTCTGGACCCACAGGAGGCCAAGAAAGTTACGTTTGATTTTCATAGCGATCTTTGCGGGGGTCATCATTTCTGGAATACTACAGCCCACAGGATACTCCGAGCGGGGTATTATTGGCCCACATTGTTCCCCGATGTCTGCAGGGAGATCAGAGCATGCGCCAAATGTCAAAAGTTCTCAGGAAAGGAACAACTCACGTTGCTGCCATTGAAACCCATAGTGGCCTCAACACCTTTTCAGCAGTGGGGGTTGGACTTGATCGGAGAGATTCATCCTCCCTCAAGTGGTCAGCACAGATGGATCCCGACTGCAATAGATTATTTCACCAAGTGGATATAAGTTGTCCCCACTAGAAGCGCATCACACAAAGTAATTATCAGATTTCTTGAGGATATCATAGCCCGATTTGGCTGTCCCAGCAGAATCGTCACCGATAATGTTGCTTCTTTCAAATCTGAACCTCTAATTAAGTTCTGCGAGAAGTTCCAGATCTCGCTAATTTACTCCCCCCCCTACTATCCCCAGGGAAATGGTTTAGTGGAATCCTCAAACAAAATCCTGATAAAGATTATCAAAAGACTGTTAGAGGGTAACAAGAGATCCTAGGATTCAAATTTGAAGTTCGCTCTATGGGCCGATCGTGTCACAATGAAGAAGTCTCTGGGAACTTCGTCATTTCAACTAGTCTACGGAGCGGAGGCGGTTTTCCCTACTCATCTCGCCTTACCTGTGGAGAAATTCTTTCAAGACTACGAGGGAGAACCAGATCATATGATCAGAAGAATTCATCAGATAGTGGAAGTGTAGAAGATCAGAGAACAAGTGAGGGACGCAGCTTATACTCATAAACAGAAGATCAAGCAAGCTTTTGACAGAAAGGTCAAGAAAAAGGAGTTCAAGATCGGGGACTTGGTCTTCAAGTGGGACGCACCCAGACAAGATAAAGGAAAGCACAACAAGTTTGACGCCCTCTAGGTCGGCCCCTTTAAAATCGCTGAGATTTTCTCCAACAACACCTATGGGTTGCAGGATCTGGAGGGTGAAGGGGTTTTCAATAGCCCAGTGAATGGGCATTTTCTAAAAAAATGTTTTATTTGAGCCTTAGACGACTCCTCTATTTTTAAATATTGTCTTTTACTTCTGTGTTTATTTTCTATTATGTTTCGGCTTAATAAATGACTCCATAACCCAACAACAAGGCACTGAAGCTGCGTAATGAGTTCTTAGAGAATCGCAGGGATGACTCTATCCCCCATGGAGCCTAATGTTAGCGATATTTATTATCTCAGGATCAGGCGTACCCATGTCTGTAGTTGGCACAGGAAGTACCTGAGCATATCACAAGGTAATCCCATTTTTGTAGTAGCAAGTCAAGCAAGCGAGCGGGCAAAGTTTCGTCTTCAGCAGTCGAGAACCATCCTCAAAGAAAATCGATGGTCAGAATCTTACAGGGGAGATAGGCAAAATCCCGTCAACCGTTAGATCTCAGGAATTTGCATCGGGGTTAGCCCCTAGTGTGCAGAGGAGGAAATTCGGGGTTCAGTTCATTGGAGAATCGAAGTTTTCGAGGGCAAGAAACCCTTACATGAGTGAATCGCGATACGCGATTTCCCAACCTAATCAGAGCCATCTGTCGGTAGAGGTACGTGGCGAGAGATCCTGCAAAGTCGGGGATCCTGGGAGCTAGAGTATCATGTGTTTCAGAATCGTGACTCACAATTTCCCAATAGGCAGGAACAACTTTCAATAGTGGAAAAAAGATGGCAGGCTTTGCAACCAGGAGTGGACCGTTGACAAGTCAACAGCCATGAACCATCGGGTTTCGAGGAATCACAAGTCCCGTGGACACAAACATCGTGTCATCAAAAACACCGAAGCCCGATGGGAAGTTTGACCATGGTCACACAGGGACAGGTCATATGGACTATGGTCTAGATGGTAGGGGCTAGCTCCCAAGAGGCGGAGCTCATCGCACATCGGGATATCGGGGATCCCAGAGGCAAGGAACTCGCGCACTTCAAACTCGCGAATCCTGAATCCTTGAAAGCCCAAATCCTCATCACATGCTTCCTTGATGCCACGTCCATCCCCGTGTCATGCCAGCTCATATTCTCTTCCCTGCCCCATGTCTTGTCAACCCGGCTTGTACACTTCAAAGCTCGTGAATCCTGCCATGTATTTCTACCCTATCACTTTCCCTCTGCCCATCCGTCCACATGGCCTCTCCTCATCCCATATCTACATCGAGTGTGTCTAGCTACCCCTGCTTGGTCACCATCCGTCCATCATTTTGTGTCAAGTCTCCCAGTCATCACGAAGGCCTCCATGTCCTATTGATACAGAGTCGGCCGGGTCTTTCCCGATCTTAGTGAAGCAGTGATTGCAGTAGTTAATGGTGGTTGAACATCATTTCCTCCATAAATGGAAAGCCCAGAAATGACTGTAAGCTTGTCAATTCATTCACAGGTCCTTTGGAACATGATTGCGTCTGACTGAAGTTCACGAATGTCCAGAGACTACATGCACAATAAATGTGAAGACGTAATGCCTTCAATGCGATGTCTCAATTTAGCTTCCAGTGTTTTGTTCCAAGTATATGTAGGCATTTATGCCATTTTGAAGGGATGGATGGTTGAGCAGAGCTCCCTATTGTAATGTTTAGCAGCTGTTTCAGTTTCTATCTTATGTATCTGTATATGAGATTTCTTTTTTTATGACAGACATTTCTTCTTTACCCGTCTAAGTTTTTCATCTTATGCTAAGAAGTTCGTGATTGACTGAGTCATGTGAATTGTTACATTTTTGTTATGATAAATGATTTGTCGTGGAATTATTTTATTTTCTGGTGCTCTATATTCAAATGCAAGAAGACCTTGTTTTGGGATGCTTTCTTCTACAGTCTGTTAGGAACTTGTTGTTTATAACAGAACTTCGCACTCTTCTCCATAAGTCTTCTGCCTGTTCACCCTTTACTACATCTCACTGTCTGAAGTTTACACAAGACCTCACTTGCTCATGCATGCCTGGCCTGTTTTCAGAGTTGGACACTACTGTTTAGAGTTTCCTTCCATTTGATCACCCATCTATGAAAAATCATGACACAAAACTGATGGGCATCGGGCTCTGCTCCTGATAGCAATCCAGGAGTGACTTCCGTCGCCAACACCTGGCATTTCCTCATAAAACCAGGAAAAAACATTGCGAAATTCTTTAAATAGATCTGTGTAGATTTGAATCCCTTCGGGGCAGCAGTCAGCTCCAACGAAAAAATTCTCCATGACGCTAGGGGTTATGGAGATATTGATCGGTATGGTTTCAGTAATGGTTTCCATATTACCCTTAGCATAGACCTCATGTGTAGCTAAGGTATTAATAGGACAAGACCTATCTCCAGTCATAGTCAAGGTGAATTCTCTGGCTTCGATTTTGCTTAACTCTAGGAGGAAGTATGATCTGTGATGAAGATCATCCCATGGTTTGTCTCGACTAGTCATTGCTTCAATTACTACTTCGTCAGAGGGAAAGACTAAGTCTAATGAATCGATGTCAGCGATATAACCTTGAGCCCAAATAGGCTCTAGAAGCAGATCTAAATCTTGTGCAAGAGTTGGATCTGTGTTGGCTGAAGCTTGCTGGACTAAAGAGTACGCTACTTCATCTGTGTACATGGGCATGGACATGCTCGGGTGACCTGTCCCATCCATCGTGGCCGATAGGGAAGGAAGTATCCATGGATAATTGAAGTAAGTCATGGGGAATGATGAAACTTTGAAAATATCAACCTTATGGGGGTCGGATACGAACTTGACATTGCTTTGAGGGGGAAGGTAATCAAAGGTACCCATCAAAGATGGGCACAAACCAACCCCTATGTTGACTATGCCTAGTTGAGGATTATCAATCATCGGGACCATGGACACCCCCAATGAAGGGTCAGGTCTGGAGAAAGACAATTGATCAATGGTCACAATCCGATCCTCATGTGGAAACACCAAGACCCAAAACACTGTAGCAACCGTTGCTTTCATGGAATAAGTCCAACTCCTTCCTAACAAGATATTGTAGTTGAGGGATGCGTCGACTACTTCTACCTCGATGCACATGGTCTTCCCTCCTAACTGCATGGGGAAAGAGGGAATGATACCATGTGGTTGGAATGAATGACCATAAAAAGTAGTGAGAAGAGTAGGCGACGAAGACAAAATGAGCTGGCCAATGGCCTTCCAACATGCCAATGACATAATGCATGTTGAGGCGCCCTCAGCAAACACCGTGTGGAAAATATTTTAAGTAAAAATTTTCGTGGGGTGAGCCACTGCTATCTTAAATGCTACATGGTAAGGCAGACAAGGTTTTAAGTCGGTTGTATCCAACATGATTGTACCTGGATTACAAGTCTCGATAGATCCTAAAGCAGTTAACAAGGCTTTCCTCTGGGAATGGAAGCTTTGGAGGACCTCCAAAGTGGACATCGCACAAGGGGTTTGAGACAAATCCTCCACCATAGAGTAGTTCTGGGCGGCCCTTGCATTTGGGTTGTGAGAATATTTTTTGAATGTGCCTTTTGGGATGCGTGTCATTGTTTCACCCAAAGTCTTCTCAATTTGTAGAGGAAGAGATGGGAGTTTGGCTTCTTTTCTCTTCTCATAAGTGTTTGGTTTGTTGTAGTCATGCACTCTAGTCAATATAAAAGAATCACCCTTCATCATATACACATTCACAGATGCGGGATTGTTCGAAGATAGAGAGGATCCTTGAATTCCCCCTTCTGCGCTTGTAGAGGCTTGGGTTAGGTTTTGCCCATGCTGAAATGGATTGATTAACACGACAGGCTATTGTTGTGTAACAAAATTCTGGTCCTCTAGAAGCCGAGGAAATTGGTGGGTCGGGTGGTCTTCCGTGCACAAGTTGCATGGATACCTCGCCTTTCGTTTCTCAGTGTTTCCCCTGTCAACATTATTAGTGGGTTTCTTATCCCCCTTACCCTTCTTTCGTTGTTTTTTCTTTCCTTCAGGATGTTGGGTGGCCTTTGGATTTTTCAATTGCACTGTGTGTACATCTGATGTTTTAGTAGGGGGAGCAGCGAAAACAGTAGTTTGGCTGGCCACTGTGTGTTGTATAGACAATTGTTGCAATTGCTTCGTTAGTTGCTCAACGGGCTTTGTTTGTGATGAACCAACAATACCATTGGCATGTGGTCCAACTCTCTGTCCGGTTTTATCAAGTATTGAGGGTGGCGCATCTGGGAAGATCTCTTATAATAAACCAAATTGAGAATAGATTAGCTCAAGTTGTTGAGCTCTCATGATGGTATCTTCTTTGGAAAATACTCCCAACATCGCGACATCTTTGGATAATTGTGGGACCAAAGACTTAAGGAACCACTCGAGCAGGAATGTTGGTGGGACTGGAAACTTAATTAAACTCTTTTAGCATCTCCATTCTCAGATGTGATCAGAGATATGGTCTTCTTTTGTCTGTGCAAAATTGGCCAACAATTATGTGCCAGCGTCATATCTCATAGGTAATTGGAAATGGTTTAGGAAAGCCATTACCAATTCACCGAAGGAAGAGTATCTTGAGAGGTTGAGCTTAGTGTACCATTTTGTGGCACTCCCAATGAGAGTAGATTGAAACAATCACATTTGTATGTAGTCATCTTTCAATGAGTTAGATGAGCACCAAATATGGAAGGTGGTCACATGATCTTCTGGATCTTCATTAGGCTTGGCTTCGAACTTTGGTATGTCCGAAGGAAACTTCATCGGCATAGGGGGCCAACACATATCATGACAGATAGGTTCATTCAACAACCTTGTCAAGTATTGAAAATGCAAGGTTGCCAGGAAAGGTAGTTTGGGTTGTTGGTGATAACCTGTGAAAAAGGGACCTATAGTTTGACTGGCACCAGGCTGCCAAGAAAAGTTTGGTTGCTGGCCTAGGTTCTGATAAAAACCATGGCCATGACCAGCATATATATTCTGCGTGTGAGGAGACATCATCAGCTGATTCCCAAAATAGGACATAGATGGTTGGGCGTGCATTACATTCGGAGGACTTTGGGAAGGGTTGCCCCATGGTGATCCCATGGGGATAGGCATAGTACCTTGTCCAGGGTTCCATTGGTTGTGAAAAGAATTTCCCTAGATCAACATTCTTAACGAGGGAATGGATCCCTACCAAGAATTCCAAGGCCCTGATGTGGAAGAAGTTTCTGAGTTTTCCCCCTGTGCAGGAATAGTACTCTGCATAGGAATAGGTTATCCGAAATTGGGATTGCCCCTAGTCGGAAAAGAAGATGATGAGAAAGCGTTGTTACCAAATGCATCGAACAAAGAAAACGGTGTCAAACCTATCACCATATTATGCGGAGGTGTTACTTGACTCCTTGCTCCAAATAAACTATGGTGTGTAGGTGGCCCGATGGATAGCTGATGCGTGGCACCGAGCGAAGGGGACAAAGGAGGTATATGACCTCCCCCATAAGGGAAAGTGTTAAAAGGATATGAAGTGCCCCCCATGTGGCCTTGTAGAGGAGCATTAGATCTCCTTACCCCCAGACCTAAAGTCTATGAAGTGGAGTAGGAAAGTAAAGGACTTGTACCTGAGCTAGGCATTTCATATGAGAACGGAGGGCCTATTGCACTTGGTGTGAAAGGGGTTGTTCTCGTCGCCATAGACGGGATCGACCCACTGTGCGAGGTAGAGGTGGTCGATACCATGGTGGTTCAGACTAGTGACAGTGGGTTAGGAGGTGGAAACTCTCCTATGGTGACAACCGTAGTGGGAATTGAAGAATTCCCAGAAGGAGTGACAACATTTGTTTCCATTGCTGCGTGTGACATTGCCTAGCACTCATAAGGGTGAATCGGTACGATGATGAGTGCCAAAAGATTAGCGGTTGGAGTTTTAGGTGGACCAAGCTCTTTCACTCCAAATTCTAAAACGGTCATTTCCTCTAGATGTTTGTCAGGCACAATTTCTTGTGACCCAGTCGCTTCAAAAGACCCTTGTTGGTCTAGCTTTCGCCTTAGTGGTCGCGACGGTGGCTCCAGTGTAACCGGAGACAGGCCCAGAAGCCTTCGTGACCACATATCTCGTGATCCTCCACTGTGTGAGAAGATCAAAGACACCCTAGGTCTTTCTATTCATTCAAAAAATAACACACACTAAAAAATTCCCTACAAGATAAAACAAGTAAACACTAAGCTAATTGGAAGAATAGTTACAACAACCAACACTAGAGAAACTTATCGGTGCAAGTGAAACTCGAACAAAGAAGCACCCTCCGGGTATACTCTGCAAAGCATGGCCCAATGTCTATCCTAGGTACTGCAGTATACCCATGCAGTCACTTGTGTATGTCTCTAAAAAGATAGACAACTAGGTTGCCAGCGTGCGAACAATCACCAGGTGGGTACAGTTGAAATTCGGGTAGACCACAATGAGAAGGGTATCGATCTTGAAACCTGTCAAGGGTACCGAAATAAATTGGTATGGAAGACAAATGAGGACCTCAAACGGATTCAAGACCCATGAAGCTCTGTGGCAAATGCAATCGACGAAATCCCAAGACAAGCCCTCTATATGTGTTCTCCACTATGATTGGTCTATATTTGGAGGGGTTATCTCCGCTACCTTTCTACACATGACCTCATGTTTATCCCTTGTGTTATAGGGGGTTATTGTATAACTTTCACAATATTGGACTTTGACACTCCCTAACTCAGACTCCAATGTTTGATTTTAATGGCCTTGAAGAGTTTCCTCTCCAACCTAATTCAAGGCCCTAACCCTAAACTAGTTGGTTGAACCTACAAACATAAAAAGTCTAATGAATTTTAGATTTAGCATTAATTTTTATGTCTTGTCTTAAGTCAATGGTTATTAAAGTGAAACTAGTGATATTTGAAATACTAAAGAAAAATAAATAGAAAGCTAGAAACAAAAAACCTTCACTTAACTCAAATCTTAAACAACTTTTCAAACTTAATTTTTTTTCTAAGATCTTTGAAAAACAAACTCAAAGCATGATTTACCTCGAGTACGAGCTACTTATAATATAGGTAATATTTCAAGAAATTATGAAATCAAAGACTTTTCCCTGGTTACTAATGCAAAACAACACTTTTTAACCAAACAAAGAAATAAAAGATTTTTATTTTATTTTATTTGAATGCTCACAAAGAAAAAAGGAAAAATATCAACAAGTCAAAACCAAGAAAACTTATGGCCTAAGCACAGATCACAAAGAGTCACTTTGAAAATTACACACAAGAAAATTAAAATTGGACTCTCACACTTGTCTAAAAACCTTATAAAAATTTCAAGGAAAACTTCTAAATGAAAAAAGAAGGCTATTGCTGTGATCAAACCTAAGTTATTGACCACTATGATAGAGACCCAAAAACCTGAGAGGTATAACTCTTGTCAAAGGAAAGGATAACTGCCTCACCTTCAACAAAAATTCTCTCCACAAGTACACTGTTGATAGTTCAACAACAAGCGTGTGCACGCGAGTTATGTAAAGTCAGAGGGCATGTACACGCGTACTGGCCTTATACAGGTCGTGTGTATATCTGAAACTCTGAGACAAATGAAAATCCAAGTAAGCCAACCCAGACAGAGAATACTGGTACTGAGAACCAGAATCTCTTGAAGACTCAGACACTTTAACAGAAAAAATAAAATGATTCAAGGAAAACTTCATAGAACAAACCAATTCGAGGTGAAACCTAAGTTATATACTGCAAACAAAAAAGACTAGAAAGAGTTTCAGAAACCCCTAATAAGGACTAATTTTGACAGGGAAGAGAATGACCACCTCTCTAAAAGAAATTTTCTGGAATCATACACATGACTAACACTTCCTCAGCTAGCGTGTACATGTGGGCTATGAGAATGTAGGGTGAAGGTACATGTGTGTAGACCTTACACAGACCACATGTACCTCTATGGGTCTCAAAAAGAAAATACATTCAAGAAAAGAAATAGAGATAACTGGTATGGAAGACCAGAATCTCTGTTAGCTCAGACTTTTGCAGAAACTTTAAAAAATAGGAAATGAAACTAGTTCTTAAAAATACCCAAAAAATATTTCCAGAAACCCTAGAGATATCCCCAATATGGTCGCCAATTCTGTTGTGAGTAGGAAATCCCTCTATGGAATAACACTTAGGGTTTTATTATGCATGCAAAAAAGACATAAAGATTCCTACTTTGTACCATCATCCTGGACCTAATCCCCATTATTCTTAAGAAAATATGTAGTAAAGAAGATCAAGTGAGCATACCTTATTTCAGGAATTTAATATCGATCCTTCTTCATTCTTGATCGTTCTTTGACTGCAACTCTCCTCCCAAGGCTGACCTACATTCACACAAGACAAACAAAGAACTCCACATGAATTTGATATATAGATTAATGGGTTAGATATTCAATCAACATGTATGTAATAAACCATGAAAACCTCACATGGTGGGATAGGAAAAGTACTTCTTTATTATTAACTTCAACAAGTCAACTTACAATGATGAAGTTGGCCACTGCTCCATGAAACTGGTCCTGGGCTCCTCTTCAACTGTCCTCCAACTTCTTTGCTCTGTATTTCTCTTTTCACAAGGATGGATAAAGGTTGGGACAAAGGGAATGCACAATCGGGTATAGTTTCTTTACTATGATTCTCCTCTTCCAAATGGGACCCCTAACCCTTCTTTTATAGGCTAGAAGAAGCTAGGTATTTGGTCGAACCCTCGGCCATGCATGGTTGAAAGGTTTAGTTAACTCACCCAAAGCTGTGTGTTATGTCAACAACTTTCTTTTTTCCATGCTTTTGTAGGTATACGTGGGTTGTCTTGGGTCAGATAACGTGTACATGCATGCAATAATGGAGCAGGGTGCATGGGCCTTTATAAAATGGGTTCTTAAGAAGAGTTGTTCAGCAGTGCTTTGGCAAAGAAGGAATCTGAGATGGACTGATGCTAGGTAAGCATGTCTGGTGCAAATTAGGGTTATAACAAATATTCTTGGTGGTAAAGGTCTTTCTCTTGAATATTATAGAAAAGGATTTGGCTGGGTTTTCTTCCCTTGTTGAGAAGGGTTTCCCAGGATACATTTTGTGTTCTTTTGCATGGTGCTTCTCAATGTGATTTTGGTTGCTGCAACATTTATGGTTATGGTTAGTTGTTAAAATGGAATAAAATTCATGCTTAACCTAATGCTATGAAAAATCAACATGGTATTAGAGCTTAGGTATTGAAATAACCCATTTCACAAGCATTTTCCAAGTCTCATCCTTTACGAGTCATCACTACACTTCTGCAGAACCGTATGAGTGTCCTAGGGTTTCCAGGAAATTTTGTATGACCCTCTATTTTGGGTGTTTCAGTCCCTAAAAACTTGTACACTAAAGATACATTCAACGTATAATAGTACGACATCTTCCAGTGCATATCCAGAATCTCTCAGAACTCAATTCCGAGAAATTTTGATTTTTGGTCCTAGGGTTTCAAGGGGGGAGAAATTTCCTGCGGAATATTTATGGTTTCCTGGAGAAACATTGTTCTGAATCAACAAGCATTTCAATGACAACACTCTCAAAGATCTTTCTTTAAAAATTCAAATTCAAAGTACTAAGATGAAAAAAAATGATACAGTTTCACTCATCTTCATGAAGTTATCATAAATTAAATAACAACTAGAGACAATTGGAGAAATCATGTCTCATAGAGAACTTGTCTTAACCACTCTCCAGAATCTTCCAAAATCATGGGAGCCCTTCCTTCAGAGTATTAGTGGAAGAGAAAATCTACCAACTTTTGAGTGCCTATGGACATATTTCAATCAAGAATAACTTAGACTCAGAAATAGAGGAGTGGAAGATCCCCCAGAAGAAAATCATGCTCTTGCACTTCATACTAGGAAGGGAGGAAAATTCAAAAGAAACTTCAAGCAAACATTTTAAGAATAAAAGCCTTCATATCAAAGAAGATATTCTTCAAAAGTTCAGTGTTGTTGGAGTTACTTCACACACACCTAGGATTTATTTTTCCTAAGTTTATTCCTTGTTTAGTAGTCATAATTATTCATTATCTAGTGTTCTATATTTTAGGGGAGAATATTCCACCAAGAGAATATTCTCTTTCAGTTGACACTTCAGATTGACTAGTTGAGTTGAGTTTAGATGTTGCATTGGGATAATCACCATGCTAATTCGACCTTGCCTTGGTATCATAACCAGAGTGGTGCATTAGCCTTGATTCCCTGAGTTACTCCTCACTACTCTCTGTTCAATCAGTTAACTGAAGATTAGTTCACTAGTTAACTCAACTAGGTGGCAGTTCACTCCCGTAACGTCCTGAGAGACTAGAATAGGTGGAAGTTCACTACCGTAACTGCTAGTGTGTGTCTAGATCACTCTAAACCACCACTATGGCACATTTTTTTACCTCAATTCGAACTCATTGAGTTATACATAGTATATCATGTGTAAATTATTCATTATTCACAACGGTTAATGAGAATTCTTTCATTCTTTCTCTCCTTCTTCTTCTTTCTCCAACTCTCTATGGAAATTTGTGTATTATTGTTTAGATATATATATTATATGAAGGTTCAAAACATTTACATGGTATCAGAGATGACAGACTACTAAGCAAAAGATACACCAAATATTTTTGCAAGTACAAAAGATTGAAGACAGTGGAAAGATGGAATTCTAAAAAGAATTCATTCTTACATCTTACAACTATTTTGTATGGGAGGAGAAAATAGACATACATATCCAATATAGAGGGTTGTATAGGTTAACCATGAATACAGATACAAAACTTACATCAGCCATAGAAAAATCCAAGTACTTAAATCGCATGGATGAGGCACTTGGAACAATTTGGAGTCTTATCTCTCCCAATCTCCTTTTTCACATATCTTCCTGTAAGACTCCCAATGAAGCCTAGAAAATCTTGGAAGGGATCTTTGGAAAAAAATATGAGATGAGAGGACACATTATGGAGGTGGATATTCTCACATTGGATCCAAAAATCTTCGACAATATCCAAGATTTCTTTACAAAATTCAAGGATTTACTGTCACAACTCAAAGCTTGCGGGGTTGATAAATCAGTGGAGGAGAAACAAATGTTTCTCACCATTCTCTCCAATATTGGTCCTAAATTATCTTTATTTGTATCCACATTCCATACTTTCATATGCACCTCTAGAGCCACCTGGAAGATGCCTTCTCTTGAGGAATTTATCGAATTCCTGAGACAAGAGAAAACCAAGCTCATCAACATGGGTGCAATCAAAGTCCCAAGGGCACATGCACTCACTGTGAATGATGGAAGCCAAAAATATCAGTAATATAAAGATAAAGATAAGTGGAAATCTCATTCACATATGAATAAGGAAGTGTACAAAAAACCCTTCATCGATGCCTCTGGATCCAAAGGAGAAAAGGGAATTAATGGAGATAAATGCACATACTGTCACAAAGGATCCATTCAGAATCCGCATGCATGCAAAAACAAATATATCTGATGTCTCAAATACTTCAGAAAAACAACCTTGTATATCACATTCCCAAGGGTGCAAAGAAGACGAGGCCAGAAGGTACGAATTCCAAGAAAGGAAATTCTAGCCATGCCTTGATTTCCATCATCTCCTCTCCCAATGCTTGGATTGTATATTCAGGAGCATCACATCACATGGATTCCTCATAAGAATTCTATTATTCATTGGATGCATGCAAATTTCCTTCTATTCTGATGGTGGACAACTCTTTTGTCGAGGTCACTGACAAAGGAAGGATTGAACTCACCAATGGAAGCTTCGAGAACATGATGCATGTTCCCAAACTTTTTTTCGACCTTCTCTCTGTATATCAGATGAAAAATTATGGCACTAGAAAGAAATTTGTATTCAAACAAAATGTCGTAGACATATACAACATGCAAACCAACTCCAAGGTTTCTACCAGTGAGGTAAATCATCAGTCTAGATTGTATACATTTTCTGAATTCATTGAACCCGATTCTTCTTTACTGCTTACTCATGCTGATGAAAGTAGTAGGATATGTCACAAAAGGTTTGGACATTAGAATTTCAAATGCATGCAACATATTATCAAGAAAATATTAGTTGATGGTCTACCATACATCCATTTCTCCAAGGGATTATGTGAGGGATGGGTTCTCGAGAAACACCCTCAAGAGAAATTCAACAAAGGAAAGTCTCAACGAGCTTCCACACCTTTAGATATGATACACAATGACCTTATGGGTCCTTTTCCACATCCATCCATTAGCAATGCAAGGTCTGTTCTCATTTTTTTTTATTATTTGTCACGTTTTACTTGGATCTACTTTCTCAGGAAAAAATCTGAGGTCTTTCAACACCTCAAAGATTTCAAAGCCTTGGTTGAGACACAATCTGGAAAGAAGATCAAAGTCCTTTGAACTGATAATGGGGGAGAGTATGTGAATCATGATATCCATAATATTTTCCATGAGGCAAGGATTCATTTGTAGCATACAGTTCCCTATACTCCGTAGCAAAATGGAGTTACTGAGTGGAAAAACCAATCTCTAAAGGAGATGGCATATTGCATGTTGCATGCAAAGTCACTACCATAGAGACTATAGGCCGAAGAACTTAACTCTGCAATAGACATCCAAAACATATCTACCCATAGATATGTCAAGGGTAAGACCCCCTATGCAGCTTGGAGTGGCCTCAAACCAGAAGTGACCCACTTCTACATTTTCAGTTCACGTGCATGGGCCCAGATTCCCTCTGAAAAGAGGAAGGAACTTGATCCACAGAGCATTGACTGCATTTTTTTTGGATACCCTGATGGTGTGAAGGTATATAAACTTATTGATCTTTCCTTAGACTGGCTCATCATTGAGTGTAGTGTCCAATTCAAGGAAAGTGTCTCGCATGTATCTCAATAGCCACATGCAGACACCTTCACTCCTCCACCAGTTCGAGATGATGAGAATGCACATGACAACTCTTCTTCAGATGAGAGTTCTGATTCAAAGGAATTAGATGATTCATATTCAGATACAGAGTTAGTAAAATTAGATGTAGAGTCATAGAATCTAGATGCAGTTGCAGAGCCAGAGCAAAGGGCCAAGTGGGCACAAACTACTCTTCAGGATGAAGAGGATATTGTTGGTGATCTAACCAATACTAGGAGGAATCGATCTAATTTTGAGGAGCCTCCTGTTGTACTCATTTCCAATAAATCATTTCCTTCAAGGAATCTTTTCTTGGTTCAGTCTTTAGATCCACAGTTTTATGGCGAGGCTGCTGGAAATCCCTTTTGGGAATCCACCATGCAGGAGGAGTATAACTCCCTCCTCGAGAACCAGACTTGGGATCCGGTTCCCCTTCCTTCTAGGAGGAAACTTGTTATATGCAGATGGGTCTACAGGACCAAGAGTGCAGTGGATGGAAAAATCAACAGATACAAAGCCAAGCTTGTCGCCAAAGTCTTTCAGTAAGTTCATGGTATTGACTATGATGAGACCTTTGCTCCATTAGCAAAGATGGATTCCATACGATTGGCACTTGCCATTGTGACAACCAAGGGATGGGGAGTCCATCAAATGGAAGTGAAGAATGCATTTCTTCATGATGATATCTCTGAGGAGATCTACATGGAGTAGCCCCAGGGATTTATGCAGGACTCATCTTTGGTCTATTGAATGAAGAAGTCACTTTATGGCCTCAAGAAGACTTCGAGGACACGGTATGCCAAGATGGACTCCTACCTGTTGTCATAGAACTTTGTATGTTGTAAATTAGACCCAAATGTATGCATGATCAATACAGATGATTCACTTCTACTTTTAGTTCTATTTGTCGATGATTTGATGATCACTAATTGCTTGACTTGAGCGATTGCTACAGTCAAGAGGATTCTTCATGATAGGTTTTTGATGATGAGCATGGGTCTGCTACACTTCTTCCTTGTACTTGAGATCGTTCAAGATGCATTAGGCATCAAACTGTCTCAAGCAAAGTATGCACGAGATCTCATTGAGAGATTTCACATGACAGACTGAAAGTCTGCTCCAACTCCTTTACTATCAGGAGTCAAACTTGAGGATGGTGGGGAGACTCCACTGGTTGAAAACACACTGTACAGATAGCTAGTGGGGAGCTTGTTGTATCTCACACACTCCAAACCAGACCTCTCATATGCAGCTGGCGCAGTTTCCAGGTTCATGTAGGAGCCACATGAGCTACATTGAAAATAGGCAAAGTGTATCGTTTGATACGTACATGGCACTATCACCTTTTGGATTCATTATGCAGTAGACTCTACATTATATCTCATTGGGTTTACTAATTCTGTCTGGTCTGGAGATAATGTTGATCACAAGTCCACATCTAGTTACTCACCCAGTCTTGGTTTCAGGCCTATCTGTTGGTCAAGAAAGAAGCAAGTTGCCATTTCTCTATCTTCAGCTGAGGAAAAGTACAGAGGGGTAGTTAACATAACCATTCAGGCTATGTGGCTACAACATTTTCTCACTGATTTGGGCATTCATTTTCATCGGTCGATCATCATCTGGTGTGACAAGCAGATCACTCTGAAGTTCTATAGAGATCTAGTTAAAAGGTAGTGGACAAAGAAAATTGATATCTACATGCACTACATCCAAGACTTGGTACATGAGGGGATCATCAAATTACAGTTTTTTCCTTCAGCAGAACAGATGACAAACATTTTCACCAAGACCTTCACTGAGCAGAAATTCCATTCTCTGCGAGGTCGTCTTGGAGTGAAGGATATAGTTGCCTAGCAACTGTAGTTATTATTTTTACATACATTGTACCTTGAAGGGGGGGGGGGGTTCCCATGAGTTTTTCCCTCTTTCCTCACTTTATTTTTAGTGTATCTTTTGTACTTGGGTACCTAACATGGCCTCGTTGTCGGGACCTAATCTTTATTTTTGCCATAGTGATGTTCATGGGGGGTGTTGGAGTTACTTGACACAAACCTAGGATTTATTTTTCATAAGGTTATTCCTTTTTTATTATTCATAATTATTCATTATCCATTCTTCTATATTTTAGAGGAGAATATTCCACCTGGAGAATATTCTCTTTTAGTTGATACTTCAGTTTGACTAGTTGAGTTGAGTTTAGATGTTGCATTGTGATCATCACCATGCAACATTGGGATCATCACCATGATCATTCGACCTTGCCTTAGTATCATCACCAGAGTGTCACATTATCCTTTATTCCCCAAGTTAACTCCTCACTACTCTTTGTTAAACCAGTTAACTGAAGACTAGTTGACTAGTTAACTCAACTAGGTGGCAGTTCACTCCTGCAACCTCCTGAGAGACTAGAATAGGTGGAAGTTCACTCCTATAACTACTGGTGTGTGTTCAGATCACTCTATACCACTAGTATGGCACATTGGTTCACCTCAAGTCGAACTCATTGAGTTATACAAAGTATATCATGTGTAAATTATTCATTATTCACAAAGGTTAATGAGAATTATTTCATTCTTTCTCTCCTTCTTCTTCTTTCTCCAATTCTCTCTGCAAATGTGTGTATTATTGTTTAGCTGGATCTATTTTGTGCAGGTTCAACACATTTACAAGTGCTACATATGTGACAAGTATTAACACATTACCAAACATTGTCCAACCATAAATAGGGAAAACAATATGCCAACACTACTGACCTTGATCTAGATCCACCTCGAGTAAGTGAAGAAAAGAGAGATGAGAAATACTTTCTCTAGAAGAACGTTGCTACAAACTAGGTAAAATCTTTTTGTTCTAAAATTTTGTATTTTTTTACATGCTTTCAAATAAAAGAAGGATATTACTCCTTATACTAAAATATCTCTCCAAGACTTGGACCACTATCCTTGGTATGGGAGTCCAAAACATATTCAAAGTGGTCATTGTAAAAGAACAATCATAAATATTATTATTGAAAGGGAGATACATCTTCAAGATTCGGAGAATCTCAAAATAAATATTGACAGTGAAACAAATATCTTATCCCCCTTTAACAGTTCAGAGAGAGACAAAACCTTACTCAAGTTGATCCAATTGTTTCAGCTAATACATATTCAAAGATATTTCAATAAGGTATAAAAGGCCCTTCTAGAACCACTCTACAAGAGACAAAGGAACATACAAGCCTCTTAAGGCACCTTCTGAGAAATAAAAAGATATTTTTGAAGCTATCCTTCAGTCATGAGCCACTTTATTAATGATGGGACACCTTGTTTGATAAAGGCAACAAGAGAATCAGAATAGCAAGATGCTATAACAATAAAAATAACAGTATATCTTAAAGAATGATACATATAGATATTTTTCAGGGATCAGAAAGGAAAAATTTAAAACTTCTAAATAAGATCTATATGATTAAGCATGCAACTGATGAAAGTGTCAAGAAATACAAAGCAGAGGTTTCTCACAAACAGAGGGATTTGTCTATGATAAGACACTTGATCAAGTGAATCTGATACACTTCTTTTGTACTATCACCCATGAGTTAGAAGCTATATCATATAGACATATTCTTGATGAGGTTGAATTTCATCAAAAGTGATGCTCATACAAAACTATATTATTACAGTATTGGTGACAAGATCCTAACCTTGATGACTTAGTCAGAAAGAATTGTTGTTGGATACAAGTAATCCTTGACTTATAAATTCAAGATGAAGAATCTGAGTATGATGCACTACTTATTTGAACAAGAAGAAGGACAAAGGACTGATAAAATTTTCCTGAATCAAGGAAAATATACAGAGAAAATATCTGGTATGACAGAATACAAATCCACCATGATGGATTTTAAGGAAGAAGATTGATGATGATTCAAACGATACTAATCCATAGTTGATTGGATCACTGATGTATCTGGTTAACACAAAACTTGATTCATACCATGCAATGAAATGTGTTTAAACATTTCATGAGTCAACCGAGATAGATTCAAGGCACAATTAGATATGGCCTGAGACATGCCTCCACTATAAATTTGAGTTTGTAGGATATGTCAATTCAGATTGAGAAAAAATTACAGTGGAACGTAAGAACACATCCATTGTTGTTCTACCATGAAGTGTTCATAAAATAGGAAATAAAACTATGTGGCTTTGAACATGAGAGAGGTTGAGTATATAACATCAAGTGTGTGAAGAAATATGGCTTCACAAACTTTTGACAGATGTACATGACCATGATATGGATCCTATGATGATAACTAACAACCATGTGAAAATCTCCTTGAGAACCTAGTGTTTCCTGATGGTTCAAAACTGAGTGAGATTAAGTATTATTATATCAGAGATATGATGCAAAAGAAAATTGAAGACTTGCAGTACATTCCTACACCTGAGTAGATTGCATACATTTACACCATATAAACTTGGTAAGGAGTTCTTTCCAAGTTAAAAGGGAGTATGGATGATTTTAGCCAAAAAACAAATTCAAAGTACATCTATGTTGGTATAGGGGTAGACCCAGGGTTCAATGCTTAAAAAATGCACCAACAAAAACCCTAACTACAGACCCTTTTGGCAAGACCTGCGAAGCAGATGAAGTCTCAGTCGAGGTAGAGGCACGGGGGGTTGTAGGAATCAAGTGTATACAACCTAACTGGGACATAGATTTGTGATCACAATACTTAACAGAGAACTTATAAATTAAGATTCATTATTCTTTAACCCTTTATTCACATCACAGGTAAAACCCTAATTACATAACAATGTAGTGTTCAACAAGATCTAAGCATATCCAACCATTTAGCACATAACATCAACAGATCTAGCATTCATCTAAGTTATTAAGCACTAAGCTACTATATCATATGCATATAACATACATAAAGATTAAACACTAAGCATAAATCACATTAATGACAGAAAGCAATCAAAGCACAGGATATATATAGTTCACCCCCAGCGTGTGTTTTAGGATTAATCCGTAAGTGCGGATACAAACCGATCTCCCTAGATCCACCTGGATCTAGAACAAAGCAGGACATAATAATACTTTCTCCCTAGATTTAGACTATTGAATGGACTAGGAGGCAAGAATCATGAACATACCTTGTGATCACTTCCTTAGGTCTTTGTTGTTCCAGCTTCTCTCCAATTCTCTTGCATCGTTCAGATCACAACAATACAAACCAATCGAAGTGAAGACAATTCAATATATTCAATAATTAATCTATGCATATGATCAAGGAGTTATGCAATAAAGTGACATTAGCTTTATGGGAAAGGGACATATTACTGTATTAAATTGATAGAAAGTAAGACTTACAACCTGAGCCTTGATGTTGCAAACCTCCTTTCGATGGCTCCTAGCTCTGACACACACACTTGCTCATGCATGAAGAAGATCAACCACTTTTGATAACCTTGTTGGTGTTTCTAACTACTATAGCATCAGTCCTTCATACAATCTTACACTAATTCTCCAATAAATCTCTTGCTAGTTTGCTTCTAACCTTTTCCATGAGAAACCCATCAATTTATAAGAGAGAATGGATTAGTTACTAGGATAGGAATGATCCCAAAATATCAAGAAAGCTAGTACTTAGATAACCATTCAAATTCCATCTCATCCTTATAGAAGATTCCCTTTTAGAAGGTTCGAGAATTTATCTTTTTCCCTTCTTTAGAAATAGTTCACACCCTAACAGTTAGGTACAGTGCGAACTTCTAGCACCCTGTCTTAATGCAGCCTGCAAGAATCATGCATTCTCGCAGGCAAATGTATAGACAGCCTGCGAACCTTTCTCAAAACTGTGATTTCTGGAAAGAGACAAATGTAAATTTTCTCAGGATAAAGTTCTAATGAGGAGCCTGAGTACACTATCATCATTGCATCATAAGGACGACCAAAATTATGTATAACAGCGTGGGGCTATGTCCACCAAATCTTCTTCTCTCTATTATCTTCTTTCAATGCACATGGCCACAAAAACAACTCCGCATAGGACAGGATATCTGCACACACCTCACTAGATCCTCCTTCCCCAAGCTTGGAACATCAGAGAGCCTTCTTACAATCACTTGCACTTAGCTCTACAATTTCTCAACACACAGTATGCACAAAGCATTTAAAACTATTTGCACTTAGCTCACTGGCTTACAACTTACTCACAAATTCCTTCTTCTTACATCACCTAGATACTTATTTATACATTACAAAAGGGGCCTAAACATGGGTAATACCCATGGGTTGACATCCCTTATCTGTTACATAAACCATAAACCCAAAAATCCCACAAAAGGGGGCAAGATCCCGTGATCTCCATTTCGCTTGGTGCTTCATCTTCGATCAGCTTGTCGAAGTCCCAAAATGGTCAAACACAACCAAAGTTATACAAAACTTGGTCGACGACCAACAAGCCCCAAACACTCACCTATGACTCATCCCAAGTCACTCTGATCTAGGCAACTCTGCTTCGAAGGCCTCTATCTTGGCTTAATATTCTTTGACCTACGGCTTCACCAGAGCCTCCTGCTCAATGAAATCTTGAATAACTTTCTCGGTCACTGGTCCTTCCAATCGATGTTCCACCGTGGTGACTTATTGTTCTAGTTTTGCACCCTGTCCCTCAATCTCCTAAAAATGTGTGTAGGCTTCATCCTGCACTAGTTGTATCCTCTGGGTCACTTCCATGACTTTACTTTGGATGGCATGGACCTGTTGCTGAATGTTGCGATGTTTCTGGGACCTTTTCATCCTCTCAACTTATGACAATGAGTTCAACTGTTCTTGTACTGTCACTGCTTGTTTCTTTTCCTCTTGGAGCTGTGATTCCAATGTCCTTAGTTTTGGGTACTCTGCAAGGTTCTCATAGGTCTACACACTTCGATTGCTTAATTTCTTGCATTATAAGTCCAATGCCTTGATTATTTCAACTGTACTCTGAGCAATTTCTTCCCTCTAATATCACACTTCCTACAGAGTGCTTGGCACGACTTGCAGTTCTAGTTAAGCCACTCCTGCTTGAAGCTACTAAATAGATTCACCGAGATTATCCACTTGACTCCACTATGTCTTGTTATATCTATGTGAGGCCCGACATAGAGTGAAGTGCTCTGGTGACTTCCTCCTTGACTCCCATATGCTCGATGAGCAGTTCTTTTTCCTTCTGGATCTGCACTTTATCCTCTGCAAACTTCATTTGGAGGTCATCTTTCTCTTGTTGTGCAACTTGACGTTGCTTTAGGGCTTCTTCTTTTTCTTTCTTTAATGCCTCTGTGACTTGCTCCTTGTCCTCCTGGACTCAACAAAGGCGAGCCTCTGTCAAATATGCTAATCTATGTAGCTGGGCAGGCTCATCTCCTACTTCTATGTCCCCTACTGACAACAACTCAATAGACTATGCGGCTTGAATAAAGATCCTGTTGTACCCCTTTGAGCTCTGCCTCGATCCTGTCAAAAATTGTCTCCTGTTTGGATTCACTTCACTAAAAAATTCCCTCTGAGGTATCTGATACAACGATGATGATGAGGTCAATATCATCTACTGTGAGCACAGTCTGAAATGGAGGTTTATTGGCTTTTGACTTCTTTCACGATGAAGGTTTCTTTGGGGAACCCTTTATTTTCTTGGATGTCTCAACCTCTGTGATTGGATCCTTAGGTGGTGTCACTTCACCATGTTCCTATTTTTTTTCTACCCTTCTTCCTCTTCTTTGTCTACTTCATCACCTCCTCCTCCTTCAAGTGAATATGGTGTAGTTTCCTTTGATGCATTGTTCAATTCATGTACCTCTTCCTTATTTTTATTTCTGCTACTGCTAGGTACATCATACTCTTCTTGAGTGACTACAAGACTTCCGATGAGGTCAGGGTCAGAGAGTTATGTCTATTTGACTAGTACACGGAACTCTGTAGGCCATTCCTTGGTTATTTCTTCCATTTCCTCCTATGTGAGTTTGTAATAGGACTGGAGCACTTCTTTGTGTTCATCCCCATGCGCAATGATGTAAATGAAATGCCTATCTGTGAAAAACTTCGCAAGTGTCTTGAACCTATGTAGGGTATTCAACGTCATGCAAGGGAAATATTCAATGGCCTTATTCAGTTGTAAATAGTATGTGTGGAACACTACATTGGATTTCCATTGTTTTTCCATGTCGCTCGAATACCATAGCATAGTGAACTTCGTGGCCAGTGATTCAGATGACTCAATTTTAGGGAATTTTTCTCCTTTCAACATCTCCCAAGAAATAAAGGCAATGAGAATCAACAACCAACTAAAATGAAACTCGTAGCCCTGGTTTTGTGCTTCTCAGAAATATTGCTCCAGCTAGTTGATGAGGTAGCTCACTCAGTTCATTTGCATCCCTTTGACGCATTTGCCTACGAGGTCGACGATGAACCCTATGACCTGCATTGGTCTGTTCTTCATGACGAGCTTACCAATGATCAACTGGAAAGCTAGGCACATTACACCATTCTGAATGGAGGCTACCTTGTAGCCCCGTTTCCCTTTCTCTACATCACCGTAATTTTATTTTATGCACTGTGCCAGGGCGTGATCTGTAGCCTTCCCTGGGTAAAAATCTTGAGGGTCAGGTCCTTGCATGCTTAATCTAGTGATCCGATGGATCAATGCCAAATCTACAGTGATGCGCTGATCCAACCACAAGTAACCACCATGGTAGAATGACAGGAGGAGTTTAACACATGTTAAACTCTCGATGTATGTCGAAGCATGGTATCTTCATCACATTAAGTATGGTCGATCTTGTGATGTCCATAGTCCACGACTGGGGGATTATCTCTGACTTATTCCCCATTGTCTTTGTCAAATACTTGTGAGGTGTGAGCATGCCATAATTCTTGTGGTCTCCTAAGTCGAAGTCACTAATCTTTAGCGTCATAATCTGTCCTAATTCCAATCCAATTGTGTGTATCCCATTTGGGAGGTACGCAGTAATCAATGTATAGTCGAAGTCTCTCGGGACACTATCATGACTAACCGTGCTAACCAGAGGTGGGATATAGTTGGGTAGGATTGATGGGATGACATTCACATTCACCAAGTCATCGCGATGATTTCTTCTCTTCTATGTCACAGTTGAGGAGGGCCCAAATCGATGTCCAGTCGATGTGGATGCTTGCACTCCTCTTGTCAATGAGGAATGTACTCCTGTGGACAAGACCTTCTCAGCCATGAGGTCTATGAGGATTTATTTGATGGATTTCTCTATTGTGCTAAGGTCGCCTGACATAAATGCTTGAGCTTAGATATCTTGGGTTGGTGAAAAAACAATCAAGGTAGAAGAATGGATGGCGAGGTTACAATAAGCTCTACGCGAAAGTGATTAGTTATCTGTGGGCTCAAAAAATCACAATTCGCGAAAGTGTCCTCGGTGAAATGCTCAAAGGGATAAATAGAAAATGTCATAATGGACTCCTCCAACAGGCAGGAATGCCTCAATTAATACAATTCCATCCATTATGGCATGGTCCCAACGGTCCAATGGTGAACGTTTCGACAATAATTTCATTTCTATCCATTCTAGAGCATCGTTCTAATGGTCAGGGTGCCTCCAATGGTCATATTGCTTCGTCTTAGAAAAGTTCCAATCTGTTTTGTTCTGCTATTCTAGCGAGGTTCAAGTTCTACAAATCTGCCTTCTGCAAAGTCCTCTCTGGAACCTCCTACAATTTTTCTATCTTGGCTTTCTTCTTGCTAAGCTTTCTAGCTTTATTTCCTGTGATATGCATCTCTGGATTCCTCTTTCCATTATTGTTCTTATATTTTATTAGCATAGTAACTTCACACTGTTGAGGATCTTTCACAAGGTTTGAGGATAATAATTTTTCTCTTACTGTTTCTCGAGTAGGTGCTCTACTCTCCTACATGGATAGGGTTTTTAAGTATTTTTGTTCTCTTTCAACTTTGACAGCCGAGTCTCTGGCCCTCAGTTGCTTTGATTTGTCCACTTGTTCTTCTATTAAGTGCGCTATTCTCTTAGCCATGAAATTTCTTAATTCTTTCTTTTTCTTTTCTATAGATTCCTCTTCCTCTCTCCTTCGGGTCTAATCTCTCTCGATCCAAGTCTTTCCTAACAAGAGTGAAAAGGGAGCATTGTTCTTAGAAAAATTAATGACCTCAAATTCTTCTTTTATCTATGTTCCATGAGAAACCATAGGTACATGGGCAAGTCTTTCACATATGGTTATTATCTTTCCTTTAAACAATCCTATTCCTCCCAATGAAGGAATCATAGCAGGCTTTCCTAGGATTTCCCGAGTACTTTGTGTCATAATGTTCACCTTTGTTTCTACATACAATACACACTCTATGTCAAAGTCTCCTATTCTTGTTTCTATGCACTCTGTCTCTTTTAAAATCTATGATAAAGTGACGTCTCT
>ML792427.1:818815-866823 GCA_009831015.1 Picea engelmannii | reverse complement strand
AAAACTACACGCTACTGAAACTACTATAGCCCGCGGATACCCGCGTGCTATAGATAGTTAGGGCGCGGGTTACCCGTGTGCAGGCCTCTTGCAGGCCGCGGGTACCTCTGTGTGTCCCGAGACTAAATGTCAAGCGTCAGTCAAGGAAAAATTGGTATTGATGACCAGGTTCCCTGCTAGCTTTTGACTAACAGAAAACAAAATAAGCAAAGAAACAGAAACTTAATGCTTTGAACTACCAAAAGATCTTTCACCAAACCCGGAAACCCTAAGAGTAAAATATCCCCAGCAAAGTTGCCAATTCTGTTGTGGGGTATCCTACCCTACGGACTAATAAGCTAGGGCTCTAAACTTATACGCAGATCATGACCCTTAATATTTCACTTTTAACCTTCTACCCAAAATCTCAACCCCTTTTCTCAGGCAAAACACGGGAAGAATGAACTAACCTTTTTATCGACGGTTGAAGTAGATCCTCCGTTGAGTTGTTATCTCCTTGCTGCTGCTGCTCCTTCCACAAAGCTTCCTGCAATCAAGACAATACTATGCATGCATGTTACTGATCTACTAGGGGGTTAGAGATAAAACATAAATCAAATAACATAGATAAGACTCATGTATTTGGGACGGGAAAAGTATCTTTTTCATTAATCTCAATATGAACCAACTTACAATGATTTCTGAGATCGGCCACCGTTCCTCGATCCTGATCCTGGGCTCTTCCTCTTCTTTCTGTCCTCCAACTACTGCTACATGAATTTCTCCTAAAGCTTGAGGCAAGGCTAAAGGGTTGGGACAGAACTGGCTTGGCAATTTGGCAGAGTTTCTTTGCTATGATTTTTTCCTCTATGAATAGTACCCCTACCCCTCCTTTTATAGGCTAGAAGGAGCTAGGGTTTTTGGTGAACTCTCAGCCATGCATGGCTCGGAGTTCTAGTTAACTGACAAAAAGCCTCGTGTCCCGGCGGAAACTTTCCTGATTTTTTGCTTTGTTAGGTACCCGCGGGTTGTTTTGGGTTAGCCCGCGGATGCCCGCGTGCATTATAAGGACAACAAGCGGTTGCCCGCGCCCAGTGAGAAGTTAGGGCGCGGGTTGCTTGTTTTAAGTGGTTTTTTGAGGAATTTCTCAGCATGGCTTTGGCTAGGAAGAGGCATGAGTAGGCCTGATGCCAGGTAAGCAGGGATAGTGCAATTTAGGGTTATAACACTTCTGCAACTATAACAGAGAGTCAATCCTCTCTTTCTCTTAAATGAACTCCAATCTTTCCTGTACTGGGCACTGGGATCACAGTGATGGACCTGCAACAAATTCTTTCTAGGATCCTACATCCACTTGTTAGTCCAAAAAATCTTTCTATGCATAGGGATAACATATATTTCACTAATTTTATTAGATCTATTCATATCACATCTTATTTCTTCTAGTTGTGCCCTAGTTTTGATACTAGGATGAAATCTATCAAATATACCTAGATCCATCCTTTCAAAACAATAATTTCCTCTTATCTTAGCTTTATCAAAGCACAAAGATTTAAGATCTTACCTCTTTTATTCAGATGAGACTTCTCTTCTTAGCACAGAGCTTCACAAGTCAAGTACAATACTGAACATAGATTTATCTTTTCCTCAATTCCTAGCAATCACAATTTCAAGTCCCAGCAACAGAACCATTTGTTGGAATAGGGGCATACCCAGGGTTCAATGCTTCAACAACACACCAACAAAACCCTAACTACCTGCCCTTTCGACAAGACCTGTGAAACAGATGAAGTCTCACCCGAGGTAGTGGTAGGGGGGGTTGTAGGAATCAAGTGTCTACAACCTAGTTGGGACATAGATCTGTGATCACAATACTTAATAGAGCACTTAGCAGTTAACATTCATTAGTCTTTAACCCTTTATTCACATCGAAGGTAAAACCCTAATTACATAACATAGCAGTGTTCAACAAGATCTATGCATATCTGACCATTTAGCACATAACATCAACAAATCTAGCATTCATCCAAGGTATTAAGCACTAAGATACCATATCATATGCATCTAACATACATAAATATTTATCACTAATCATAAATCACATCAATGAAACAAGGCAATCACAACAGAAGATATACGTGGTTCTCCTCTGGCGTGGGTCTACGTCCACCAACTCTTCTTCTCTTTATTATCTTCTTTCAATGCAAAGAGACACAAAACCAACTCTGGATAGGATAGCATATATGCTCACACCTCACCAGATTTACCTTCCCTAAGCTTGGCACAACACAGATCCTTCTTACAATCACTTGCTCTTAGCTCTACAAGTTCTCAACACACAGTATGCACAAAACATTTACAACTATTTTCACTTAGCTCACTAGCTTACAACTTACTTGCAAATTCCTTCTTCTTACATCGCCTAGATACTTATTTATACATTACAAAAGGGGCCTAAACATGGGTAATACCCATGGGCCTACATCCCATACCCGTTACATAAACCCTAAACCCAAAAATCCCACAAAAGGGGGCGAGATCCCACGATCTCCACTTCGGTTGGCTCTTCGTATTCAATCAGCCATTCAAAGTCAAAAAAATGGTCAAACACAACCAAGGTTCTCCAAAACTTGGTCGAGGGACAACAATATATATGAGACTTGGCTTGATGAATAATTCCTCCCTAGTTGAGAGGGATTGTTGATGAATGCAACTATGGGAAACATCCTCCATCTTAAAAACCTATGAGATGTGGAACATAACAACTATGTGAGTCTTTCTCTCATTTTACAAACCTAAGAGAAAGCCCATAAGAAAGGTTTTTGGTTCCTTCCTAGGAAAAAGTCATGTATGTAGAGATGACCTCCTTCATGATGTGAGTGAGAATAACTTCATATGATTATCCGGTGGAAAATCGATCTGTTGAGTTAGGACATGCCTGTGGCTGAGCACAAGGTGAACGTGGTAAATCCCAGAAGTGTTCGACACATCATCATGTGAACAAAAATGAAGATGATGTGATGGCCTCCTCTAAGAAACAAAGTTGACGAGAAGACTCTATATGATTCTCCTGTCTGTGGTAGTGGGAAAGAAAATATGTAGAGTGGGCGTGCCTATGGACAAGCACAGGTGAACATGTGAGGACCTGGTTAATCTTTGTAATGTAGTGAATCAGAGTCATAGAATCCCTATGGATGTGCCCCTAGTGGATGAGAAATAGTGGGTGTATCATATTCTTTACTATATATATTTTTCAAGAGTCATACCTACTTATAACCCTAGTTATTATGTAAAGGGTACAGGTCATATCTACCTTATTGTGTCCCATAATAAATGTAAAAGATAATTAATATTAATATTGATATTAATATTAATATTAATATTAATTATTATAATAAAGAATATGTCTAAGTGAGGTCGGCTCTATTGTGCCAATAGACACTTCAATTAATAGGACAAGTCTAATATAAATAAAGAGAAATCTTTCATTGTAGACACACACCACACTTGTGATTTTGGAAATTTCAGAAAGTACACTTGTTGGTCAAAGGTGCGCACCTCTCTTGGGCACTAGAGTTCTAGGGTTTTATGCAACCTCTTATGTGCTAGGATATTATTGGTGGTAAAGGTCTTTCTCTTGAAGATTATAGCTAAGGATTTGGATGGGTTTTCTTCCCTTGTTGAGAAGGGCTTCCGAGGATACATTTTGTGTTCTTGCGCTTGGTGCTTCTTCATGTGATCTTGGTTTCTACAACATTTATGGTTATGGTTATTTGTTAAAATGGAATGAACTTCATTCTTAACCTAATGCTATGAAAAATCAGTAGATTGTGCACATTAAGTTGAACTTGAAGCAAATGAACCAGAATGGTACAATATGATGTGAAAAATTGGATTTGAAGATTGAATATAGAAAGACTCATGTATGTCGGTTGAAGGAGGATATGTATGTGTTGAAGAAAGCTCCTAGAGCTTGGTATGGAAGAATTGACAGTTTCTTTACAAGCTTTGGATTTACTAAGAGTAAAGAAGATTCTAAAATTTACTTCAAGGTTATGAATGATGAGCCTCTTATATTGTTGTTGTATGTGGATGACTTATTTTTAACTAGAGAAGAAAATAACATCAATGATTGTAAGAAGAAGCTCGTTGCAGAATTTGAGATGAAAGACCTTGGCCTAATGCATCATTTCTTAGGTCTTGAGGTATAGTAGAGCCAAGAAAATATCTTTCTTAACCAGGGGAAGTATGTAGTTGAAATACTGAAGAGGTTTGATATGTTGGAGTGCAAATACATGAATACACCCATGGAAACAAAATTGAAGCTCTTGGTTGACACTTCATTAGAATTTATTGATGCTATGTTGTACAAACAGATCATTGGATCGTTGATGTATGTGATGAACACTAGGCCATATATATGTTTTGCTGTGAACACCTTGAGTCAATTTCTGGTAGAGCCAACACGTGTTCACCTAGTTGTTGCAAAACATGTGATGAGGTACCTTAAGGGTGTTATCATTGAAATTTTGTCCGCAAATGGTTACAAGAATTTAGCATTGCCAAACATTTATGAGGTCACCCATGGACCAAAATTACCACAAAAGAATTTCCAAAGGGTCAAAAACTATATAACCAGTGAGAAAATTAAAGGGCAGTATGAATACACAGGGCACACGTGCACATGCACTTGATGCGTGACTGTTGTCGCAAAAAGCTATGCACCTAAGAAACGACACATTTATGAGAGTGGTCAGCCTCCCACCCACTTTTGGTTCATCTTCCAAGTTGATTTGACACTCAAATATGGACTGGATTCAACTGGGTGGCTGGTCAAAGACCTAGAAATGCCCTAATTAGCCTCTTTACACACTACAAGCTGGTTAAACAATACCTCAAAGAGGTGCTATAAAAAGGCCATGGATGCACTTCATTTTTCAAGGAATTTCATATCAAAGTTATTCTGCTACTATTATCTTGAGGAATCCTCTATTCTCATCAAGTGTATACTAGCATCATTGTATTGGGCAATCCATGTCACCCCTTGAGTGGATTAGCAAATAATTCTTTCACCATTTTCATTTCAAAGTTGTAAGAAGAGCTTATTTGTGGGGGTCCAAGAGCCCTCCCTTGGAGGAAGAAGGGACTCATAGTCCTCTTTCTTCTTGATGTTTTCTTTCACTAATATCAGCCTTCCCATTGGTGACATGGATCTCATTGTTTCTTTTGTCCTTATGTCCCTATGCTTATTAATTTAGTTGTTGTTTCATTTCTTAGTTTAATTCTTATTTGTTCTTTTATATTTATTTCTCTAACCCTTTTCCTTACAACTGTCCTACTTAGAAAATGCAACTAAGCTTGCAAGCACCTCTATTTTGCTCACTAAGTTGACGAAAGAGGCACAATAGATTAGCGACTCAATTGGGGAAAGGTATCAATTTCCTACCCCATTTGGGTTTTTCTAGCTCATCATTTGGCTTATTTAACTTGCAGGTGCATTAACCAGCCCAAGCCGACCTGCTAATCATCGAATTCCAAGTTGAATTGGGATAATTCCATCCATAATTTTCTTTCTCGGCCATGTTTCATCTGTGCGCGGGTTTTTTGGCCCACAAATGTGCATCGTGCACAAATGTGCGTAATTCATAGTTCTGTTTTGTGCACCTGCACCCATAAGTGCGTTCGGTCTGCACACAGGTGCTCAGTGCGCCTCTGTCTCCACTGAGACCCGCACACCTGTGCAAAAATTACACATTGTAAGGTTTTTTGTGATTTGGGGAAGGCCTTTAGTAGTGATTTCATGCATGTTTTAAGCTGCACCACACTTAGTCCCCTCTTCATATAAAGGGATTAGTCAAAACACATAGGCATTTATGGGGTTTAAAATTATTATTTCCTCTTTTGCTTTCAATTTTTCCACATGGATGGCTTGCTTTGATTAAAAATATAAGTTGGAAATAATTTGCAAACACATAAAACTTGCATTGGGACTAGAAGTTGGATAACAATCGCTTAGTATGCTCTTCTCTAGTGCCTCCAAGCGACCTTGAGAATTAGAAAACGATTGTGGGACAAATTCATCTCCCTTAAAAGGATTAAAACCTTTAGGAGAGGACAACAACCCTTCTTGGGACTCCTCTTAGTTTATTTTTTCAAACACATCTTAAGATTGTAATGGGCCCATACATTCCCACATGCTACAAAGATAATATAGTGTTGAAATTTACTTTCTTAGATTAAATCGCCAGGGAAGTCTAAAGGTTTTGTAACGGCCCCATACATTCCCACATGATCACAATCTAGGATAGTTTCAAATCTTTTATTAGATTAAATCACAATAGGGAATTAAAGTAATAGTAACGGATCCACATGTCCACATGCTAGGTTCCTAGGGACTTTTGAATTACGCAAGGTTGTACCAAAGGAACTTAGTTAATTAGGTAATAAACACTTGTAAGGACCAAGCAAAGTCCACATGTAGTAAGGTGACACCTAATTCATTAAAACATTGGCACAATTTCACTCATTCACACACAAAATTCACTTATCACTCACATAGTTTTCTTCTTGAAATGTGGAGGTCAAAGTAATTTTCCTCCAAAGGGATTCCGAAACACCCCACCCTTTTCTTGACGAAACTATCCACTCTCATTTAATTTCAATGAGGTTGGTTCACACCTCCAACCTCTCAAACAAATACATCTAATTTTTTTCTAAAAACTCACTAAGTTTTGCTCCATAGGAGGTGCCAAAAGAATTTTTTTAGTCTAGGTAGGATTTTAGGGATAGGCATCCAAATAAATCCCCGTTATTTGGTTCTCTCATTATCAAAACAATAGAAGTTGTCAAATAGGGAACTGAAAATCCTCCAAGTCAAGTGTTCCTAACACCATAAGGTAGGGAGATACTCGTGAAGAGATGAAGGATGAGGTCCGGTTGTTTTTTGCATCCCCCCTTGAGGCACCCACCTCTTGGACGTGATCCAGCCCATGACCCATTTCTTAGGCTGAAAATCTAAATGTCGCACTTTGACCGAGGTACCTAGTGACCAAATTTTAGGACATCTACCCAGGTGGAAATTGTGGGCTGCAATTGCACCTTGATTGTATTTTGTGTGGCTATTGGAAAATATCACCAGCTCTTTAGGGATATGCCCCCTTTACCCCTCATTATAATGGATTATTTCATCCTTCACTAGTTTCTCTTCCAGTGACTTCAGATCCTTCACTAGTTTCACTAGTTTTATTTCAATGCACACTCACTGGCCCATTAGCCAAATGGTATGTAGATGAAAAATCAAGGTCCCATGCAACTTTGAAATCCTTGGCCAAAGCATTTTTGACCTTCTTCCAATTACCAATCCACCATGACAATGGTCTTGAACTACTCTCTAATTTCAAACAAACCTCAGCCACACATATTGCTGATCACATTCATGAGTGGTGTAGACGACGTAGTTTTTGCAAAGCTGAAACCACCAAACACCAGTGTCTTGACTGGTTTCTCAGATCACTTCTCTCTCTCCTCAGTAAAGATGTAGCTTCCACCTTCCCTCAATCTGATGAAGAAGCCATCAGTAAGGCTCAACAATATGACCTCATCTATTCACAATCAGGGTACTTATACATGATACTTCCTGATCTCCCACACCCATGCCATTTAGTCAAGACAAACCTGGGATGTCTCACTCAATAGACCAATTGATTGGTAATACCACACACCACAACTGTTATCCACAAATTTGGTCATTGTGATGATGTCATGATGATGTCATGATGATGGAAAATCAATCTCTTTACCAAGAACACTTTCCTGAGAAAAGTTACAGTTGTCTTCTTCCAGAACTCACATTTTGAAACATGTTCGTAGGCTACTTATATATCCTCCTGCGAGAATTCCTGATTCCCACAGGCTACCTTAAGCTGGGGTGCGAACTTCTCACACTGTACTCATTGTTAGGGTGCGAACATGCTCTTAAAGGGGAAAAAGATAAATATCTCGAACCTTTTAGAAGGGAATCTTCTAGAAGGATGAGTTGGCTTTCGAATGGTTATTCAGGTGTTGGCATTCCAGATATCTTGGGATCATTCCCTATCCAAGTAACTAATCTATCTCTTCCTATAGATTGAGGATATTTCTCATGGAAAGGGTTAAATTAAACAAGCATCAAGTTAGCAAGAGATTGATTAGAGAATTAGTGCAAGACTGTATGGAGGATTGATGCTACAACAGCAAGAGACAACAGCAAGGTCATCACATGCGGTTGATTTTTCTTCATGCATGAGCAAGTGTGTGTGTCAGAGCTAGAATCCATCGAAAGGAGACCTATGACATCAAGGCTCAGGTTGTAAGTTTCACTTTCAATTAATCTAATACAGTAATATGTCCCTTTCCCATAAAGATGATATCACTTTATTACATAACTCCTTGATCATATGTATAGACTAGTTATTGAATATATTAATCTTCCTTTACTTCGATTGGTTCGTTCTGTTGTTATATGAATGGGACAAGAGAATTGGAGCAAATCTTGGAACAACAGAGATCTAAGGAAAGCGTTCATAAGGTATGTCCATGATCCTCATCTCTTAGTTCATTCAATAATCTAGATCTAGGGAAAGTGTATTATTCTGTCCTGTTTTGTTCTAGATACCAAGTGGATCTAGGGAGATCAGTTTGTGTCCGCACTTACAGATTTATCCTATAACAAAATTGGCGACTCCATTGGGGATCAAACCCAACAACCCTGAACCCCAACCACCACCAATGTATGGCACACCTCAATTTCTGCCAGCGTATGGGGGAACCTCTTATTACCCCCCACCCCTTATCAACAACCATACCCTATTGCTATTCCTATGCCCATCAGTGGGCCACCATTGGCACCCCCACTACACCCACCTATCCAAACAAGTTCTAGTACCCCCTCTACCTCAGCTTATACTATGATTACTAATGAAAGCACCATGCCTTCCTATGTACCTTATGGATCACAACCCCCACAAAATCTGTACTTTCCATTTCCTGGTCCACCACAACCTATGGTCCCCCCACACCCTAACGCTGGGGTGAATTTTGTTCAACCCTCTCCCAATCAACAATATCAAACTTTCGAACAACTGAATATGGAAAATCCGACCCATCCATTGAATAATCCCAAAAATAAAGGATGAAAGAGGAACAATAAAAACCCAGGCCAAGGTGGGAATCAACCCCAACAAAACCAACACACAAGGGGCAACCAGAACCAAGGGAATCAAAACCCCAGGGGGCCAACAACAATAGGCATCAAGGGAGAAATAACAATACTATTCAAATCAACTTTTTGTGTGCCCTTTACAGTGATTTCGGTCATTATACTCATCATTTCCCCTAAATCGCTAATTTCAAATGGCTAAAAGACTCAGGCAGTCTACCACATCCTCTAGCACCACCTGCCCCTTAGCAGGCCCCACAACAATACGAGAAACAACCCCCCCTAGCCGTGCTGCAGAATCCTATTCCACACCAAGGTGTGATAAACACCCAACAGGACACGCAACCTACCCCACCTTAGTTGGGAGAGTACCTCAATCCAAACAATCCTGCAGATCATACCATCCTCCTCACCAGTGAGTAAAAAATCCTTCTACAAACATGTAATCGTCAGTATCATGCACCCACTAAGTCTCCTCCCATTCCCCCAGAACCAAACCCAACACCAACGGGACCCCCGTTGGTACTCGCTCTCCCTACTGCCAAAACACCTCTTTGCATCCCTCACATCCCATTGCTCAGGAATGTCCACAACCCCCAAGCTAGGGCATCTCATAATTATAGTTTGGTTGATGAATTAGCACAATCCCCGATGGCCATGTTAGTCTTAGAGGTCCTTCAAAATTGTCCCACTCAGCGGAAATCATTACTTTCCACCTTGGGGTAGTTGACCCCATAGATACCCAACTCATCACATTTGATATCGACAGTGGAGAACCTCTTCTTCCCACTATGATCGCTTTTCAAATCCTAGTAAAAATTTGAAACATTATCGTTCATTGGTGCATCATCGATGAAGGTGCATCCACATGCATTATGTCCAAATCCGTATGGCAGAAACTTGGTTCCCCCGAACTCATCCCATTTTCCATTACCTTACAATCTTATGACGGATGACCATCGTCTCCTGAAGGGCTCTTCCAAAATGTCCCTGTAGAACTCGGGGGAAAGACTATTCTCATCGACATTGAAGTTATCATCAACCCACTCGATTATAATATCATGTTTAGTTGTAACTACATGTACACTATGAAGGCAGTTGGCTCTTCCGTCTTTTGAACGATCATGTTCCCTCATAATGGGGAGATCATTACCATTGACCAAGTCTCACATTACAAGCCTAACCCTTCTGCCACTATCAATAACATTCTTCCTCTCATCCACACAAGTCATGACGCATACCCACTCACGAAATGGGTCCCGAAATTTTCAAAGACCCATCATTGTTAGGAACTTACCATGGTGCACCTCTTCTCCTTCATCCTTCCAATCAAGTATGCATCGTATCATCCAACAAAACTAACATAGAGGATACCCTTCCTCCTAGGGAGGCTTCTATCATATCTAACATCCCACTAGTCAGAGAGCTCCCCCCTCACGAGCCTCCTGCGAACTCATTGACCCCACTAGTCCATGATTTCACCTCTCCCCAAGGCCATATCCCAGTTTGGAATACAATTCCCCAAGACATTACTCAAATCCCCTTCTTCTACCCTCCACCTGGTGTACAAGCTTTCCAAGTAGCCACAGCTCTTACCCTCCCTAATATGGTGTTAGCAATTCCAGTTTGGTATTTACATCCACCATAGATGGTCCCTCGATCATCCCTTCCCCCCCAAATGGAAGGAATCCCAATGTCAATTCCTATACTCACTCCCACCATACCCTCTATCCCCCCACTCACTACTTTCCCTGCCACAGCTGGGGGTAGGAGAAAGAATAAGTAGCCCACAACTCCACTTCCCCTGCGCATCCAACCCCCTTGCGCACTATGTGAGAAAGATGGACACCAAACCAACAACTACCCATCTCTACCCGAGTTACGGAACCTAATTCTACTGAATCAAACACCATCAATGCTCACCACCATAGCAATTATTTCCCCACCACAGCCCCTCACTGAAGTAGTAAAGATTTGTGACCAAATTCGCTTGTGCTATATGTTTAGAATATGGCCATTATACACACCATTTCTTAGCACTTCCACGCTTCTGGCAGACATTAGCCGTAGTATGCCAAAGCTTCCAAGACGAACGCAATCCAACTACATAATCCTGGCCAAAAATCACTGACATCCATTATGTCACAACTTCAATCAATGAACGTATGAGATTCCCTTGCTCTCTATGTGAATCCTTAGATCATTTTACATACCAATGTCCTATGATCATTGACCTTGATTCAAACCCATCCAGAATTGATGGTTGACCTTACCTCGTCACTAGACATTCTTCATATCATTTCTCCCTAACCTGAGGCCCTCCCAACACCTCCATAGTTCTTGGATGACTTATCTAAGGATTCACCCCCAAATCCCCCCAATTCTCCCATTCATTTCCCTACGGAAACTTTACATCCAACTACTATGGGTACCCCTCAGTACTTCGATATTTGGCTTAAGTTGAATGAACCATCGCAATTTCATTGCGTCGTTCCCCCTGCTTCTTCATCACCAGGGAGAAACAACACGACATTAATCACCGATATCACTCTTCACAACCCCTTGTATTCCCTCCAATTCCACTGTGATGAGGAAATAATCGAAGAGTTAAACACCCCCGACTACCCATGGGATGCGCTACACCACCAAGTGCTCTTCTTTCCACAGGAAGCCTCCACGCCTCCTAACCAACACCCCATATACATGGTCGAAACCAAGGATTTTATCCCATAAGGGCATATTGATTGGTTCAACAACCCCATTCCGGCCCCTAATGCATTTGAAGATGGAAACATGGCCAACATTTCCCCAACCATCAAAATCGACATTTCTATCAAAAATGGAATCGTCGAGGAAATCACCATTGGAGCCACTTGCACTCCTCAAGAAATCACGGCCTATAAAGCCCTCTTCCAAGAATATCGGGATATTTTTGCCTAGTCATACAAAGAAATGCCTGGCCTTGATCCCTCTATCATTGAACATCACATCGACACCTGGCCTGACATTACACAAGTTCATCAAAAACAACGACCACTACACCCATCCAAAGAAACAACCATCAAAGCTGAGATTGACAAATTATGTGCGGCTGGGTTCATCTACCCCATCGCCTATACCTCATGGGTTTCCAACCCTATACCCATTAACAAAAAATAGGGCACTATCCGCGTCTGCATGGAATTTCGCAATCTCAATCACACATGTCCCAAAGTCAACTTTCCAATGCCTTTCATCGATCAAATTATCAATGACTGCATAGGCCACGAGGCTCTATCCTTCATGGATGGTTTCTTTGGTTATAATCAAATCTAAATTCACCCAGCCGATCAGTACAAAACTACATTCACTACTCCTTGGGGTACTTTTGCATATCGTGTCATGCCTTTTAGCTTAAATAATGTTGGCACAACTTTCCAATGGGCTATGACATACATTTTTCATGATCTGGCTCATATCATCCTCGCATACTTGGATGATCTCGCAGCTCAATCCAACAAATGCACCCAACACCTTGATGATTTATGGATCATCTTCCAATGGTGTCATCAGTACAACATCTACTTGAACCCCCTCAAGTACATGTTCTGCATCACTTTGGAGCACCTCCTTGGATTCATCGTTTCCCAAAGTGGTATTACCGTGGACCCCCTCAAAGTCCAAGTCATCACTAAAATTCCACCTCCCCAGAATTTACATCAACTCCAGAGCCTACAAGGAAAAGCTAACTTTCTATGGTGATTTGTCCCAGACTATGCCACTCCTGAACACGGTTTCCTTCACTTACCTTGCCACAACATCCCATTTCACTGGGATGAACATGCCCAAGAAGCATTTGACGATCTTAAAATAGCTCTATCTAACACCCCTTTCATTAGTTCACCCGACTATAATTGCGACTATATCCTCTACATCTCAGCATCAACTATCTCAGTAGTAGGAGTCTTCTTTCAAATCAGTGATGATGATTGTGAGCATTTCATTTACTACATTAGCAAATACCTCTCGTCCAGTCACTCTGGCAGCAAGTACAAATGAGGTGGCAATGTGGGCCCTACTGCTATATATAGGCCTTTTTGCCAAACTTCCACTCACCATTTCGAGAGCTTCGGGTGTCCATTCTTCGATCTGTCTTCAGCCATGGTATCAACATCCCGTCATCTACATCAAGACATTTCTTGGGACACTTTTCATCCTAAGTCCTTGGGGCACCATTGTTTTCATACACTGACCAGGTACGCATGCTCATATTCAAAATTATCAAATAAATGCTCGTATGTTTGATTCTCTTCAGATATTATTCCTGTCGGGTATTTGGTTTTCATGTGTGCAGGTACTTTGTCATCATACATCAACACAACCCCTTTAGGTATATAATCATCATTGGCATGTAATCATTCCCTCTAAATCTCACTTGCATCTCCAGTCACACCCTCTGACATTTACCTCTAGGATCCCCATCTCCAGCTCTGCAGTACCAACACCTCCATTTTCATCCTCGGTACTGTCACCCAGTAGCACTCTCCCCCACATGAGTTGTCCCATTCATAGAACCCTTTTTCACTTTGACACTCATGCTATTTTTCAAACCTTTAGGGATGGGACTCCCGATAGTCTTACATCATGTCGTGAATCAACCACATACTCCTCCTCATTTTTCTAGCTTTCCCACCGAACTCCCAGATTATCTCTTCAAGGTTTTATTTTGACTGCACCTTCATAGTATCATGAACCCTCCATTTCATCCACAATCAGTTTTCCCCTCTGCAAATTTCCCTTCATTTCACCTACCTCATACTGAAATCCACCCATGGGGCCCCCACCCTCCATCAGTTCTCCAAGGAAATTGTGCCCTATCTGGGCCAACCATATTACATTGGGGAACCCGTTTCTGTATTTGTATACTCATCCCAAATTATTCTTTATTTATTTGGTACATTGTAAAAAGTCTTTGTTTTCAACATTTACATTACCTTTTTGTTGTCACCTTTGGTGACCTTCTCCCCTTTTTGGCAAAAACACAGCCCATGTCGCCCTTGGTTGGGGCACTACTTATCATCTACTCTTGATGACATCGTCCATATACTCTGAGTATCCTACTGGCCACTTACCTCTGCCCTCTGAGTTTGTTCACTTTGTCCCAGCTCTGGCACAACTTATCCCATGTCATGTTGTCCCCCTGACACTCGACCTAATTGAACAGTTGCAACCACTTATACTTCACATATACCCCCAACCAAGGGTATTCTTGAGTCTTCATACATATTGAATTTGACCATGTACCTCCTCCAGTTCCTAACCTCACCTAGTAGATTTCACAAATCCCTTTTCTTCTGGGAGTCACGTCCCCCTTTTGTCAACATCAACACAGTTTTCCAGAAGGGCGACAATATCTTGACTCTCATTACCTTTCCAATGAGAGATCTCAGATGGCACAGGAAGAACCACAATTTCTCCCTACTGTTGTCGACCCCCATAACATTCGAATTCAACACTTTCTCATGTTATGGTGGGTCTTACTTTGTGACTATTGAAGTTATTTCTTATATTCACTGAAGACCTCTGAACTTGGCCAGGCTATCAATGCCTACAAAATCCGTGATATTTCTTACAAATGTCACTGCCTATTGTTCAGAGTATGTCCCTCTGCAGAATTGTCTCCTACCTTTATCATGAATTCCCCCAAGGGCATTATAGTTGTCTACATCAACACATCATTCCTTTTTTGAGTTACATGACACGAGCATGGGGCATTCCTGCCTCATTTGTACACAGTTTATTTTTACACACCTTATGGAAGGTTGGGTTCTACAGATTCCCTTCTCCCTCCAATGGGTAACTCTTGATAATCCCACTATTTCTCTCTCTTACAATGAAACTCTTAGTAGAAGAAACATTGATGGATTTCAGCTATACATATGCTCCTAACCTCATCCATCAGGGGGCATCTATTATCACTGAAATTTTTTCCGCAAATGGTTATAAGAATTCAGCATCGCCAAATAGTTATGAGGTCACCCATGGACCAAAAGTACCACAAAAACATTTCCAAAGGTCAAAAAATATATAACCAGTGACAAAATTAAAGGGCCCTATGAATACACAGGGCGCGTGTGCACATGCGCAAAAAAGAAACACAGAAATTGTGCACATGCACTCGATGCGCAACTGTTGTCGCAAAAAGACGTGCATATGAGAAATGGTGCATTTATGAGAGTGGTCGGCCTCCCACCCACTTCTGGTTCAGCTTCCAAGTTGATTTGAAACTCAAATCTAGACTGGATTTGACTGGGTGGCTGGTCAAAGACCTAGAAATGCCCTAATTAGCCTCTTTACACACTACAAGCTGGTTGAACAATACCTAAAACTGGTGCTATAAAAAGGCCATGAATGCACTTCATTTTTCAAGGAATTTCATAGAAAATTTATGCTACTACTATTCTCTTGAGGAATCCTCTATTCTCATCAAGAGTATACTAGCATCATTGCATTGGGCAATCCATCTCACCCCTTGAGTGGATTAGCAAAGAATTCTTTCACCATTTCCATTTCAAAGTTGTAAGAAGAGCTTATTTGTGGAGGTCCAAGATCCCTCCCTTGGAGGAAGAAGGGACTCATAGTCCTCTTTCTTCTCGGTGTTTTCTTTCACTAATATCATCCTTACCATTGGTGACATGGGTCTCATTGTTTCTTTTGTCCTTATGTCCCTATGCTTATTAATTTAGTTGTTGTTTTATTTCTTAGTTGTTCTTTTATATTTCTTTCTCTAACCCTTTTCCTTATAGTTGTCCTTCTTAGCAAACCCAACTAAACTTGAAAAAACCTCTATTTCTCTCACTAAGGTGACGAAAGAGGCGCAACAAAGGGTACATTATATTTTGTTCTCAATTATAATGGAGATCATGACTTCAGAATGAGTGGTTATAACGATTTAGATTGGGCTGGAAGTGTCTCTGGTAGAAAGAGAACTTCAAGATATTGTTTCAGTTTAGGGTCAACCATGATCTCATTGTAGAGTAGGAAGCAATCAAGTATTTCTCTCAGCACGACAGAAGCATAATACATTGTTGCATGTTCCAACAGTTGTGAAGCCATATGGCTTCAGAAGTTGTTGACAATTCTATTCGATATGGATATGGAAGCAACTGTGATTCTATGTGATAACTAGAGTTGCATAAAGATGACAAATAACCATGTGTTCCATGACAAGTCAAAACACATAAAAATCCGATATCATTAAATCTGTGATATGGTGCAGAGAGGAGCCATAAAGCTCCAGTATGTTAGCACAAATGAAGAGGTTGTAGAAGTGTTGACCAAGCCTTTGTATCATGTAAAGCTTGAGAAATTTCGAGATAAGATTGGTGTAATTTGAAAGGACCTCTCTCGAAATAGGGAGTAGTGTTGATGCTCACTTTTGGCCTAGGGGCAGACCCAGGGTTCAATGCTCAAGAGCACACCAATAAATCCCTAACTATTGGCCCTTTCAACAACACCTGTGAAGTAGATGAAGTCTCACCCAAGGTAGAGGTAGGGGTGGTTGTAGAACCTAGATGTCTGCAACCTTAGACGAGACACAAATATGTGATTGTAACACCTTAACAAAGCACTTAGAAGTCATAGATCATTAGTATTCAGCCTTAATTTATAGCGCAGGTAAACCCTAACAACAAATCAACACAATATTCACCCATATCTAGTATATTCAAGAAATAAGCACATTCACATAGGTTAGATATAACATTCATTCATATTATTAAACACTAATCTATCATATCAGATTTATCGAAGCATACATCATTAATCATATGAACAATGAAACAACCATAATTCACAAAGAAACCATAACACATGATATACGTGGTTCACCCCCAGCCTGGGCCTATGTCCACCGACTCTTATTCTCTTTACAGTCTTCTGTCAATATTCTACATGCACAGAGCCACAAAATCCTACTCTTCATAGGACAGGAGATATGCATGCACTTCACTAGATCCTCCTTCCCCGAGATAGGTCACAACACTAAGCCTTTTACACAGTCTCTTAGAGTCACTTGCACTTATCCTTGCAAGTCTCACACAATATGCACAAAGCATGTACAACTATCACTTGCACTTATCACTTAATATCACACCCTTGCTTTTCTTCTCTTACTTACATTGCCTAAATTTCTATTTATACATTACAAAATGGGCCTAAACATGGGTAAAACCATGGGCCAACATCCCCATACCTATTACATAAGCCCAAAACCCTAAAATCCATAACAAGGGGCCGAGATCCCATGATCTTTGTTTTGACTTGTTCTCCACCTTCGATAGCCTATCGAAGTCCCAAAATAGGTCAAATATGACCAAGGATCCTTAAAACTTGGTCAAGGGCCAACAAGCCCCCAACACTCACATGTGACTCATCCTGAGTCACTCTAGTTTGGGTAGCTCTTCTTCAAAAGCCTCGAGCTTGGCTCAAGCTACTTCGACCTGTTGCTACACCAAGGCCTCCTTCTCAGTGAACTCTTGGATAACTACTTCGTTGATAGGTCCCTCTAAGAATTGTTCGACTACTTATTCCATCTCTTCTCCTTGGCCTTCAATCTCCTCAAATAGTTTGCACGCTTCATCCTGGACTAGTTGGAGACTCTGAGTCACTTCTATGAATTTTCTCTGTGTGGTGTGGACTTTTTGTTGATAAATGCGTTGTTATTGGGATCTCTTCATCCTCTCAACTATTGATAGGGGATTCAACTGCTCCTTTATTGTTGTTTCTTGCTACTTTTCCTCCTAGAGCTGTGAATCCAGTGCCTTTAGTTCAGGTTCATCGGTAATTCACTCATAGGTTTGTACACTTCTACTGGTAAGATATTTACATTCCATAGAGAATGCTCTGATCCTCTCCACTACACTTCAGGTAGTGGCTTCTCTCTGGTCTTGCACATTCTGTGGGGTTCTTGGCACTGTTCATAGCTCTAGGTTCGCGATTCTTTGTTGAAGTTGTTGGATAGCTCCACAAGATGTGCTACTTGATGCTCTATTGGTTCTTATGCCTTTTTCTCTAAGCTTGTCATAGAGCAAAGTGCTCTATTGACTACTTCTTTGACTTCGAGTTGCTCTGCAAGCAATTGTTCTTTCTCTTTCTTGACCTGTTCTCTCTCCTCTTCAAACTTTGTGTGGAGGTCATCTTTCTCCTGTTGCACAACTCGATGTTTCTTCGAAATTTCCTCTTGTGCTTGCTTCAAGGCCACTGTGGCCTATTCTTTCTCTTATTGCACTCGATGAAGGTGAGCTTTGGCTGCATCAACTATTATGCAGATTTGGGCAAGCTCATCTCCCAAATCTGGTTCTTCTGATGGCGGGGGTGTAGTGGATACTACGCGACTGGAGTGAAGGGCATGTTGTACCCTTCTGATTTCTGTCTCAATTTTTTCATACATGGTTTATTGTTTGGCTTCAGTGTTTTGCATAATATCCTATGAAGCATCTAATACGACTACGATGATGAAGTTGAATTCATCGAGCGTGAGCACAGTCTGTAGCTTAGTCTTGGTGGCTTTGGATTTCTTTCGAGAAGTAGGTTTCATGGGGGAAACCTTCATTTTATGATAGGGATCAGCCTCATCAACATGATCCCTAGGTGGTGTTACTTCACATTGCTTCTATTGATATTATTTTCCGTTGGTATCTTCTTTATTTACTTTGTCGTCATCTCATTGTCCAGGTGATTCTGTAGCGGTTTCATCTGATGCACTTCTAAGTTTTGTACCTCTTAGGTATTCTTCCTTCTGTTAGGTCCAGGTGTATCATCCTCTTTGCGAGTGGCCTCTGGGATTCCAATTATTTCGGGATCAAACATTTCTGTAGGGTCAGCAGGGATAAGGAGCTCTGCATACCATTCCTTAGTTATCTCTTCGAGGTCCTTATCTGTGAGTTTATAGTATGACTGAAGCTCTTCTTTATGCTCATGTGCGCATGTAGTGATATAAATAAAGTGTCTATATGCACAAAACTTCATGAGGGGTATGAATCAGTGTAGGGTATTCAGAGTCATGCGAGGGATAACCCCAATATCCCTCTTCAACTGGATATAGTATGTTTGGAATATTGTGTTCGATTTCCATTGTTTTCTCATATCACTTGAGTACTAAAGTGTGGTGAACTTTGAATGAGTGGTTCAAACGACTCAATGTCTAGGAAGGTCACACCTTCCAGCATCTCCCAAGAATTAAACGCAATGAGGATCAACATACAACTAAAATGGAACTCATAGCCTTGATCTTGAGCTTCATGACAATCCAATTCAAACCGGTTGACTAAGTAATTCTCCCAGTTCATTTGGAGTCCTTCTACACATTTTCCGGTGAGGTAAACAACGAACCTTGTGACCTATGTAGGTATGTTATTTCTCACCAGCTTTCCTGTGATCAATTGGAAGGCCATGTGCACTGCACTATTCTGGATGGAATCTACCTTGTAGCATCGTGTCCCCTTTTCTACATCACCATATGTGTCTTTAATCCTCTGTGCAAGTGCATGATCTGCACCCTTCCTTGGGTATAAGTCCTATGGGTCGGGTCCCTACATGCTCAATCCCGTGATCCTATGGAACAATGTCAGATCGACTATGATGTGTCTGTCTAGCCATATATAGTCTCCATGGTAACATGATAGAAGGAGTTTAATGAACATGTTAACTTCCTGGTGCCTTCCAAAATGTGGAATCTTTATCACATTCAGGATGGTGGACTGCGCAATGTTTGTAGTCCATGGTTGGGGGATAATTTTCAAGTTCTTTCCCTTCATCCTAGTCAAGTATCTGTGAGGAGAGAGAATACTGTAATTCTTTCCATCCCCTAGGTTGAAGTCATTGAATTTCAGTGTTGCGATTTCATCCTACTATGTTTTAACTACACGTATCCCCTTTGGGATGTACGCAGTAACCAGGGTGTAATCAAAGTCTCTCAGGACATTGTCATGACTCACCATGCCATCCAACAATAGAATGTAGTCGAGAAGAATAGTCGAGATTAACTTCGTGTTCACCAAGTCATTTCAATGCTTGGTTCTTTTCTCAGCTGCAACTTGAGATGGTCCAGATACACGAGTAGTCGACAGAGAAGCTTGCACTCCTCTTGTCGAGGAAGCTTGATTACCTGCGAACATTACTTTTTCATCCATTATATCGATGAAAATTTCTTCGACCAACTTCTCTATGACACTAAGTTCGTCTGACATGCACACTCAGATTGGATAACTCAAGTGGATGAATGAGTGCTCAAAGCAAGAGAACATGTGTCAATCTCAATAAACATAGTGTGGTAGCAATGAGTTCTTGGATACAATTCACAAAATTGTTTTTGATGTAACTGTCGATGTAATAAGTAGACAATGATGTAACAGATCTTCTCCAGTGGACAAGAGGCCTTCATCAATGCGATTTTTTCCATTGTAGTGTGGTCCCAATGGTATGTTGGCAATATTTCTGGTCATAACTATTTTTCTAACCGTTCGGGGCATCATTCTAACGATCATAATTCCTTCAACAGTTATATTTCTTTGCCATGGTCAAGTTCCATGTTTCACTTTTCTGGTATCCTGACGAAGTTCCAATTTTTCAAACCTTCATTCTGTGAAGTCCCCTATGGAACATCTACAACTTTTATATCTTTGTTTTCTTCTTACTAAGCTTTCTAGCCTTCTTCCTTGTAATCTTTGTCTTGGTATTTCTCTTTCCATTCTGATTCTTATCTCCTTTTGGCATAGTAACTTCACGTTGTTGAGATTATTTCATAGGGTTAGAGAGTAATACGTATTCTCTATTTGGGGTAGGTACTGCACTCTTCTATGAGTCTTCTTGTGTTCTTTCAACTTTGACATCCAAGTTTCTGGTTCTGAACATCATCAATTTGTTCTCCTGTTCTTCAATCAAGTGCGTTATCCTCCTAGTCATGAAATATTTTAAATCTTTCTTATTCGTTTATAAGACTTCCTCTTCTTTTCTTTTGGCCTAATCCTTCTCAATCCAAGTTTTTCATAGTAATATATAAAATGGGGCACTACTCTCAATGAATTTAACAACCTGGAAATCTTCCTCTGTCGAAGTTCCATGAGCACACATATATATTTGGGTGAGTCTTCCACAAAGGGTTATCATCTTTCCTCTGAATAATCATATTCTTCCCAATGAAGTAATTATAGTAGTCTTTCCTAAAATTTCCTAAGCTCTTTCTGTCATGATATTCACCTGTGTTTCTTCATTCAAAGCACAGTCAATGTCGAAGTCTCCTATTCTTGTTTCTATGCATTATTTTTCTTTGAAGATCTCTGATAAGTTGATATTTCTATGATCATTCAGGGTTTTATTCATTTGTAGCAATACATTCTATGATTCTTTCTGGGGTTCTGCCATGGTCTTAGTTTCTTAATATTCCTTGGGGTTTTCTTGTCTCATATTCATTCTTTCAACCTTAAAAATCATTCTAGTGAAATCCAAAACTTCATGGTCCATAGATTTTGTTGGCACAGGGGTAGACCCAATCTTCAACGCTACAACAAAACACCAACAAAACCCTCACTATTGGCCCTTTCGGTAACACCTGCGAAGAAGATGAATTCTCACCCGAGGTAGAGGTAGGGGTGGTTGTAGGACTCAGGTGACTTCAACCTTAGCTGGGACACAGATATGTGATTATAACACCTAATAGAGAACTTAGCACCATTAGTTCATCATCATCTAACCAATATCTACTACGTAGAGAAAAAAGAGCATCACAACATTCACTCTAATCTAAGGTATATAAGCACTTAGCAAAGGAATTAGATAAGATCTAGTAGATTAAATCACTAAGCAAGTTCATAGATATCAGATCTAGCATCCAGATTCATCATAAGAACAAACAATAAATTCATCTATCTATCTATATCAAAGCACTTAGGACATAACACATAAACACATTAAAACATCTCACAGAGCAGAGTAACACAATATTTACGCGATTCACCCCCACCTGGGGGCTACATCCACCAACTCATCTTCTTTATTAGCTTCAATTAGTCATCTACATGCACATAGCCAAAACCCTTACTCTGCATAAGACATGATATCTTCACAACTTGTTAGATCCTCCTTCCTTGCATTACAATAGAAATCCATCCATAGTCTCTTACAATGACTTTCACTAAGCTGTGCAAGTCTCACACAGTATGCATGAAGCCTTACACTTCTTGATCACACAGATCCCACTCTTAGCACTTAGCCAACTTGCACAAAATTTGTGCACTCTTCAACTACTTCTTACATTGCCTAGCCTTCTATTTATACATACAAAATAGGCCTAAACATGGGTAAACCCATGGGACGACATCCCATTCCCGTTACATATTCCCAAATCCCAAAAAGGACTCAAAAAGGGGCCAAGATCTTGCGATATCTGCTTCATCTTGCACTCTATCTTTGACAGGCTTTCGAAGTCCCAAAATAGGTCAACTTGACCAAGGATCTCCCAAAACTTGGTCAAGGGCCAACATGCCCCCAATACTCACCTGTGACTCATCCCAAGTCACTCTGTTTTTACTAGTTTTGCTTCAAATTCCTTGAGCTTGGCTCGAGCTGCTTCGATCTACTACTATTCTACGACCTCCTTTTCAATGAAATCATGGATGACTGTATCATTAATAGGTCCCTCTAGACGTTGTTCTACTGTAGTGACAACCTGCTCTATATCTTCTCCGTGGCCTTCTACCTCTGTAAATAATTGATAGGCCTTATCTTGCATAGGTTGGAGTTTCTGGGTTATCTCCATAACTCTGCTCTGGATAGTATGGATTTCTTGTTGTTAGCACTTCATTCTCTCCACAGCTAACAAGGACTTCAACTATGCCTATATCTTTTCAACTTGGTACTTTACCTCTTGGAGACACAATTCCAGTGCTCTTAAATTTGGACTCTCGACAAGTAGCTCATATGCTAGGGCAGTACGATTAGTGAGCTTCTTACATTCCAGGGTAAGAGCCTTGAGCTGTTCAACTGTGCTCTTGGCAGTTTCTTCCCTTTGGTCTCTTACATCTTGAGGGGTCTTGGTTACTGCGTGAAGTTCCAAATATTCTATGAATTTGTAGCTACTAGATCACTTATTTAAGTTGTTCTACTTACTGTGGAACTCATTCTTCAGCCTTTACTTCTATGACTATCATAGAGAGAAGTGATTTGTTGACCATTTCCTTTACTTTGAGTTGCTTTGTGAGAAACTTTTCCTTTTGTTGCTGTAGATGAGCTTTTTCTTCATCAAACTTCACTTGGAGAGAAATATTTTCCCATTCTGTAGCACGACGTTGCTCTACAAGGACTCCCTATACTTATGTCAAAGCCTGGGTGGATTGCATTATTTCTTCTTGTGCTCATTGAAAAGAAGCTTCTACTGTATCAGCTAAGTGGTGGAGTTGAGCTGGTTCATCTCCCAATTCTGGTTCCCCTAGGATAGTGGAGACTGCATGGATGGATTGTAGGGCCTGCTATACCACTCAGATTTTAGTCTTGATTCGATCAAACATCTCCTCTTGCTTCGCATCTTATTTCTATGTTATTTCTAGCGAAGCATATTGTAGGGCTACTATGAGGAATTCAAAGTCATCATAGGTGAGGATGGTCTGCATCTTGGTCATGGTGGCCTTCAATTTATTTCGGGAGGAAGTTTTCAAAGGTGAACCTTTCCTCTTGTTCAGGGGACTAACCTCATCACCCTACTGCTGTTCGACCTCTTTGTCATTAAACTCTTCACCATCACCTCCTTTCTTTAGTGATATGGAAGCAGTTTTCATGAATGCACTATCTAAATCTTGAACCTCTTCAGTTTTCTTTGTCCTACTAGGTACGAGTGTATCCTGTGCAATTTCTGGGCTGTCAATGTCTAATATCTCAGCAGGGTCTACTAGAATGAGGAGGTCGACCAACCAATCCTTGGTGATCTCCTCCAAGTAATCCTCTATTAGCTTATAGTAGGATTGTAGCTGTTTCTTTTGTTCGTCAGCGTGCATTGTGATGTAAATAAAATGTTGGTCTATGTTGAACTTCATCAAGGGCCTGAACTAGTGTAGAGTGTTTGGAGTGATGCGAGGCTCGGACTAGATGGTTGTCTTTAGCTAGTTGTAATTGGTATGAAAAACAACATTGGAATACCACTGTTTATTCATATCGCTTGAGTACCACAGTGTACTGAAATTCATGGCCAATGGTTCGAAAGGCTTAATGTCCAGGAAGGTTGCACCTTCTGTCATCTACCAGGAAATAAAAGCGATCAGGATCAATAGCCAGCTGAAATGAGATTTGTACCCTTGATCATGGGATTCTCTATAGTCGAGTTCTAATTGGTTCACCAGGTACTTCTCCCAGTTCATCTGAAGTCCTTCTGTGCACTTCCCTATGAGGTCGACTACAAAACCAGTGACTTGGGAAGGTCGATTTTTTTGTACTAACTTCCCTGCAATCAATTGACAGGTGAGGCACACTGCATCGCTCTGGATAGATGTTAAGGTCCTAACCCACACATAGGTAGATCAATGTATTTGGATGTAATAAAGGTCAATATTAATAATACCTTTCAATAAAATAGAATAAGGTGGATGTAAGAAGACCTAATAGAAGCTTCCACTTCTAGAAGGATGTTCCTCTAGATGCTTCTATTAATAGACATATTTAGTATAAATAAGAGGCGAGGGTATGAGAACCCTAGCTTGGAGATTATTGTAACAGAGCGCTGCTCGACTGGAGGTTTCCCCCTCGAAGAGGCCTGTGAACATTGCTTTCTGAATCAAAGTGTTTTTTCTATTGCTATTTCATATATCATTTATGTGTATTGTGAATATTATGTTGGATATTTTACTATTATTCTGCCATTTCTAGCATTTTATCTCTATTCTGCATATTTTATATAACTGGTATCTTGCAAGTGGTATCAGAACACTTTCCTTGGTAGAAATTGTGGGTATTGTTTTTCAAGGTAGAGACGTATTCCGACGTCTTTAAGCCACAGAGATCTGTCGTTACGTGCATAAACCCGCGATTGAGGTATTCATACACGCAGGAAATACAAGTGGTTCTTCAGCACACATTTGTTGGACACCCTTGTAACCCCTGTTGGTACCCCTTCGAGTGGTAGCGCATCAGACAACACCTGTGTACGGATCAGCCTATATTTCCTGAAGCTCTCTTTAGATAAACCTATCGGCCACCGGACTGCTATAGTGTCACCGAGAACAACACTCGAGAAGATACTCTCTAGTACCTGGGTAGTCGGGTAGTACGACTAAGGGTACGATCTATCCTCCTTAGTTAGTGCCCTGAGATATTGGGCCAAGTACTATTGTTGGACCCCACATGTATATCAGAGAGCTATAGCACAGGGAAAACCCTTGAATACCTAACCCTTGGGGAACATAAACAAAAACATACACAAATTAAACTGGCGAGGTATTTTAACGCGGATCTGTGTTCAGGTTGCTAAGTAAATACTCTCTGGTTCAAAATTTGGGGATTTCAGCACTACATCATTCTTCAGCCCAAAGTATAACCCCGCAGCACTGCATCATTATTCATCATCATTTTTTCACCATTATTTGAGACCTATTCCATTAGATTCATATCTTCTCCCTTATCACATTCATCCATATCATTTTTATGCAAAAAATTCTGACCCCACCCGCTCCCTTTTCAGTTCACACATCCTCATGGCCCATACCCGTAGCCAAGAACTAGAGTCTCGTTTCAACACCTTGAAATATGGTTTACTCGAGACCCAAAAAGAAGTGCAACAACTCAGTGCTACTATTGCCTCCCGTGATGCCTCCATAAATGCATCCGTAAATGTAGTCGTTCAGTCCACAATGGTGGAAGTCAAACACAAACTAACCACCCAGCTTGAATCTGTATTTGCATCACTCTGTACCAAAATCAAGATCCCTATAGATGACTCTTTTCCTGATGCACATAAAAATACTGAAGGGGAAACTTCTTCCCATTCCTTTCAACCCCATCACTTTCAAAGGGACATACGCCTTCCGCAGGTGGATGTAACCAAATTTGATGGCTCGGACCCCACTGGTTGGGTCACCCAAATGGAGCATTATTTCTCTATCTACAACATTATAGATGACTTGGCCAAACTCTGGTATGGATTTCTCCATCTAGATCAAGAACGCTGGCAATGGTGGCAATGGCGAAAAACTTCCCATCAAGGGTATATTGCTTGGACCCAATTTGTTGCTAAGATTTATGAACTCTTTGACACCGATACTAACCATTTGGGTTGTTTGACAAAATTGAAGCAATTAGGCATAGTAGAAGACTTCATAGCTGCATTTGAGCATCTGGATTTTTGAGCAGAGGGCATGACTGATGCTTTCTTTCGAGAGTGTTTTATTAGTGGCCTCAAGGAGGAGATTCGGGCCCATGTCCTGATGGCTAGACCTACAACTTGGGTGGAGGCTACCAAAAAAGATAAAGAAGCACAACAAATTGTTTCCTCTCAAAACCGTAAGCTTTCCTTTATCCCCCGCCCTAAACCAGTAAACCCCACTACTCCCTCTGCCCCATTAAAAATCCAAAAATTGACCAGGGTTGAAGTGGATAAACGCCAACTCAAAGGCCTCTGTTATAATTGTGATGACAAATATTTCCTAGGCCACAAATGTAAGGAACAAAATCTCTTTATGGCCATCTCTGAGGATATTCAGGAAGAAGATGTTGACACTCCCCCTGTGCTCGAGTCACTAGAAATATCTGACATACACCCTCCCTCCGACCCTCTCGAAGTGGAATCGATCATTTCCCTCAATGCTCTCACTGACTTCTCTGCCCCCCAAACCCTCAAGTTAATTGGTTACATCAAGCACCGAAAGGTCATCGTTCTAGTTGATAGTGACAACACCCACAATTTTATTCATCGCCACATCACCCAAGAAACCCATTGCTACATCCATGTTGTCAAATTTTTCCAAATCATGATTGCCAATGGTGGTTCTATGAAATGTGATGAGCGCTGTGAAAATGTGTGTCTCCAAATAGGTGACTACCAACTCAAATCCCATATGTTTTCTATCGACATGGGCGGTTGCGACATTATGTTGGGTGCAGAATGGCTAAGGAATTTGGGTCCCATTCTCATGGATTTTCAGAACTTAACCATGCAATTCTACCAAGGATTCCACCAATATAAATTTCAAGGCATCACTGTTGGTTCACCTGAAGTCATCAGTTCTCATCACATGGAAAAACTGCTCAAAAAAGGTCATTCCGGTGTCATTGCCCAACTCCACACCATACAAGACACAGAGACCCCACCAGTGCCCCAAGACCTCCAAGCCCTCCTTTCTAAACATCAAACATTATTTTCCACTCCCTAAGGACTCCCTCCTTCCCGTGGTGTCCATGATCATTCCATTCCCCTTGTCCCTGGAAGCCTTCCCCCCAATATACGTCCATATCGCCACCCCTTTGCACAAAAAAATGAAATTGAAAAAATGGTCCAAGAACTCCTTCTTGCAGAAGTCATCCGTCCTAGTATGAGCCCTTACTCCTCTTTGTTCTTCATGGTACTAAAGAAAGAATGTTCTTGGAGAATGTGTCCAAACTTTCGTGCTCTCAAAAAACTAACCATCAAAGACAAATTTCCCATTCCTGTCATTGATGACCTCCTGGATGAATTGAGTGGCGCCCAATTCTTTACCAAACTTGATCTTCACTCGGGCTATCACCAGATACGTATGAAAGAGGATGACATTCCCAAGACAACCTTTCACACTCATGAGGGCCACTATGAGTTTTTGGTCATGCCCTTTGGTTTGTGTAACGCCCCCTCCACCTTCCAGAGCCTCATGAACCATGTCTTCCGTCCTTTTCTCTGCCATTTTGTCTTAGTTTTCTTTGATGATATTATCATATATAGAAAAACATGGACATACCATCTTACTCATGTGGATCAAGTTCTCCGCCTACTCTCTCAGCACCATCTTTTCCTGAAACAGTCCAAATGTGATTTTGGTGCCTCAGAAGTAGAATACTTGGGTCATCTGGTGGGAAAGGATGGCGTCAGGGTGGACCCAAAAAAGATTAAAGCTATGCAATACTAGACACACCCAAAGACTCTCAAAATATTGCGTGGATTTTTGGGCCTCACAGGGTATTATCGCAAGTTCGTTAAGAACTATGGAAAGATTGCAGCACCTCTCATGAATCTCCTCAAAATGAAATCTTTCACTTGGACTCCAGTAGTTGCTCAAGCTTTTCAAACCTTGAAGACGACCATGTGCACCACTCCGGTTCTGGCCCTTCCTGACTTCACAAAGACCTTTGTGTTGGAATGTTATTCCTCAGGGAAAGGAATCGGCATTGTCCTTATGCAAGAGGGTCAACCTTTGGCCTTCACTAGCAAGCAACTGTCTGAAAAGAATCTGGGCAAACCCATTTATGAAAAAGAAATGTTGGCGATTCTGCATGTCGTTGAGTTGTGGCATCCATATCTCTTGGGGCAACGCTTCCAAATTAAGACAGATCATCAAAGCCTCAAGTACTTTCTGGAACAACGTATTTCCTCCCAGGAACAACAAAAATGGGTGACTAAGCTCTTTCGATATGATTACAAGATCATTTACAAGAAGAGAAAAGACAATGTTGTGGCGGATGCACTGTCTCGGAAATATGAAGACAAAGGATTCCTTTTGTCTCTTTCCTTCATTGTACCTGATTGGCTCCAAGCTATGCGTGAGGAATGGCTTCAAGATCCCAAAAGTTTGCATCTAATCCAACAACTGTAGAACAAGGCTCTGGCTCCCCTAGGATACTCCTGGCTCTAGGATGAGATTCACTACAAAGGTCTCTTGTATTTAAGTAAACAATCCAAGCTCAAATCCACGGTGCTTTCTGAGCTTCATGCTACACCCACAGCGGGGCACTCAGGGTTCACCAAAACATATGACCAAGTCAAGCATTCTTTTTTCTGGGATGGTATGAAACAGGACATCCATAAGTTTGTCGCTGAATGTGAGGTGTGTCAATGCAACAAGGGAGAAATAGTCAAATCTCCAAGCACTCTCCAACTGCTTTCGATTCCCCCTGCTATTTGGAAGGATATCTCTATGGAATTTATTACAGGCTTACCCAAATCAAGGAATAAATCAATTATAATGGTGGTGGTGGATATCCTTTCCAAGTATGCTCATTTTTGCGCTCTTCCCCACCCATTTACTGCATCCACGGTGGCTCAAATTTTCATGGACCAGGTCTTCAAGCTGCATGGCATGCCGCACTATATTTTTTCCAATCGAGACCCAACTTTCACAAACAATTTTTGGCAGGAATTGTTTAAGCTACAAGGCACACAATTGCACCTCATCTTAGCTTATCATCCCCAAACAGATGGCCAAACGTAAGTTGTCAACAAGTTCTTGGAAACATATCTGAGGTTTTTTGCCTCTGAAAAACAACACCAGTGGGCTCAATGGTTACCCCTCGCCTAATGGTGGTACAACACTACATACCATACAACCACTCGCATGACTCCTTTTGAAGAAGTATATGGACAAAATCCACCTTCAATTCTCTCATACTTACCGGGTACCTCGAAGGTCCAGGTGATTGAACAAACACTTACAGTCCGAGAGGATATCCTTCGTACCCTTAAAGAGAACTTGGTACCATCAAGGTCACTCTGAACATCAATTTGCAGAAGGGGATCAAGTGTTTCTGAGACTTCAACCATATAAGCAAACTTCCCTCAAGACCAAGCATTGTCAGAAGCTAGCACCCAAATTATATGGCCCTTACATAGTTCTCAAGCATGTGGGACAAGTTGCATATCATTTAGCTCTGCCCAGTCAGTTGAAGATACATCCTGTTTTTCATGTTTCATGCTTGAAGAAGGTGATTGGAACCAGGTGCAAAATTCAAACCAACCTTCTAGAGTTAGTTGAAGAAGGATCCATTTGGCTACAGCCAGAAGTAGTTTTGGACTAGCATGAGCATTGCCTGTGTCAGAGAACCGTCAAGGAAGTGCTAGTACAGTGGAAAGATATGACTCCAGCAGATGCCACTTGGGAACCAGCTCCCATTCTGCAGCAGTTTCCACATCTCAAGCCTTGAGGACAAGGTTGTTTTTAAGGGGGCGGACATGTTAAGGTCCTAACCCACACATAGGTAGATCAATGTATTCATATTTAATAAAGGTCAATATTAATAATACCTTTCAATAAAATATAATAAGGTGGATGTAAGAAGACCTAATAGAAGCTTCCTCTTCTAGAAGGATCTTCCTCTAGATGCTTCTCTTAATAAACATATTTAGTATAAATAAGAGGCGAGGGTATGAGAACCCTAGCTTGGATATTATTGTAATAGAGCGTTGCTCGACTGGAGGTTTCCCCCTCGAAGAGGCCTGTGAACATTGCTTTTTTAATCAAAGTGCTTTTTCTATTGCTATTTCGTATATCATTTCTGTGTATTGTGAAGATTATGTTGGATATTTTACTCTTATTCTGCCATTTCTAGCATTTTATCTTTGTTCTGCATATTTTATATAACTGGTATCTTGCAATAGAAGATACCTTGTAGCCTCACATGCCCTTCTTGACATCACCATAAGTGTCCTTGATCCGCTGTGCTAGAGCGCAATCCATGGATTTTTCTGGGTAAAGCTCTTATGGATTAGGTCCTTGCATACTTAACCCCGTGATCTAATTGATCATTGCTGAATCAACTGTTATAAGATGGTTTAGCCACAAATAGCCTCCATGGTAACAAGACAACAACATTTTGACACATGCATTCACCTCCTGGTGTCCTCCGAAGTGAAGAATCTTCATGACATTGAGCAAGGTGTATTGTGCGAGGTTATGGGTCCATGACTGGGGGATTATCTTCAAATTCTTCCCCTTAGTCTTGTTCAGGTACTTATGTGGGGTCAACATGTTGTAAAATTTGTGATCTCCAAGGTTGAAGTCACTAAACTTCAACGTCATAATCTTATCTTGGTATGCTCAAACTATGTGTATCCCCTTCAAGAGGTATGTAGTGACCAAGGCATAATCAAAATCTCTAGGTACGTTGTCTTGATTTATTGCGCCGCTCAGAGGTGGTAGATAGGTGGGTAAGATGGATGGGATCAATTTAGAATTCACTAGATCATCCCTGTGCTTGGTTCTCTTTTCATTGGATGGCCAGGATGGTCTGGATCCATGAGCAATGGATGGATAGGTTGGCAGTCCTCTCATCGACGATTCTTGTATACTTGTAGACATCGACATGAATCTTTCATTCATGAGTTCAATCAAAACTTCTTCAACAATTTTCTCAGTAGTGCTCAACTCATATAACATACACACTCAGGGTTAATGATATTGATTTGGAGGGTAACTCAAACACAGTAATGAGATAGAGAGAAAGAGCATGGTGATCACTGTATAAACTTGACTTAGTCTGTGAGCTCAAATTATCAATTGGAAAAAGTATTCTCGGTGCGTGGTGCGATGGCATAAATAGGTAACTCAAAAATGGGTCGCTTTCAATGGGTATGAAGCCTTCATTAACTCTGTTATGTTCGTTATGGCATGGTCCCAATAGTTAGATGGTGAGATGGCTGTCTATAAATGGATTTCTATTTCTTTGAAGCATTGATCTAATGGTTATAATGGCCCCAATGGATATATTTCTTCGCTATGGTGAAGTGCCATGCGTCGTTGTTCTGATATCCTGGTGAAGCTCCAATTTTGAAAATTTCCCTTCAGTGAGGTTTCCTCTAGAACCCTCTGCAGCTTGTCGATCTTAGCTCTCTTCTTACTTAGCTTTCTATCCTTCTTCCCAGTGAGCTTCATCTTGGTATGCCTTTTTCCATTCTAATTCTTATCTTCTTTTGACATAGTGACTTCGCGTTGTTGATATCCTTTCCTAAGAGTCACGGGTGATCCTTATTCTTTATTTGGAATAGATACTTCAATATTCAATGGTTCTTCTAGTGTTCTTTCAACTTTGACATCTAGGTCTCTAGTGTTAAAATTCTTTGATCTATTCTTTTGTTCTTCAATCAAGTGTGCGATCCTTCTAGTCATGAATTCTCTTAACTCTTTCTTATTATGTTCTAAAACTTCCTCTTCTTCTTGCCTTCTAGCCTAATCTCTTTTGATCCAAGGTTTTCCTAGTAGCATGGTAAATGGGGCACGTTTCTCGATAAATTTAATAATCTAAAAATCTTCCTCTGTCGAAGCTCCATTGGCATTCATAGGTATCTGGGTGAGCTTTCCACATAGCTTTATCAACTTTCCTTTGAATATTCTTATTCCTCCTAGTGAAGGAATCATAATAGGCTTCCCTATAGCTTCCCATGTTCTCTCTGTCATGATATTCACCTGTGTTTCCTCATCCAGAAAATAGTCAATGTCGAAGTCTCCTCTTCTTGCTTCAAGGAATTATATTTCTTTGAAGATCTCTAATAAGTTGATATGTTGGTGGTCATTCGGGGTTTCTCTTATCTGTAGCAATACTCTCTCTGTTTCTTTCTAGGATTCTGTCATAATCTTATTTTCTAGATCTGCCTTAGGTTTTTTTATCTCATGTTCATTCCTTCAATCTTAGCAATCATTCTAAGACAATCCAATACTTCATGGTCCATAGCTTTACAACAAAGACAACTAGGTATTCTCCCAAGGCATTCCTTAACAAGATGTCCAGGTTTTCTGCAACTATAACAAAGGGTTAATCCTCTCTTTCATTTAAATGATCCCCAACCTTTCCTGTACTGCGCACTAGGATCATGGTAGATAACCTGGAAAAAATTCTTTCTAGGATACTGCATACACTTATTAGTCCAAATATCCTTTCTATGCATAGGTATAACATATTTTTCACTATTCTTACCAGATCTATTCATATCAAATCTTCTTTCATCTATTAATACCCTAGTTTTTAAGCTAGGATAGAATCTATCAAACATACCTACATTCATACTTTTGAAACAAAAACTTCCACTAATATTACTTCTACAGAGCACAAAGCTTTCAGATCTAGAACTTTTTCACTATTCTTACCTTTATCAAAGCATAGAGATTTCAGATCTTAACTCTTTTAATCAAGAATTCTCACTTTTACCTTTCTCAAATCACAAAGCTTCTGGATCTTACCTCTTTTAATCAAAAGTCTCACTTTTTTCTTTCTCAGAGCACAAATCTTCCAGATCTTACCTCTTTTCTTCAAATCATACTTATTTTCCTTAGCACAGAGATTGCCAAACTAGTAGAGTACTGCACACTAGAGCAATAGATCTATGCACATGGCTTTCACAATTTCAGATCAAATCGTTTTACAAACCTTCTTCTTCCTCAGTTCCCAGCAATCACAGTTTCAAGTCTCGACAATGAAACCATTTGTTGGCACAGGGGAAAACCCAGGGTTCAATGCTACAACAACACACCAACAAAACCCTAACTACCGACTCTTTCAATAACACGTGCGAAGAAGATGAAGTCTCACCCAAGGTAGAGGCAGGGGTAGTTGGAAGACTTAGGTGTCTGCAACCTTAGCTAGGACACAGATCTATGATTATAACACTTAATAGAGAACTTAGCACCATTATTTCATCATCATCTAACCAATATCTACTTCGTAGAGAAAATAGAGCATCACATCATTCACCTTGATCTAAGGTATATAAGCACTTATTAAAGGAATTAGATCATATCTAGCATATTCAAGCACTAAGCAAGTTCACAAATGTCATATATAGCATCCTGATTCATCATAAGCACAAAGAATAAACATATCTATCTATATATATCAGAGCACTTAGCACATAACACATAAACAGATCAGAACATTGCATAGAGCATAGTAACATAGTATTTACGTGGTTCACCCCCACCTTGGGGCTATGTCCACCAACTCTTCTTCTTTATTAGCTTCAATCAGTCATCTACATGCATAGATCCAAAACCCTTACTCTGCATAAGACAGGATATCTTTGCAGCTTTCTAGATCCTCCTTCCTTGCATTGCAACACAAATCCCTCCATGGTCTCTTACAATGACTTGCACTAGGCTCTACAAGTATCACATAGTATGCACGAAGCCTTACACTTCTTGATCATACAGATCCCACTCTTATCACTTAGCCAACTTGCACAACACATGCGCACTATTCAACTACTTCTTACATTGCCTAGCCTTCTATTTATACATACAAAAGAGGCCTAAACATGGGTAAACCCATGGGCTGACATCCCATTCCCATTACATATTCCCAAATCCCAAAAAGGACCCAAAAAGGGGTCAATATCCTATGATCTTTGCTTTGTCTTGCACTCTGTCTTCGATAGGTTGTCAAATTCCCAAAATAGGTCAACTTGACCAAGGATCTCCCAAAACTTGGTCAAGGGCCAACATATTTACAACAAAGACAACTAGGTCTTATACCAGGGAATTCCTTAGCAAGATGTGCTGGTCTTCTGCAACTATAACAAAGGGTTAATACTCTTTTTCTTTTAAATGATCCCCAACCTTTCCTGTTCTGTGCACTAGGATCATAGTAGCTAACCTGCAAACAATTATTTCTAGTATCCTCCATCCATTTGTTAGTCAAAACATTCTTTCTATGCATAGGAATAACATATCTTTCATCATTTCTATTAGATCTACTCATATCAAATCTTCTTTCTTCTAGTTGTACCCTAGATTTTAAACTAGGAAAAATTTTATCAAACATACCTAGATCCATACTTTTAAAACAAAAATTTCCACTTATCTTATCTTTTCAATCAAAACTTTTCACTGTTCTTACCTTTATCAGAGAACAAACCTTCAAGATCTCACCTCTTTTCTATAGATCTGACTTTTCTTCTTATCACAGAGCTTTACAAGTGAAGTAGAATACTACGCACTAGGGAAACATATCTATGCACAGATCTTTCTCTTTTCTTTAGTTCCCAACAATCACAGTTTCAGGTCCCGACAACATAACCATTTGTCGGCACAGGGGCAGACCCAGGGTTCAATTCTTAAGAGCACACCAACAAAACCCTAACTACCGACCCTTTCGGCAACACCTGTGAAGAAGATGAAGTCTCACCCGAGGTAGAGGTAGGGGTGGTTGTAGGACTCAGATGTCTGCAACCTTAGCTTGGACACATATATGTGATTGTAACACCTTAATAGAGCACTTAGCAGTCATAGATAATTAGTATTTAGCCTTAATTTACAGCGTAGGTAAACCCTAACAACATGTCAACGCATTATTAACCCAGATCTAGCATATTCAATCAATAAGCACATTCACATAGGTTAGATATAACATTCATTCATATTATTCATCACTAAGCTATCATATCAAATTCATCTAAGAATACATCATTAATCATATGAACAATGAAAAAACCATAATGCACAAAGCAACCATAACATAGGATATACGTGGTTCACCCTCAGCTTGGGGATACGTCCACCAACTCTTCGTCTCTTTATAGTCTCTTGCCAATCTTCTACATGCACATAGCCACACAATCCTACTTCGCATAGGACAGGAGATCTTCACACACTTCGCTAGATCCTCATTCCCCGAGCTAGGTCAAAACACTAATCCTTTTACACAGTCTCTTAGATTCACTTGCACTTAACCTTGAAAGTCTCACACAATATGCACAAATAATGTACAACTATCACTTGCACTTAGCACTTAGCATCACACCCTTGTGCTTCTTCTCTTACTTACATCGCCTGGATTTCTATTTATACATTACAAAATGGTCCTAAACATGGGTAAACCCATGGGTCGACATCCCCATACCCGTTTGTTGATGGGTCAAATTGACCAATCATTAGGTGGAAGAACAAGTCTAGTCTGGGGTTGTCTAAGTAACCCAAGCCATTTGGTGTAACTTGTTCTGACTGGTTTAATGTCTCCTTTAGCCAATCTAAATTCCTAAAATAAAGAGAAAGGGATAACTAAATAATGCTAAAAACTATAATATATATACATACTCTAATATAACTATTGTAAATTTATTTAGGAAGAAAAAGAAAACATACAAATCTCACTTATGAACAACATTTATAGGTTGCAAGTTTTACTGGAAACTTACGAAATCAATGTAAGAATAATTGTTTTTGAGAAGAAAATAAAGAAAGCACATTTGAATATTTTCTATCTTCTAATTATAAATCTAACAAAAATTGAATTAACTAAATTATGAAACACAGATGTACAGATAGTCAAAGTTGATCTAAACTTTCTGGTTTCACTAATACATAATTGACAAAAAATAGAAACACAAAAGCTATCCTGGTATTAGTTCGTTGTTACAAGGGAAAAACTCTCTATGGCCAAGGGTAAACCACAATAGACAGGTATGAATGCAGAAATCAACTCAATTCCAACATATGCTATATAAACTAATGTGCAATACAAGGAAGAGGCCTACCTCAATCCAACGTTTGATGATGTTCCATCATTGAGCACTTTGACCCAAAGCTTTATACCTACAAGAAGTTCTCGAAAAATGAGCAGAGAAAGTACATAGTGATAATATAAAAGGGTTTAGCACATCAGATAGCATAATCCATTAATAAACATTACAAACTATTGAAATAATGTAACTGCAAAGTGTATTCTTATTATTATTTGATATATTATTCAGTGGATCAATCCCCATTGTGAATTGATCATGTCGGCTATTGTAAAAGGACCAAATCCCCTTTTCAGATTGGTCATAATATAATTGTAATAGGAAAAAGAAGAAGTCAGCCCCGAAATAAATTAAGGGTGGTTATAACCACCCAGATTAAGAAGTTGGCCCTGCCAGTGAAGGGACACTTCACACGTGCCATATTAATATAAATAAGGTGGCTAGCGCCTCACTTAGACACACCTCACTTGTTCATTTGAGAGACAAGTTTCATAACTCCAGTTGGAGAAGAGAGAGAGAGAGATTGGCGCATATTTGGGAGAGGATTTTCTATATTAGCTTAAGTTATCTCTTGGCATTGTATTTCCTATCTATAATACGGAAGTTTTGCTGGGTTTTCTTCCCCTAGATGGTTTCCCAGGATAAATGTTGTGACTCTTGTGATTGTGTATTTCTCAATGATCTTGTCTTATGTTGTTGTTATCTATTGAAATGCAAAGAACTATAATAATGTATTAAACATTAACATGGTATCAGATCCAAGCTGAAGAAAGCATCTTTCACAAGAGTGAAAAATGTCACCGTTGTCGTACATGAAATTTAGGGATTTTTGAAAAGTGTGCCCTCCCTCAAGGATTAATTTGGCACTCTCAGCGCATTTTTTCAATGGCTAGATCTCCCAGAAAGTGAAACCCTAGTTTCAGAAAGTACCAGAAGTACCAGAAAAATAGAGAACCAGAAGTACCAGAGTACCAGAGGTACAAAATAACCAAAAGCACCAGTCTAGAAATCTGCAGATCAAGTTTGGAGGGGTAAAATTTGGATTTTGTCAGATCCAAGCACACTAGGATACTCAACGCAACCAAGCACATCTCCTGGTAAGTTCATAATTTGATTTTGAGCATTTTCATTTTTTGGTCATTTTTCCTAGCTCCAGGTAAAAGACGTCTGCAAGCACAAAGCTTGTTGACAAACTGGAAGGCATGGAAAACTTTCGTTCCTAGAAGTATAGGATCGGCCTGATCCTTGAAGAGAATGACCTAGCAATATTTGTCAAAGAAGAAGTACTAGAACCCGATGATGCTGCAGAAAAAGCCAAGCAGCTAAAGGACATGATCATGTCCAAAAGAATCATTGCAGATTCAATCAAATACCACCTGATTCCTTATGTGTCATCAAAGAAGAATATGAAATAAATGTTTGACATTCTAAGAAGACTGTACGAAGGAAATAACATAAACCAGAAAATGAATCGAAGAACTCAACTGAAGAACACAAGGATGCAGAAAGGAGAAACAATCCAAGAATATTTCTCCAAAATCTCAGAATTTAAACAATAGTTAGAATAAATTGGAGACATCATAGATGAATATGATATCATAATGAGAACTCTTAATGGTATCACAAGACCTTGGGATGAATTCATCCAAAAAAAAATTGCCAGAACGAAGAAACTGAAGTTTGACTGTCTATGGGAAGAATGCATTCAAGAAGAAACAAGAGTAGCTAACTGTGAAGCACTAATAGAAAGAGATGATGATCCAGATTTTATGAGAAGAATGAAATGAATACAGATTATTAAAATATGCTTAGCACAAAGTAACAGAGATACAGTAAAACTGGTTTTCTATTCAATAAGGAAATAAGTTGAAACTGTAAAATGCAGTAGAAAACAAGCTTGCTGGAATGGTGGTGGCTTATCTCTGAGAAGAGATGTGACGGTTGTGCTCATTCACAAGAAAATCATTACAATGAGGCTCTGAAGGCCTTTTTACAATAAACAAGAATGTCAAAAACTCTAGAAATCCAAAAACCTAACCCTAGGAAATGAAGCGCCAAAATTCATGTGGGCCCAGTTTGGGTAAGTTAGTCGGTCAACTTCCTGGGGTTGTAACTTTTGCATACGATCTCCGTTTTAGGTGAACGATAGCCCATTAAAAAGGTTCATCCAAGGAGGAATTGGAATTTTTGACTGTGCCAATCTCCAAAAATGTTTTTAGGGCCTAAAAATGGTACTTGCAAGTCAGGGACCTGAAAACTAGGAAAAAAACTGCCAAACTAGAAAACTGTCAAAATGAGTCAGTTGGAATAGGTGGGAGGCCATCGACATCCATATGGATCAATCCTCCCACCTTAGGAAGAAATGGTCTCCATTTCATTGAGTTCCCTCTTTAGATGAGGAAAGTTCTGCTAAATTTGGCCACGGGTGAGCCACTTGCCTTGGTGCAGGAGCTTCCCTACTTTGACAACTCGATAAAGCTGGATCCTTTGTTGTCAGGTGCCCTTGATCTGTATGTCCACAATATGATCACTGGATTCCTATTTCATGCAGTCAGGTTTGATTTTTTCTGGTTTCAATTTCTCTACTATTTCTGAGGTGTCCAATAATGGTGGGAAATATGGCCGAAGGAGAGCCAGGTTGAAGACTGGGTGCAGGCCAAGAAAAGGGGGAATGTTGAGTGCAAAAGCATTGTCACCCACAGCCTTGGTGATGGTGAATGGCCCATAACAGAGTGGGTGAAGAATCTGATGGGGCCCTGTAAGGTTCTCTTTCTGCAAGTGAAACCAAACTTTGTTTCCCACCTAAAACTTATGTGGCACCCGATGTTGATCATGGCGCTTCTTGTGCTTGGCATTGGACTTCTGTAAAATATCCTGAACCTATTGGCGAATGTGATGGATACTCTCAATGAACCGGGTGTCTTTGTTAGCTTTTGGTGGAGCAGAGGACAAGTCGTCTGAGGTGTTCACTAGTGGTAGTGCAACATCCATGGGGCTCAATGGTTGGAATCCCAACCCCACCTGAAAGGGGTTGTGGCCAGTTGAGCTATGCAGGGCTTGGTTGTAGCTATGCTAGACATAGGGAAGACTCTCATCACATGTGCGGGGGTGCTTTGAATTGTACATGTGCAAGATATGTATGATCATCCGATTGACAACCTTATTTTGGCCATCTGTCTGGGGGTGGAAGGTAGTGGATTTGGTGAGCATGGTATCTAACATTGATTACTTGACTAGAATGTGTTGAAGAACTGACTATCCCGATCTAAGACAATGGTTTTTGGGATCCCAAAGTGTAACCAGACGCATTCAATGAAGAGTTTGGAAGTGGCCTTTGCAGCAATGTTCTTCTTATAGGTGGCCATAATCACCATCTTGGAAAAGAGATCAACAACCTCAAAAACACAATCATTGACCCTCTTGGTGGATGGGAGGCCTGACATGTAGTCCATGGATATGGATTCCCACGACTTGTCAGGAGTAGGAAGAGGGGTGTACAAGCCCTATTTCTTAGTGGTCGGTTTGGCAATAGCACAGGCAGTGCAGGACTTGATATACTTGATGATATCCTGTCGAAGTTTTGGCCAGTAGAAATGTTTTTGCAGCACTGCCACTATCTTTTCAATGCCAAAATGTCTTGCCACCCAACTATAGTGAGATTCCCAGATTAGCTCCACGCGCTCACTTGATGGAATGAAGAGATGGTCTAGATGGCACAACAACTTGTATTGAAGATGGAAATCAGCGATCACTGAGTTTTCTACCAACATTTGGTAGGTGGTGGATAAGTCAGGGTCTGTCTCATAGAGGTGGGGCCATACATAGGTCTCATGGTCGCAAGAGTCTAGCACCATGGTGAGTGTCGCAACTGGAGGTCGGCTAAGGCAATCGAAAAATTGGTTGGTACTTCTTATTTTATACTTGATGTTGAGGTGGAACTATTGTAGGTATGTGGAACACTTCTAATGGCGGTCATTCTAAAATTTTCCTTGGGTTTGCATGAATTGTAGTGGCTTGTGATCAGTGTGGATAATTGTATCCTTCCCCAGAATGTAATGTCTCCATTGGTGGCAGGCTTGTACAATGGAGTACATTTATTTTTCATAAGTAGGGTACTTACAGACAACATCTGATAGTGTCTCACTATGCTATGCCATGGGGTGGCCATGTTGAGTGAGAACAACACCCACAACATAGTCTGAAGCATTTGTCTCGATCTCAAAGGGATGTTTCAGGTCCGGTAATGAAAGTACCAGGAATGAGAACAAGCACTACTTCAATTCATCAAATTATTGTTGTTGGGACAGGCCACACACAAATGTTTCCTTACCTCCACCCCTGGTTACTTGGCTGAAGGCCCATGTGATATGAGAGAATCTCAACATGAACCTGTGATAGAAATTGGCGAGGCCCAAGAATCTCTGAAGCTCAGAGAGTGTGGTTGGGGTTGGCCAGTCATAGATGACCTGGATCTTGGCTAGATCCACATGCACACCATGTTGATCAATGATGTAGCCTAAGTAGTGGTCCCTGTCCATCCCGAAGGAGCATTTTTCCAAGTTTTCATATAGTTTGTGTTGTCGTAGGGTGTGAAGAACCTGTTGAATATGCTGCAAGTGTTCCGCCCAAGTCTTGTTGTAGATGAGGATGTCATCCAGATACACCACTACAAAAGTAATGGTTAAAGGTCGCAGGATATCTTCTATCATCCTCATAAAATTTGTTGGAGCATTTGTCAAACCAAAGGGCATGACCAACCATTCAAAAAGACCTTCTTTTGACTTGAAGGTGGTATTCCATACATCTGTATGTTATATTGGGACCTGGTGGTAGCTATACTTCAGATCAATCTTACTAAAGTATTTTCCCCCCATGAGCTGATCAAGGAGGTCGTCGATTCGGGGAATCAGGTACCGGTTCTAGACTATGATTTTATTCAGGGCCCGGTAATTAATGTAGAGTTACCAAGTCCTGTCTTTCTTCTACACCAGTATGATTGGGATCCCACAAGGCAATGATATGGGATAGATGTGTCCCTTGTGGAGAAGTTCTTGTATCTACCTCGTGATCTCCTTTTTTTCTAACATAAAGTGGCGGTAGACTAGCCCATTGGGTAGTGGTGCGCCTGGGGTCAGATTGATGGGATGCTTGATCTGGCAGTTTAGAGGTACCCCGGTAGGAGAGGAGAATACATCTTAGTGTTCTTCCACAACCTTATCCAATTTCTTTTGTTGTGTGGAGAGATCGACTGCAGAGGCCCTAGATGTGGTTACGATCTTTCTCTTACTCTGAGAGCGAATCACAAAGAAGAAAAATTTCCCGGTCTGGGAGATGACCTTCCTACATTTCTTGGCAGAGATCAAGGAAATAACACTAGGAGGGACTACCTCAGGTATCCTGTACAATTTCTTGTTCAAATTAATAATAACACTACGAGGCCTAGAATCATATACAATGTGGTGTTTCCATAAATAAGGTTGGCCCAAAAGAACATTACAAACTTTGAGAGGAGAAACATCACACAATACCTCATCTTTGAAGGGCTTGATGTCATATGATAGTCGACACTATTGGCTGACGTGGAGATTGCTTCCTTGGCAAAGCCATCCAATGGTGTAGGGATATGGGTGTGACATTGTCAGCAAGTCCAGTCGCTTGATGACCTCTTCTGAGATGAGGTTCTTCTGGCTACCGCTATAAAAGATGAAGTGTAGTGGGGTGCCTTTTACCCACATCTGTGAATGGAAAAGGCGCTCGCCTTCTTCTGGCTCGTCTGGTTCATTAGGTTGTAGCTTGGTTGTAGAAACAGTGGCACTCAGCTCTACATAAATGATCCATCTTCCCCTTTCTAGTTCTGACTCAGATTCATAACCCACATCTGATTTAGAGGCTTTCACTTTAGCCACCAGTGACTGCTTTGAGCAACAATCAGCAGTGTTATGCCAAGGGCTCTTATGGAATTTGCACCACTTCTCGGTATCCTTCTTTGTCTTTCCGGTGTCCTTCTTTGCTTACGCCTTAGATTGGTTGTCCTGATACTGTCCATATTTTCTCTATCGTTTGTTCTATAGGTTGGAGCTGCCCTTTCCTGGCTTTTGCTGCGAGAGGTTCCCAGGCCCAAATTGTTGCAGCTTTTGTTTGAGCTTCTACTCGATTTTGATGACATATCGATAGGCCATGCCTAAGGACGAGATGTCCATAAATTCCATTTTGGTCTGGATGTATCTATGTAGAGCACTGTGATACTTGAGCAACAGATGTCACTCTGAATCTTTGATACCCATCTTTGTACGAATGGTATGGAAGATATTTGTGAAATTTGGCACTGCTTGGTCTCTTTCTTGTCGCAGTGTGGTCCATTTGGTATACAAGTCGTCATAGATTCCGATGGGGTAGTATTGTTTCTTAATAGCATCCCTGAAGGATTCCTAGGTGGTCATGACTGTAAATAATGAGGGTTCCTTTATTTCTTTTTGCTCATAGAAATTTTCCCACAAATCTTTGACATGGGGAATGACCTTGAGGAGCGCAAAAGTAATTTCTTCTCTATTTGAAAAGTTATGGATAGAAAACTACCCTTCTAGTAGATTCAACCACTTGTCTATAACATCCCTGTCTATCTGACCTTCAAATATAGGAATATTGAAATTGATTTGTACCTTGAAGGGGGCGATGCCTTCGCTCGAGGAAGATGCATCGCTTGTTGGTAGTCGTCGAAGGATTTGTGCGAAACTATCCATCATCTTGTTCCTTTGTTGCGTGAGGGATTCCTCAAGAAAAATTTTGAAAGGATATCCTGTCCTATCATATTTATTTTCTCCTACCATGAGAGGTCGTTTGGGCATGAAAGATCTTTTGTCCTCAAGAGAAACAAGCTCGAGACCCAATTCTTTGTACCCGGGCCTCATTGGGGACATGCATTAAGACGATAAGGAGAAAAATGCTCTGATACCACTGATCTGGATTTTTTGAGAAAAATGAAATGAATACATATTATTAAAATATTCTTAACACAAAATAACAGAGATACAGTAAAAATGGTTTTCTATTCAATAAGGAAATAAGATGAAATTGTAAAATGCAGCGGAAAACAAGCTTGTTGGAATGCTGGTGGCTTATCTCTAAGAAGAGATGTGACGGTTTCTCTCATTTGAAATAAAATAATTACAATGAGGCTTTGAAGGACTTTTTATAATAAACAGGAATGTCAAAAACCCTAGAAATCCAAAAACCTAACCCTAGGAGATGAAGCCCCAAAAGTCATGTGGGCTCCATTTGGGTAAGTTAGTCGGTCAACTTCCCGGGGTCGTAACTTGTGCATACGATCTCTGTTTTAGGTGCATGATATCCTGTTGGAAAGGTCTATATGAGGACTACAAATTTTGGTTTGATCTACTAAAGGGTATCTTTGATTGTGTTGATCTCTAAAAACGTTGTTTAGGGCCTCAAAACATCCCCACAAGTGAGGGACCTAAAAACTAGGAAAAAACCTGCCAAACTGGAAAACTGCCAAAATGAACCAGTTGGAATAGGTGGGAGGCCACTGACATCCATATGGATTAGATGATGATAAAGAGCTAGCTACCCACACCAAAATATGAAGGAAGAAACCCTACTTCCGGAAGGAGACTCATAAAGAGCCTCAACCGCCAAACAAATTCAATAATAAAGAATCTCATCCAAAGAGATTTTAGAAGAGAGGACAATGAAGGGAAATAGATTAATCATCTATACAATGATATCATTGTGAAAATATGGGACACATTGCAAAATTGTTTCCATCCAGACGAGAAGAATACAAGAGGAATCATAAGAGGCACCATGCCCATGCAGTTGAAGATGAAGAGCCACCTGCAAAGTTGATAAGAGAGCAGATCAAAGACTATGTCTTAATCTCATCCCTCTCAGGATCGGTAACACCTGGAGAGGACATGTGGCTCATTGATAGTGGTTCCTCCAAGCACATGACAGTTCAGAGAGATATTCTCTCCTGTATTTTAGAAAATAATTTTTCTCATAATGTGGCACTTGGAGATGATTAACAATATCCCATCAAGGGAGTGGGAGAATCAAGATACAAGCTAAATTCAGGGAACTCAATAAAGATGAAGGACGTACTCTTTGTACTAGGTTTGAAAAATAAACTACTCTCCATTTCTTCTTTAGAAAAGAAGGGCTTCAGATTTTCCTTTATAGATGGAGAAGTCCTCATGTGGGCTAAAGGAGAAACCCTGAAAGAAGAAATCATCATTGGAAGAGAAGAAAATGGATTGTATAAGCTAAAGGGTCACTCAGAGGATGCCATGAACCACGCCATTGAAAACTCATGTGAAATTTGGAATATAATATTATCTCACATCAATTACAAGGCACTACCATACATATGCAAAGTTGTCACAAGTCTACCAGAATTCAAAATTGACCATGAAGGTGTGTGCAATGGATGTGCGCAAGGGAAGAACATCAATAACCTTTTTTCAAAGAGAGAAAGCAAAGTAGAAGGAGTTCTAGAGATCATTCATTCAGATGTATGTGGCCCAATTCCATCATCCTTCATTAGTGGGTATGTATACTATGTATCATTTATTGATAATTATTCTCGTAAGACCTGGGTGTATTTTTTAAAATCTAAAGATGAAGTGTTCAACAAGTTCAAGGAATTCAAAGCCTTGATAGAGAACCTTTCCAAAAGAAAGATCAAGATCATCAGGTCAGAAAATGGAGGAGAATATACCTCAAAAGAGTTTAGGAGCTTCTGCAAAGATGTTGGGATCAAGAGGGAACTCACAACTCCCTATAATCCTAAAAAAAATGGTGTAGCTGAATGAAAGAACATAACAATAATGGAAGTTGTGAAGACTATGATCCATGATCAAGATATTCCAATGTGATTATGGGTAGAAGAAGAAATGACAACCATTTATGTGAAAAACCGATTATCCCATAGTGCACTTGGGTTCAAGACCCCAGAAGATATGTTCACCGTAAAGAAACCAAAGGTAAGCCATCTCAAAATATTTGGCTGCCCATTTTTTTATACATATTCTGAAAGAGAAGAGAAACAAGATAGAACCTTCAAAAAAGAAGGGGATATTTATGGGATACTGTGAGGCATCCAAGGCCATCAGAATTTACATACCAGGTTACCAACACATTGACATCAACAGGGATGTGACTTTTGATGAAGATGCAGAACTCAAGAAATCGAGAATATGCCATCTTGAAGAAGCACGTGAAGAAGAACCCATAATCCCCATAAATGCGGAATCAATGAGGGAGGTTCCTAGAGCTGCATAACTAGTGAGGGAAGACATAGTTTCCTCTTATGAAGAAATTCTAGAAGACCATGATATAGTAGAATTTTAAGAACTGCCTCAGATGACGATCCTCCATAAAATAAATCCAGCTTGGGATAGAGAGCTCATTCAAGATGGATAAAAGTATGGTGTTCCCCAAAGAACCACGAGAAAAGTGAAAAGACCAAATCCATTCTCCAATTATATGACTTTTGATGTGTGACCTGCTAGAGAAGGAGCCTAACTACTTTGAAGAAGCCAGTTAGATGAAAGAATGGGCAGATTCCATGCCATAGGAATACCAATCCATAATAAATAATGATGTATGGAAATAGTTCCCAGACCAAAGAGTAAAGATGTGGTATCCTCCAAATGGCTCTTCAAAATAAAACATGCTACTGAAGGAAGTATTGAAAAGTATAAAGAAAGATTCATCACTCAGGGATTTTCTAAAAAAAAAGGCATTGACTATGAAGAGACATTCTCTCTTGTAGCCATATACACTTCAATCAAAACTATCATAGCCCTTGCAGCTAAGATGAAGTGGAAGTTGCACTAGATGGACGTAAAGACATCTTTCCTAAATGGTGTCATTGAAGAGGAAGTGTATATAGAGAAACCTCAAGGATTTGAAGTTGAAGACAGGACGTCTCATGTCTGTAGATTGAAGAAAGCATTGTATGGATTGAAGCAATCTCCTAGAGCTTGGTATGGATGGATAGATAGTTTCTTGACGAGCTTGGGATTTACCAAGAGTAAAGTAGATTGTAACCTCTACTTCAAGGTTATGAATGATGAGCCAGTGATATTACTGCTATATGTGGATGACTTATTGTTATAGCCCTAATTTGCATCAGACATGCTTACCTAGCATCAGGCCATCTCATTTTCCTTCTTTGCCAAACCACTATTGAATGTATCTTCTTAAAAACTCATTTTTTAAAGGCACATGCTAGTTGAACCACTACAACTCACGTGTACACTCTAGTTGACCCACTATAGCCTGCGTGTACATGCTAACTGGCCCATTACAACCCATGTGTACCTACAAAAGCACAAAAAATGGAAATTTATTGATGAAACACATGATTTTTGGGTAAGTTAACTAAACCTTTCGACCATGCATGGCTAGTCACTCGACTAAATACCTAGCTCCTTCTAGCCTATAAAATAAGGGGTAGGGGTCCCATTTGAAAGGAGGAAAATTATAGTAAAGAAACTCTACCCAAATTCATATTCCCCTTTGCCCAAGATTCTACAACCATTTTGTGATTTCAACGAAGAAGAGAAGTAAGTGTGTTAGCAGTTGGTGCATAGTAAAAGAGGATCCCAGGACCAGATTTTTGGAGCGGTGGCCATCTTCATCATTATAAGTTGATAGTGAATTTAATAATAAAGAAGCACTTTTCCCATCCCACCATATGAGGTTTCCATTGTTTATTGCGTACATGTTGATTAAATCTCTAACCCATTAATCTGTAGATGAAATGGATGTGGATTTCTTTGTTTGTATTTTGTGAATGTAGGTCAGCCTTGGGAGGAGAGTTGCAATCAAAGAGAAACCAAGTGTGTGTTGGAAAATTCAGTGGATAGAATGCAGTGATGATTGTTGTCATTAATGGCAACAATAGAGACAGTAGGATAATAAGGATAAAAGCTCAGGAGGAATAGCCTTGAAGAAAATGCGCACAACAAGAGATTACAGAGGAAAAAGGAAGAAGAGTCAGTGACCGTTGGATCCCATCCAAATCTCCCGAAAGAACCAGGACCGTCAGATCTGTAGAAGCTGCAAGAGAGATAAATTCATCGGAGAATCGGGGATCGCGAGTTCAAAGTGCAAAGAACACTTAACATTGAAAACCCCGAAATCGCGATATGCGATTTCGCGATTTGATCGCAACCGTTAATAAAGCAGGGATCTGGACCGTTCATTTGTATGGACACGTGGCAGCCAGGAGGCCTCATCGACAATTCGGAGATCGGGATTTCATAATGCAAAGTTCACTCCACAACGAAATCCCCGATTTTATGATATGCGAAATACCGACGGAATCTGAACCGTCAGATCAACATGTGACCCAGACCGTCGATCTACGATAGCAGTCCACGTCAG
>ML792427.1:757150-792857 GCA_009831015.1 Picea engelmannii | reverse complement strand
TTTATTGGGATCATTCTTATTCTAGCAACTAACCTATTCTCTCCTATAAATTGATGAGAATACTCATGGAAAGGGTTAAGTTGGTAAACTAGAGAAATCTATCGGAGAATTGGTGCATTATTGTATGGAGAATTGATGCTACAACAGATAGAGACAACAACAAGGTCATCACAAGTAGTTGATTTTCTTCGTGCATGAGAAAGTGTGTGTGTGTGTCAAATCTAGAAGCCATTGAAAGGAGATCTACGACATCAAGGCTCAGGTTGTATATTTATCTTTCAGTTAATTCAATACATGAATATGTCCCTTTCCCATAATGATGATGTCATCTTATTACATGATTCCTTGATCACATGTATAGACTAAGTATTGCATATTTTAATGCCTTTGCTGTGATTGGTTTGTGTTGTTGTGATTGGACGGCACAAGAGCATCAGAGAGAGCGAGGAACAATAGAGATTAAAGGAGAGCGTTCATAAGGTATGTACACCATCCATTTCTCTTAGTTCATTCAATACTTTAGATCTAGGGAAAGAGTAGTATTCTGTCACATTTTGTTCCAGATCCAGGTGGATCTGGGGAGATTGGTCTGTGTCCGCACTCACGAATTTATCCTAAAACACCTCTTTTGAGGGGTGAGGTTCTTTTATACCATGTAGTCTCTCAACCTATGCACCCATTGGGTGAGAAAGTGGTCACATTGATGCAGTCATCAGCTGATCCCACTCCTCTTTTGAGGGGTGAGGTGCATTTAGACCTTGTAGTCTCTTAGCCTATTCAACCATTGGTTGAGAAAGTGATCATTTCGATGCAGTCATTGGCCGATCCCACTCCTTGTTTGAGGGGTGAGGTGCCTTTAGACCATGTATTCTCTCAGCCTATGCAACCATTGGGTGAGAAAGTGGTCACGCTGATGCAGTCATTAGCTGGTCCCACTCCTCTTTTGAGGGTTGAGGTGCCTTTAAACCTTGTAGTCTATCATCCTATTCAAACATTGGTTGAGAAATTGATCATGTCGATTCAGTCATCGACTGATACCACTCCTCGTTTGAGGGGTGAGGTGCCTTTAGACCATGTAGTCTCTTAGCCTATGCAACCATTAATTGAGAAATTGGTCACGTCGATGTAGTCATCGACTGATCCCACTCCTCTTTTGAGGGGTGAGGTGCCTTTAGACCATGTTTTCTCTCATCCTATGCATCCATTGGTTGAGAAAGTGGTCATGCTGATGCAATCTTTAGCTGATCCCACTCCTCTCCTGGGGAGTGAAGTGTCTACCGGCTATGTTTTTAGCATTTCCATTTTAGTACTTTCAGAACAAGGGGGAATTCCACTCGTTCTAAGTACACCCCCTCCAATCCCTAGGATGGTTTCCTTTGATTGGAATGATCTTGTTGAGCCTCGTCTTCCTTATTAATAACCTTTTCAAATATGGGTTGAAGTTAATTCAACAAAAAATTATCGATGTATTGTGGATGAAGGATATTCCAAAAGTATTTTATCCTCCTCGGTTTGGAAAGTCTTGGGATCTCCTGAGCTTGTGTCTTCTTTGCATGAGTTGTTGGCTTTTGATAGATGTCCTAGTGAATATTTGGGGGTTCTTCCTCAGTTACCTATATCTTTAGGTGGGAATACTGTCCTTGTTTATGTTATAGTGGTGCAAGGCCCGTTAGATTTCAATATGCTTCTCAGGCGTGATTATGTATATGTTATGAATGTTGTGGTGTCTACGCTCTTCCGGGTGATGCATTTCCCACAAAATGGAAGCATTTTCACTATCAACCAGCTGGCATCTGATTATCACCATCCTAATTCGACATTATTTTAGACTACCCCTTTATATGTTCCTATCATTCAGGTAGACTCTACCCCACCACAGGTTAATTATGTGGCATCTTATCCTCGATGTTCAATTTCTTCTGAGCATGAACCTGTGAAATCATGTTTTCCTTCCCAAGACTTGGTATGAGCAATTGATCCTTTGGTTTACTGAGTGGGTGCATGGGAGCCCTTACTTCCCCCTCTTTCTCCAAGTAATCTTGAGTCTCCTTCTAAGTCTGGTCTCGTTGTTTGTATATCCTCAAGCCTTCATCCTTGTGATTATTCATTGATAGACTCTGATGGTCCTATCCAAAACCTCCATCATCATATGGAGTATGGTGAGTTTACTCCACCCTTTGGGACTGTCGACCCTCATTTGTGTGATTTATCAGATTTTGAATTGTCTTCACATGAGGCTATCCTTGAAGCCATGACTACGATTTCTATATCGTAGGAGGACTTACACCATGGGTTTTGTTTTCTTCCCTTTTGGGAAACTTTCCAAGTTGATTATCGAAGAGACTCTTGGTCCAAGCCTAGCAGTGGGCTCTACCTGAACCAGTTTCATACATGAGTTGTAGCGCCCATAGGTCTTCTTTTAATCTCTTTTCAGACCCTCTAAATGTGAAAATATTGTCGAGTGATCTTGTTGACATTCACGCTTGCTAAACTGAAATTTGAAGTCATGTCTGTCTGGCAGTAGTTTACCCCTTTTTCGGTCTAGATGGTCAACAGTACGAACAAAGGTATACTCTAGGAGCCTGGGTTCTCTAGAAGAGTATTATCAGGTATAATTTTAACCCTTTTTCGGGCTTGAGGGACTAAATTTATGAAAAGGGAACCCCCATAGAGTCCATAGTTAAGATCTTTTCAGACTCCCTAAAATTGAAAAGATCGCCGAGTGAACTTATTATTTCACACTCATTAAAATGGTCTAGAAGAACATTCCTGATGGAGTCCATAGTTAAGCTTTTTTCAGGCTCCTTAAAAATGAAAAAATCGTCGAGTGATCTTGTCTCCATCACAATAGTTAAAATGGTTTTGAATAGACGTCTGGTCAGTGCTATTTTACCCCTTTTTCAAGCCAACTAGACTATCTTTGAAAAAGGTACCCCAGTGGAGTCTCCTTTTACGTTTTTTTAGACTCTCTAAATATGAAAAACTATCGAGCTTACCTTCTTTGGGCTCGTCAAAATTACATCGAAGGACATTACCTTTGTGTGTTTTGTTAACTGTGTTTGCATACCTACATCTTTGGCCTAATGCTAGCTCCATTTTTCTCTCAACTAAACCATCTGAAGCATGTTGTATATGCAATCCCTGTAGCACTTTTCCTCTGCATCTTAACACCTTTGGCCCCTGGAGGAGTTTTCCTAAGTGTCCTTTTCCTGCATATGTCCCTTTTCCCTGAGCATCCATGTGTTCTGTGTTCTTGGAACTAGTATGTTTGCGAAACTTGATCCTCCTTTGTAATGTAGCATTCTTTTATTCTTTTTCAAGCTTTCCAAGATTATTGAAAAAGACAAAAAAATCAAATATACCCCAAAAGGAGGAAGGGAAAAGTATTTTCTTTTTATTGGTAGCACAATGAGTCTCCCTTGGACAAAGCACATCCTTTCATTTTTTCATCAATCCCTAGGATTTAATACGACCTTAGGAAGTTGTTCTCGCTACATAGAGTTGTGTCCTCCTTCGTTTGGTTATTCTTCCAAGCATATGTAGAGTTTACGGTGCCTCCTGCATCATGAACTTATGTCAAAATATCATGCTTCCCGAGTCTCATCTTATGTCATGCCATTGTCTAGGGGAAATTATTACCAATCTTGAGTCGACCCCCTATGCATATTGTCTCTTACCCTCATGCCCAGTCATCCCAAAAGCCCAATAAAGTCTTTGTTCAAAATCCATGAAGCCCTCAGTCTGATCATAAAGATCCTCTAGTCCATGCCCGATGAGCCATCGAAGACCTATGGGTAGTGCATTTGTACACTTATATTATAATCCTACCCAAGTTTTGAAGATTTTGAAGTTGATACCCGAGCTCTAAAGACCTCATCTCCAACCATCAAGCCTTATCGGCTTCTAGAAGATGGATACTATACATGTATATATTTTTGTTTTTGAGATGTAGATCTGCTATGTATTGCTTGCGAATACACCTTATATATTTATATGACATGGATCTACAATGTATTTGATTGGTAGCCATGATTTTATTTCATTCGGAGCATGGGTATGCTCGCCTCGGTAAGACAATTTTTATTTTGTAGATGGCACCTCCCACATTCTGGTCCCTAGGCTCACTGGTTCGGTATGCTGATAAAGATTGATAGTGTATTTCAGCCATCATATTCTCTTCTAACTTCACACATTAGGGGTCATCTATTATAACCCTAATTTGCATCAGACATGCTTACCTGGCATCAGGCCATCTCATTTTCCTTCTTTGCCAAACCACTATTGAATGCCTCTTCTTAAAAACTCTTTTTTTAAAGGCACACACTAGTTGACCTAGTACAGTCCATGTGTACACTGTAGCTGACCCACTACAACACATGTGTACATGCTAGCTGGCCCATTACAGCCCACGTGTACCTACAAAAGCATGAAAAATGAAAATTTGCTGACGGAACACACAATTTTTAGGTAAGTTAACTAAACCTTTCGACCATGCATGGCAAGTCACTCAACTAAATACCTAGCTCCTTCTAGCCTTAAGGGTACAATAGATTGTGGTCTCAGCTATGATGGAGATCATGATTTCACATTGAGTGGATATACTAATGCAGATTGGGTAGGAAGTGTTTCTGATAGGAAAATCACTTCAGTATGCTATTTTAGTTTGGGATCAGCCATGATCTCATGGCAGAGTAGAAAGAAATCCAACATTTCTCTCAGCACAATGGAAGCATAATACATTGTTGCATGTTCTGCCAGCTGCGAAGCTATATGGCTTCAAAAGTTGTTGACCAGTCTATTTGACATAGAGATGGAAACAACCACGATCCTATGTAACAACCATAACTACATAAAGATGACAGAGAATCATGTATTCCATGATAGGTCGAAGCACACAGAGATCCAATATCATTACATCCGTGACATGGTGTAGAAAGGACCCTTAAAGATCTAGTACATTAGCATAGATGAATAGGTTGCTGATGTGTTGACCAAGCCTCTATCTCGTGTAAAGTTTGAGAAATTTTGAGATAAGCTTGGTATAGTTTGAAAGGACCTTCCTTGAAAAGAGGAGTAGTTGTTGTGATAGGACATCTCTTGCTTCCAACTTTATTGCTGTGACGTAAAGCAAGACGATGTGATGAGACTAGAACTGTGCTTCCAGCTTGAAAACTGTAACATAAAGCCAGTCTAGTATCCTTCTTCCAGCTTGATTGTTGTGGTGTAGAGCATGATGAGTATCTTGCTTCCATATTTATTGTTGTGATGTAAATAAAGACAATGATATGAGACTAGTACTGTGCTTCCGACTTGACAGTTGTGATGTAAAGCTAGTCTAGTACCATGCTTCCAACCTGATGGTTGTGATGAGACTAGTATTGTGCTTCTAACTTGATAGATGTGACGTAAAGCTAGTCTAGTACCTTGCTTCTAGATTAAGTGTTGTGACGTAAAGCAAGATGTTGAGAAGAGACTAGTACTGTGCTTCCAGCTTGGGAATATGTAACGGAAAGCCAGTATAGTATCTTGATTCTAGCTTGATTGTTGTGACATAAAGAAAGATGAGTATTGAGCTTCCATCTTGATAGCTGTGGCGTAAAGCCAGTCATGTATTATGATGAGCCAACCTCCTGTTGTGATGATGATGATGATGTATTATTTTTATACTAATACATATTGATGCAAATGATGATTGCATTCCTTTGAGAATGACGATGCTACCAATGAAGAAAACTTCTGATGATTTATAGATACGCCATCCAGTAGTCCAAAATGATATTTATGATGTTCTCCTTTCACCCACTTGATGTTGTTGATGATGTTGTCCTCTCTCTCTCACCTAATGCTATTGAAGAATACCCTTCTTGTTAAGGGGGAGTGTTGAAATAATGTAACTACAAAGTGTATTCTTATTATTATTTGATATATTATTCAGTGGATCAATCCCCATTGTGGATTGATCATGTCGGCTATTGTAAAAGGAACAAATCCCCTTTTTTGGATTGGTCATAATATAATTGTAATAGGCAAAAGAAGAAGTCGGCCCCAGAATATATCAAAGAGGCCCCAAAATAAAATAACGATGGTTATAACCACCCAGATTAAGAAGTCATCCTTGCTAGTGAAGAGACACTTCACACATGCTATATTAGTATAAATAAGGAGGCTAGTGCCTCACTTAGACACACCTCACTTTCTGATTTGAGAGACAAGTTTCAGAACTACAGTTGGAGAAGAGAGAGAGAGAGAGTGGTGCATCTTTTGGAGAGGATATTCTATATTATCTTAAGTTATCTCTTGGCATTGTATTGGATATCTATAATAAGGAAGTTTTGTTGGGTTTTCTTCCCCTAGACGGTTTCCCAGGATAAATTTTATGTCTCTTGTGATTGTGTATTTTTGAATGATCTTGTCTTATGGTGTTGTTATCTATTGAAATTAAAAGAACTATAATAATGTCTTAAACATTCACACAAACATGGTCATGGATAATAATCATATATTTGCAAGATACCAATAGGACGGGAAATGACTATTTCTATTAATAATTGACCAGGAGAAGTGACAACATTACATACTTCTGTGTTGACATGGTTCGAAACCAAGAAACCAAGTTCCTTCCAACTAGGTCTCCACCACTTCAATCCTACACCAAAGGAAATCTCATAAGAAAGAGGCAATAAGTTCCTCTCAATAATAAGAAAATAGCTTGCAGCCTGAACACTATGTTCAGACTTGAGGGACAAAGGGATGCAAACTCAATATGAAGTAATTTCTCCAGAGTAACTTTTCTCTCAAATTTGAATGCTTTCTGATCTTTTCCATAGCTCAAAATTGTTCTCTTATAGCCTTCAAAATGCAACTGAAGGGCCAAGTCAGAACGTTTCTAGTATATGGAAGGCCAAGGATTAGAGATCTTCTATTGTGACATGGAAACCTGACCTAATTTTGTATTTTCTAGCACAAATCTAGATATACACGATCTGTAGTAGAGCATAAAGTGTGTATGCATCTTGTATAACTGATAGGGAGCATATATGTGAAAATGTGTATTTTTAGCTCTGGATTCATCAAAAAGGTGTGATAAGTCTACATAGGGAAATGAAAAAAGGTTCCCTATGAAAGATAGCAATGGTGAGGCAAATATTTCTATAATAGATGCCCCCTAATGTGTGATATCAGAGGAGTATCTTTGATGGCCGAAATACATTATAAATAATCCAAAAGTGGAGTGGTAGAGAACCAGCTAGATGAAATCAATTGCTCATTACATTATGTACTAACTTTGCATACATGGCGTCCAAGAATATAATGTAGATACATGTGGAAAATATACCAAACAAGTGTTCATGGACATGAATAGGCAAATACAAATGCGGTTACATTCCAAACATTGTCATAGTCATGAACAAGGCCTAGTGAAACCAGTCTCAAAATCAATCTGAAGATATCTATATACCACATAGTACAATTTGATCTCCCATGATCACTAAAGTCAACTAGGTATTGGTCCAATGAAGGGGAAGCAATAACTCAGGAAATCTACAACCTCATAGTGATGTCTTCAAGTCTTCTACACTATCTGCCAAAGGTGCAAATCTACATCATGTGAATAAAGGAGTTGAGGTTGAACACGATGAGACATCATTTGATTACCGATCATTGAGGTATACCGTTAACAAACATGAGACAACCTACTAATAATGAAAGTAGGTATCAAGGTACCAAGTACATTCATACAAGTGTGAAAAAGGAGTCGATGTCGAACACTTGAGAAATCCATTGATCATGAGAAATTGATGTATTCCCATCTGTCAATGGCAATAGATCCTGCCACTAATGACTGCAAGCCTCAAGGTACTCATAAAGCTATAGGTCTCATATCCAGAATAAATGAGCTGAAGTTGATGGAAAGAGACATGCTAAAAGGAGAACATTGAGGCATCTCTCATTAGTTAGAACGAGGAACAAAGAAGGATCTTCATGATTTGGTGGAGATCAGATGAAGAACATGTTCATGAACCAATGACCCTATGTGTCTTTTGCATGTGCCAAATGCAAGCGGTACATGAAAAGGACCCTTTGAATAACAACTAATGATGAAAAAACTGCTGACAAAGGCAAGGAAACCACCAATAAGGCTAATGGCATCTAAGACACTGCACGAATCTCAAAGTGTGAATACATGTATTGCCGTCGAACATAAGGGAAACCACCTAGTCAATGACCAATGCTGAAATGTCGATTGATGGGTTCAATGTGACCTACCAATGATGAAAGTACGGCCAAGGTGCATGATAAGACCAAAGTATCATGTGATTTTGAGACAAATTGAGGGTATGGCCGACATGCAAAGTCAAGATTTTTGAGGAGTTATCGACACAGGTTGATAGAATTCCTTTGAAAAAGAGCATGAAATAGATGGTGGACTCCGACAACATGGACTCAATTATGTGACAATTAGATGCAGGAGGCATCAATAACATTCTCTATAGGGACTGGAAGAGTAACTAGTCAATAGAGAAAACTTCTATAGTGAGATCATCTTCCTAAGGCCATGCTAAGCCAAAAATTATGATGACACAAGGACTCAATAACTTTGTGTTCTATTCAAAGGTGACACGACTACTTCCAATTACAATATGGTAATCCCTTACCCCCCGTCTTTTTTTTTTTCATAAAAAATGAATGTTATGATACAGAGGAGGGAACGAGTGTCGCAAGTAATAAAAACTAGTTCCAACAATGGAACGTACCTATGATTAATGGAAGGAAATGCATGTGGGATATGGACACTCAAGGTGATGTTCCCTCTAGGGTGTAGGGTGTCAAATTGTGAAGGATATAAACAAGGCTCTGATTCGTTGAGGATCCAAACTGCTTAGGCAACAATTTATAACGCAAAGCAAGAACTAGCCAAAGGCTCAATACTGCAAGCGAGGGAATGAGATGAAATCACAACTTAACGCCAAAAAATGTCCTTTTTTATATGTAGTTTAGTCTACCTAGTGTGAAAAAGGGGTAAATGTGTGCCAAATAGACGTCTTTTCAAATCCAATTTACGAGTTTGAAAAAGACAAGTTCACTCAACAATCTTTTCTATTTTTGGTAGAGAGTTAGAAAAGAGCTTAACTAAGACTCATGACCTTTCAAATCCAACTTTAATGAGAGTGAAAGGGACAAATCACTCAGTGATCTTTTTAGTTTTTGGACGAGTTAGAAAATATCTTAACTGAGACTTGTTTTTCAGTCGTAATCAACATGTAAAGGGGGAGGTCAAGGATCCTGTCTCGACCTTCTACCGAAAGTCAGTTCCTTGCAAATAGTTGACAGGATATTGGGAAAACCCAAGGCTTTCCAATTCAAGGAGGAGAAGTTGATAATAGAGGATACAATATCCATGATGATTTGAATAATGTCTCTTAATGGAAAATAGATAGGTGGGGGACTAAATGTCCCATCAAGTCATCCCAATCAAAAGGAACCTCGTCGGGGCTTGGAGGGAGAGAATTCGAGGGAAGAATAAATCTCTCTCGTTCAGAAGGGGGATGATTTGAAATGTTGATGACATGACTAAAACATGCATCATTCTCTTCAAGGAGAGGTGGGTTGACCAGAGATTGCATTGGTGTGGCCACTTCCTCAATTATAGGCTGAAGAGGATGCATAGTAACGAGAGTAAGAGACTCTTCACCCTTAAAAAAGGGGGTGAGGTCGGAAGAAGATTGTGTCGGTGGAACCACCAAGATGATCAAGGGAGAAGTTGTGTGAAGAGAAACCATAGATGCTTCAAAATATGAAGGGCTCTTGGGTGAGCCCCACGCTTCTGGTATCTCGGTAGTAATCAGACACAAACAAGTAAGGTGACTTCCTTCACAAGTCCTGCAAAAGAAGTTAGGATTACATTTGGGGAATTTGGGATTCTCGATGTAACTAGCAGGGGAAAGAGAGTCATCTCCTGTATGATGAATAGAGGTGGGATACATGACATGGCTATGATTCAGAGAAAAAATAATGGTGCCCCCAACATAATTGGTAGAGGTTGGGAGCAAGTTGTCGATGTAGTTTGTAGAAGAAGTCAACCCATCTCTGACATGATTGGAAGAGGTTGGCAATGGAGCACCAATATGACTGACAGTGACTGGCCTGACAATAGATGGTGGCATTTGATTCCATGGTCTAGGGAAAGATTGATTATGAAAAATTGCAAGCCAAGTAGGATCTTGGTATACCTCTTGCCCTAGCCCAGAAAGGTGTTGGTTCACATCGTAATGGTCCAAAGAGGTTTGGAAGGGAATCATCACTAAGGTATGTGAATATATCAAGGTAGGATAAGGATTATTCAAGTGAAAATATATGTTTCCCCCTTGTGAAGGGGTCCCATAAAGAGGGTAGCCCAAATTGTAAAACGGGTTCTCTCTATGTGAAAGACCTAGTGGTAATTGAGGACTTGTCATGGAAAAAGTGTTCGAAGGAACTGACATGGCGAACGAAAGATACATGGGTGTGGTGTAATAAGTGGGATAGGCACCCATTTGAGTACAATCTCCTAAAAGAGCATAGCTAGTATTGGATCCATAGGGGGGAAGGTTCCAACATCCCATAGGGACATGACTCATATCAAATGAAGAAGTAGGCATCAGAGACATGGTGCCCCTAGGTCCAATGCTAGGATTTATATATGTGGGCTAGGGAGAGGGTTGCACGGGGGAAGGCATATCAACAAAAAAATGGCTAGAGACCCAAGGTGCAGACTCAGCGTTGCAGTTCTTCATACCATTGTAAAAAAGGGAAAGGTTCATCCCCATGAAATTAGCAGGTATCATGTGGTGGGTAGCAGTGAATTAGGGAGCAAAAGAAACTCCACTGTCCATAATGATGAAACCCAAAATAGATGCCTAAGGTCAACTAGTAGTCAAAGAGCATACCAAAAATTCAAACGACCAATATGCATGCAAATGGGTAAAGTGGCTAAGTGGCCTCCCTCGCTAGAGAAGGTATGTCTCATCCAACAAGGACCTGAGAATCCCCGCTAAAGTTTGGATGTAACAAAATCAGTTATAAAGGCCCTCGTAGGCTTAACAACCAGTCAGTCAAATCCCCCCAAAGAGGTAATCCTCCATAAAGGTTGTGTGTTGTCCGACCCCTATCTGACTTAGGATATAAGAAAAATAACCCCTGCAAGTAACCTATGAGATACCTAAGTCAAGCAACTAATAAAACTTTGTATAACCAATGCACATGCAAGAAGTCGTAAGTTCGGATCACCATATGGGCAAGGTAGAAAAGCCTGAAACCTTGAAAGCATCGCCTTTCACATAGGTATGGGTACTAGCAAGATCCCCAAATATGAATAAATCCACAGAAATATCTCTGACACTAGGTGAGTATCTAGGGGTTATCCCTTCAACTAACTTCGTGCAACCTCGTGATTAACTCCGGTGTGAGTGGAGCCTCTTGATATTACCAATTATACAATGTACTTCTCAACTCCCTGTCTCAGACACATATGTTGATTTAATTGCCTTGGATAAGTTTACTCAAATGATCCTATTCCAAGGCACTAAATCCTAGGCTAGTTTGTGCACCCTAAAAAAAATAAAATTGTGACTAATCAATTTTAGTTTAAAGCGTAAATTTTATTGGTCGTGGTCACTCAAAAAGGTATGGAAGTGAAACTCATGGTGTTATGACTCTGCAAGAATATAAATACTGATATAATGCAAAGTCTATCTTCAACTTTTCAATGAATGATATGCTAAATAAGAACACTACAGTCTTCAATTTCAACTATGCAATTTAGAAGTAAAATGCAACCTTTCACTAAATGTTCTAAGCTAATGATAAAGATTCCAATATGGAAATGCCAACCAATGCAAAATGCCTTTTTTTTGTATTTTCAATATACTAAAAAGAAAATGCATGGACTGATGAGCAGCTTAATATATAAATTCTACTGTGTATAAAAGCAATAAATCGAGAATAATGCCAAGCAACCAAGCAAACAACCTAGATAACAAAGACAAATAAAAAATGGAAAACAAAGAGAAAGACTTCGTCCAAAAATTCAACTCCAAACAGGTTTCCTGTCATCCTAGATAATCTCAACAGGCACTATAGAGACCTAAAAAGGCTCAACAATTTTCAAATCTCACCCAACAGTCACTAAACCAAGAAAACAAGCAAGGGGAAGTGGTATATGCAATTGTTCAGGAGAACAGAGCGTATATACGCTTCTTGCAATGAGACAAAAAGCATGTATACACGACTGTCAAGGAAAAAAGGGTGTATATGCTCTAAAACAAGGCCAAGAAAGGGGAAAAGGCTGAAAACTCAGACTCAGAGTGAACATAATCTGTCAAGTAGTGATATGACAAGAAATACAAAGGAAAAAGAGCAATGTAAGAAGAAAAAGTACTTCAACCCTTAGAAGGAATATCTCTCCCCAGTGGAGTCACCATTTCTATTACAAGGGAAAAACTCTCTATGGCCAAGGGTAAGACACAAAAGATAGGTATGAATGCAGAAATCAACTCAATTCCAACATATGCTATATAAACTAATGCATAATACAAGGAAGAGGTCTACCACGATCCAACGTTTGATGATGTTCCATCGTTGAGAACTTTGACCCAAATCTTTATACCTGCAGTAAGTTATCAAAAAATGAGCAGAGAAAGTACATAGTGATAATATAAAAGGGGTTAGCACATCAAATAGCATAATCCATTAATAAACATTACAAACACACCCATGGATAATAATCATATATTTGGAAGATACCAATAGGACAACAACAGAGTATTTCTGTTAATAATTAATTAACAAAAGTGACAACATTACAGACTTCCGTGTCAGCACGATTTAAAACCAAGAAACCAAGTTCCTTCCAACTAGGTCTCCACCACTTCAATCCTCCACCAAAGGAAATCTCATAGGAAAGAGGCAACGAGGTCCTCTCAACAATAGGGAAAGAGCTTGGGGGTTCAACACTGTGTTTAGACTTGAGGGAAAAAGGGATGTAGACTCAATATGAAGTAATTTATCCAGTGTAACTTTGATCTCAAATTTGAATGCTTTCTCCTCTTTTCCATAGCTCAAAATTGTGCTCTTATAGCCTTCAGAATGCAACTGAAGGGCCGAGTCGGAACATTTCCAGTATATGGAAGGCCAATGATCAGATATCTTTTGCCGTGACATGGAAAACCGACCTAATTTTGTATTTTCTAGCACAAATATTGATATACACGAGCTGTAGTGGAGTAGAAAGCATATACGCATCTTGTATAACTGATAGGGAGCGTATATGTGAAAAAATGTATATTTTTAGCTCTCGATTCATCAAAAAGAGATGATAAGTCTGCATAGGGAAATGAAAAAAGGCCCTCTGTGCAAGATAGAAATGGTGAGGAAAATCTTTCTATAACATCGTTAAATGTGTCCATGCCTCTGTATGAATCAAGAGAATCCATTCGCCACGCCTACGAGATAAATATGCAATAGAATTATACTGAAACTTTTCTAAATAAATTCAAAAAATGTATAGGCAGCCAAGATTTAGAAACATAATAGGGAACACATATTAACTCCATGATCTTATGATTGCAAATTATTAAATTCAAAGAAATCCATGTGTAATACATTCATCTCATTTTTCACCTAAAAACCAAAGAGAAATCCCTATATTCAAATTGAAAAGATGATCACAGTCTCAATATCTAGAACAACAAATCATGAATGATATTTATAACATGACTATCCTGAAACATAACATGTCATTGAGTCTAAATCTACATGACATATTAATATACCAAGATTAAATAAAATAAAACATTAATGAAACAACATTCACAAAGGACTAAAGCCAAAATTTTGTACGTTGTTCCATTAAGTCTTGAAAGACATTCGTCCATCATTGGTTCCAGGCCAAGATGCCTTTCATTTACAAAATAGAGAGTATTTAAAGAGTTTTTTGAAATCTCAACTTTCTATCTCCTAGGATATGATTAGATCTCATGAGATCAAAACATTACAAAAATGGAGGGCCTACAACCACTTATAATAAAATTGTATCTTCAAATACTAATAAAAGTTTTTTCTCATTTACAAAATGAACAAAAAAGAGATACTAATCATCTAAATCAAACATGTTCCACCTCATAAAATCAACATCAAAATATCATGTCCTAAAAATGAAATAGGAACAAGTTAGAAACTTTATTAACAACTAATTACTAATTTTCAATTTAAAAGAGACTTGAATTCAAACTAATTTTTAGAAAAAGATAAGCTACAGGTTTCTATAGCTAGTCTAAAATAGTAAAAATACAAACAAAAAATTACAATCTAACTATTTTATTTTTCCAACCGAATCAAATCAAAAAAAGAATCGAAAAATATTTTTACCATTTCATAGACTAGACAAAGAAGCATCTGAATTTATGGAGGTGTTAAAATTAGTTTTTAGCAAACACATTACCAGCCTGCTCAATTTGTTTTCCAAATTAAAACCGAATGACCCCGTTCCTCATGCTGGGGATTTTTTTTATTCACAATTGATTTGTTAATGAACCCTGATTTGTCTCATTAATAAATCTAAGACTTCCTTCAATGATTTTCTGGACATGAAATCAAACCATGGATCTCTCCCAATGGGTTTCAAACTGCAACAGAGAGTAGATCTATGATAGCATAGTCTTTTTGTGGATGAACATAGTTTTTTGACAGTAGGGTTAGACATGCAAGAGCTAGATTTTTTATTGAGATGGAGAGGCAATTCTACTGCAGTCTCATAAACAGAATAAGGGAATATATAACTTGGAACCCAACAAAACCAATAACAGGCTTGGATCTCTGAGAAAAACAAACAAAAATTCTTACCTCAGCCACAAAGAACTTCTAATAGTTTTCCCTCCAAAGAATGATATATATCTTTGAAACTGCATTGCTTCTGAAGAATCTTCCCGTACTGAAGGTAAATGACCCCATTTTCGGAATGGGTTTTAAAGGGTTTTGTCTAATTCGTAACGGTTTGCTCAGAAATTCTCCTGTAAAAATGTGTCTCTGGCATGAAATTACGGGGTTTTAAAAACATAAAACTCAGATTCATTCGGTTGTATTCACCTCACAGGTGCCATAATACAACAGGGGCAACTCAAAATAGTTATAGGTTTGGATGGTAGGAGAGATAAGAGCAGATTCGAATGGATAAAAGGAAAACAACCAAAATGAACCCTATGCAATCATAGTATGAACATTGAGGGTTTAATCTTGATGCTTGAGAATTCCTGGTAATCAAAACCTTGTGTACAGAGGATGAAAACCTATAACCCGTAATTCAATTCAATGTGCCAGCAAGATGGATCAAGTACAGGGTAGAATAATTGTGCATTGATTCTCATGACTAGCACGACCATAGTTTTTGCACAGGGTTTAAATATATTAACACGAACATTGTTCAGAATTTAAATACAAATGATCGAACCATTAAACAAACCAAAACTCTGCTCTAATTGAAATTATCAAACCATTGAAATGATAATCGTATTCATCACAAGAAAAATGTTTCTAACCACTGTTATATAATATTAATATTTTAATTTCATATGATGGTTTGTTGAACAATAAACCTAAGGCAGAGATCATGAAAATGACAATCCAAATTCTAAGTTTAATTCATGCTTGTAGTCAAGAATTAAACATAGAAGAGTCGAAAATCAAAAAGTAGAAAACAATGAAAAAGGATTTAGCCCAATTAGTCATAATAAACTTGTAAAAGTGTTTATAGACAGGGTGATGGCAGCTATAGAAATGGAATTCCTTTTGATCATGTTCAAAAGATCAAATACATGTGTGGCTGCCAACACCATTACATAAGCCCAAAACCATAAAATCTCTAACAAGGGGTTGAGATCCCGTGATCTCCGCTTTGAATTACACTCCACCTTCGACAGTCTGTCGAAGTCCCAAAATAGGTCAAGCATGACCAAGGATCCCTAAAACTTGGTCAAGGGCCAACACCAATCTTGTGCTGAAGATTTCTAGCTTCATGTTGATGTTGTTGTGATGCCAGCCTTGTGCTGAATATTTCCATCTTCGAGCTGATGTTGTTGTGATGCCAGCCTTGTGTTGAATATTTCCAGCTTTGTGCTAATGTTGTTGATATGCCATCTTCGTGATGAATATTTCTAGCCTAGTGCTGATGTTGATGATGCTCCAGCCTTAGTGTTGTGATACTCTTGTTGTTGATGTTGTATCAACATTGTGTTGTTATTGATGATGATGATGTATTAGTATTATACTAATCCATGGTGATGGATATGATGATGATGCCATTCGAGATACCTATTGTGGATGATGATATTGATGATGAGAAAAACTTCCAATGATTTATAGATATGCCAATCAGTGTTCCAGATGTTGTTGATGTTGTTTCCCTCTCTCTCTCCTGATGATGTTCTAGAATACCCTTCTTGTTAAGGGGGAGAGTTGAAATATTGTAACTGCAAAGATTATTCTATTTATTATTGAGTTATTATTCATTAGATCAATCCCGTTTTGTGGATTGATCATGTTGGGCATTGTAATTGACCAGATCCCCTTTTGTGGATTGGTCAAACCCTGAATATATCGTGCAAATTAAGAAGTCAGACCTAGGCTAATTAAAGTGGTTTTAACCACTAAGAATACAAGTCAGGCCTACCCAATGAAGAGACACATTTCCAGTGCCTGCCAGTTTTTATAAATAAAGGAAGTCAATGCCTCATTATCTCACTCACTCATTCGCTCATCAAGTGCACAAGTTTGGTAGCTACAGTTGGGAGAAGAAGGAAGAGAGAGGTGCATTGCTCAGTGTTGGATATTCTCTAGTGTTTTAGTTTATTTTCTTGGCATTGTATTGGCTATCTATATTAAGGAAGTTTTGATGGGTTTTCACCCCCATGAGGGTTTTCTAGGATAAATGTTGTATATATTGTGATTGTGTTTCTCTCAATGATCCTACCTATGATATTGTTATCTAGTAAATTGAAAAGAAACCTAATAATATATTAAACCTTAACAATACTAGACTCATCACCTTTGATCTAGATAATGGAGAACCAAGCCTCCCCGCCCTGGTAGCTTTCCATATACCAGTTAAGATTCAGAACATCACAGTTCATCGGTGTATCATCTATGAAGGTGCATCCACATGCATCATGTCCAAAGTCGTATGAAAGAAACTTGGCTCACCAGATCTACTACCATTTACCATCACCCTTAGATCTTATGAAATTCGACCATCATCCCTTGAAGGATATTTCAAAACATCCCTATAGAACTTGGGGGAAAAAAAATCCTCATCGACATTGAAGTTTTCGATGCCCCACTTGATTACAATATCTTGTTTGGACGTAGCTACATGTATGTTATGAAGGTTGTAGCCTCTTCTGTGTTTTTAATGATGATGTTCCCCCACAATGGGAAAACCGTCACTCTCAACCAAATTATAGATTATGAGCCTAACCATTCTGCCAATATTGACAACATTCTCCCCTTAGTATGCACTAACTTAGATGCTTATTCAGTCATCAACATGGGTCCAAACATTTTCAAGGATCAATCCTTACTGGGGGCATATCATGGAGCACCACCTCTCCTACACATGACAACACAAGTGTGTGTAGTATCTTCTAATGGAACATATATCTGAGAAATTACTCCTCCCACTGAGGCCTCTCCTCACATCAAATTTCCACCAGTGGGAGAACTATTATGTTAGAAATTCCCTGAGAACCCCACTGCACCACTTATCCCTGATTCCCCCCCCCCCCCCCCCNTCCCCCCCCCCCCCCCTCTTGGGGGAAATCCTGGTTTGGGAGACAGTCCCCCAAGCCATTACCCAAATTCCCTTCTTCTACCCCCACCTAGAGTCCAAGCATTCCAGGTAGTTGCGATCCTTACTCTTACTAGCATGGTGCTTTCCATCCCTGTATGGTATCTTCATCCACTCGCAATGGTTCCTCAACCATATCTCCCTCCTCAGACAAAGAGAATACCAATGCATATCCCAGTATAGGCTCCTTCCACACCCCCTTCACCCCCAACTCTTGGCACCACTACCACTGCTAGGGGTAGACAAAAGAAGAAATAGACCACAACTCCACTTCCTCCCTGAGTTAAACATCCTTGCGCACTATGAGAAAGAGAAGGACACCCCACTAATAGATGTCCTACTCTTCTCGAGTTATGAAATATGATCCAACTCCATAGAGAAACCACATTTCTCTCCACTCCACCAAGTACCCCCATTGCTACTATGGAGTCCTCCACCACAAGCAATAAAGGGTTGTGAACCAAATTTGTTTGTGCCAGATGCTCAGAATATGGCCACTACACTCATCATTGCCCAGTTCTACCTCAGTTTTTTTAGAAATTATCCACAATATGCCAAACATATAGTCTAGAGCCCTATCAACCACTCCCTACTGTATCTCACATTACTGATATTCAATATATTTCATTGACGGTTCCCACGTGAACGAGGTACCCTCCGTAGTATCATGACATTCACTTTATTTACAGTGGTCCCTCACACCCTGTCCACGATATCCCTTCCACGTCCTCACCACTTGAGGACAATCAAACTTTGATAGTTCCCCCTATCACCTCCTAGGATCCCCTATATTCTCACATTTTTCATTGCGACGAAGATATCCTATAGGAACTCACTACCCTAGATTTCCCATGGAATGCACTCCATCATCGAGCACTTTTCCTTTCATAGGAGGCCTTTCACCCTCCTAGCCAAGCCTCCATTTGCACAATTGAAACTAAGAATTTTATTCCTTTGGGGAATATACATTATTTCAACAACCCTATCCCTACCCCAGATGATTTTGAAGAAGGCAACATGGCCAACATCTCCCCCATTGTCAAAATCAACATTTAATTTAAACCAAGAATCATAGAATAAATCACCATTGGTGTTGCATGCTCCCTTAAAGAACTCATTGTTTACAAAGATCTCTTTCAGGAATACCGAGATATTTTTTCCTGGTCATATACGAATATTCCCAGCCTCGATCCTTCTATCATCGAACATCGAATTGACACATGGTCGGATGTCGCCCCAGTACGTGAAAAACAACGCCCGCTTCATCCATCCAAATTTATGGCTAACAAAGCCGAAATTTACAAGTTACTTGCTGCTGGGTTTATTCACCCCATTGTGTACACTTCGTGGGTCTCCAACCCCATTGTTATTACTGAAATTTCATCCGTAACATTGCACACAAATGGTTAAATAAAAAAATCAATTCCAACAACAATTAGTTCAACTACAACACTGAAATGCATTCCAAAGGAAAAAAACTATACAATTGGGTAAAAAATTGATATGCACAAATTCACCAAAGGATGCACATGCATGGTGCGCAGTGTTCACGGGCCAACAAATCCCTCAGAGTGCACAATGCGGCAAGTGCACGACTGTGTATGAGAAAAGACGCACACTTATATGAACGACACATTTATGGATCTTGTCGGCCACTCAACCACTTCTGGACCATCTCCCAACATTATTTGACCTTCATATATGAGCTAAATCTGAATGTGGGGTTGGTCAAGGACTAGAGATTGCCCTAAAAGGCCCCTTGTTGACACCAAGAACCAATTACATTTTTCCTTGAAGAAATGCTATAAATAAGAGCCATGGGTGCACTAAGAAACCAAGATCTTCATTGTATTGTTATGCTGCAATAATTCTCCCTTCATAATCCTGTTTTCTCTTTGGATCCTTCAAGGATCATTGCAATAGGCCATTCCACTCACCTCTTGAGGGAATAGGCATTGATTTTCTTCACCATTTTCCATTTTCTTCCATTGTAAAAATAAGTCCATTAGGGAACTCAAGAGCCCTCCCAAGGAGGAAGAGGGGACAAACAAGTCCTCATTTTTCTCTATGGTGTTTTACCTACTAATCTATTGATCCATTGGTATCATTATGTTGGTCATTGTTTGACTTTTATGGTTCTAGTTTCTCATGCTTTCTAACTTTTATTTATTAGTTTTTTTGGTTTGCTTATTTGTTTATTACATGTGTTTGGCTTGTTTAACCCACTCACAAACTTCTGTCTTGTATAGAATGCTCATTTAGACATGCAAGTGTTGTTTTTTTGCTCACCCAAGTGACAAAACCAACACAACAGATTGGAGACCATACTGGGGATAGGTATCAAATTCCACCCTATTTGAGCTTAGAGATCACTTCTTTTTAATCAATTTGTATTGCAGGTACCAAACCCGGCTTAGCCAAACCATCTAAAGGAAAAATTCAAAGATGGAGGATGAGTATTTCACTTGGAAATCCCTCCCCCCCCCCACCCCCAACGCATGACAGGAAGTGCACAAATTTTCCTACCCATAGAAACAAACTCTGCGCACTGTTCATGCCGCAAAATTCTTTTCTCTATGCATTCTACACAATATTGTTGGATATAGTGTCAATACTATATTGTCATTAATGTCAATAGTTGATATCATTGATGTAATGATAAGTTGGTATGACGAACTGTCATTGATATCAATAGTACTCTGTCAGGATATAATGGTTGTTGACAAATAGTTGGATGATATGTAGAAAGATGATGTTGGATGATATGCAGAGATTAAATCTCAGGAGGGTGAATGAATGAAGATAAAAGCTCAAAATATATGGCACGATGAATCTCATAAGACTAGTCAATGATCAAATCAAATCAACACCATTGATATGCATGCAAGAGTTTGGATCGACAGGGAATATCACAATCCACATCAACCATTGATGTTCACTTGCCAAAAATATCTATGGTTGGTGACAAAATGAATAAAAGGCATGATGACATGATAGTTCAGTGCTTGATGTTAAAGGATGCACTAATATCAGTGACCGATAATCGAGTGCTCAGATCTACGGTCGACAGGGCATATCGGACCCTCCGACCTTTCTTCCTTTAACGGTGGGGGGGTTTGAGTTGGTGGTATTTCCTGTGTGGGGCCCTCATAATGTGTCACCTTCTTGTTAACTTAGAAACCCCTCACTCATTACCACTTCCTTCCTACCCCCCCCCNGATAATCACCAAACCACTCTTCCATACCACCTCCACACTATGACGTCACAATCCACTACCCTGCCTACATGTCACACTCACATGAAGAAAATGGTGGCCATCCATATCAGTACTTGATTAAGTCCTAGCCATCAGATTAAGTAGTAAAAGGTTGGGTGTAAGGATTAAATATGACCATTGATCTAGTTCCGCGAAATATAAGTGAATCGTCTAATCCAATGTCTAGAATGTCGTCCATCTCATAAGGAGATTAAATCATGACTGTTGAATTGATAAGCGCTCAAGAACTCATTTGGCCTAGTGGCTGGTCACTTCTGTTGGTCATATGGTATAAGAGATATAAAGGAAAAAGATAAAACGCCATTAAAGATTATAAGCTCGTGGTTTTTGCGTTATCGGTCACATGTAATGGTTTGACAGAAGCGCCTTTGATGATCTCAATTTCTAAAATAATTGTAGAGATTCAGGATTGAGTTAAAAGGATGAAATTCATCCATAACTATGATCAATTTATGAAAAGTATTCTTGGTAAGAATGATAAAACTATGATTATGGTTGAGTTAAATGAAGAGGTGTGATGGTTCCAAACAAAGGGACACAGTGTATCACTCTCACATTGTTTTGAAAATTATATAAACAAGGAATAGTGTTGAGAATAGTGTGTCTCTGTAGTCCAGTGAAGAAGATCAAAACATAAGCAGAGTCCAAGATGAAGAACTGTTTGTTCTAAAGTACCTGTCAATGTCTTATTGAATATCAGGAATAAAAGGAGACAGATTAGTTATGCAATCCATTGAATGATAATAGAATTTTTACCAGATTCAGAAATTAAGGGTGGTTGAGTGGTACAAGGGAAGGTTGGTGCCTATAGAGGGAGTTGGTGCTTCCTCGTCAGTTGTGGCTGACTAAATAGGGGGTTGTAGCCTCCTACCAGTTGGTGTTGGTAAAAAAGGGTGTGGGTGCATCCTGATCAGTTGGTGTTGATCGAAAAGGAATAATATCTTCTTTCTATGTAACATGTAAAACAAAAAAATTTAGCTAATAGAAAAGAGTTTGTGGTTTTTCCATTTGGGTTCCATAATAAAATATTGTTTTAAAACTTTTTTTTCATTAATAAAAGAAAAATGATATAATAATTGTGTCACTGATTCACCCCCCTTCTCAGTGATAGAATCTGATCCTTCAATTTGTATCAAAGCATGTCTCTTCACAAAAGGTTTAAATCACTTGAAGAGGAATATACATTAGAATGGATCATCAGTTGAATATGTCATAAAAAATACCCCTATTTAATGGTGAAGACTATTTCTTCTAGAGTGTTAGAATGAAAAGCTATCCGATGTCCATTGGAATGGAAGTACATACATTAGTGGAAAAGGGATATGATGTTCCAAAAGCCACTCCCATAGAATAAGAATACAAGAAAAAATTTTGGGAACATGCAAAGGCTTTAAACACAGTACAAGGTGGAACAAGAAAGAAAATTCTTGCTAAAGTACTAAACTGTAATAATGAAAAATGACTATGGGATAAATTGGAAACCATATATGCAAGAGATTCCAAGGTAAAGAGGGCCAAACTCCAGACTCTCAGTGTAGAATATGAAAGTTTGAAAATGAAGGATGAAAAGAATATCTGCAAGTACTTTGAAAGAATTGATACTATTTTTAATGCAATCAGAGGATTTAGAGTAGAAGTGTCAGACAATGAGCTAGTTTAAAAAGTACTAAGAACACTACCTATTCTATACAATCCTAAAGTTTCCTCTTTTGAAGATCGGGAAAATCTGGATAACCTCACCATGGATGAATTGCATGGAATCCTCACAACCTATGAGTTAAGATTAGTTCATGAGAACCTCCCACAAGGAGAGGCAACCTTCAAGGTGCTTAAGAAAAAAAACGTCAGAAGAAAAAACCTCAATACAACCATCATGAAGAATCTAATGTGGAAGAAGCTAACTTTATTAGAAAAATTTAGAAAGGAGCAGGGAAGTACAAAGGAAAGTTACCTTTCAAATGTTTTAGCTGTGGAAAGGTTGGCCATTTCGTAGCCAAGTGTCCCTATCCCAAGGAGGACCCTGAAGATGAAGAAAACAAAACTACACAATACAAGAATAAGGAAAAACCCAACTATAAGAAACAAATTTACAAAGTGAAAAGTAATTTCTACTCAAAAGAAGAAAACATCAGTTCATCAGAGTCTAGTGACAGTGATGAATCTGACGATGATGAAGTCCTTTTTCTAGGTATTGAATAGTTTAAAAAGGTAGAGGAAATTAAACATGAGAAAGAGTCAGAAGATGAAGAGGAAGTTAATATGGAAGAAGAACTCCTTGGTTCCTTGGATGAATTAAGAAAATACAAAACTATATATAGGCAACTGAAAAGTTTTGTAGTTTAAAAAAAGGAAAAATATGAACATAAAGAAAAAGGAGATGGAGAAACGCATGACCAACCTGAAAAAACAAATCCTAGAAGCAAATAGGATCGAAGAATGTCTGAAAAAGTCTCGTAAAGAAAAACAAATAACCTATGAAAGAATGGAGGCATAAATAGTTCACCTAAGAAAATAACTTGATGAAAAACTCACTCAAACAAAATATGAAAATAGTTCTAAAATATTAGATAATATTATTACCACAAAAAGGGATTCAGGTAATAAAAATGGAATATTCTATTCTCAAGAAGAAATACAATTTAACTCAAAATCATATGGAGATACTCTCCTCAGTACATTTAAGAAGAAAAATGAAGAGAAGAAAGTAATGATCAGAACTCCAAAGGACCACTTCCAACCATCAACAAGGAATATAAGACAATACCAAAGAAGTTTTATCAAAACAAGTGTCCTCACATTTTCTTTGGTTATTGCTTTGCATGCTCTAATTTTAGACACAAGGCTATGAATTGTAGAGCATATAGAAATAAAAATTTGAGGGTTAAGAATTATAACATTAAAGATAACCAAGCAGTAAATCAAGTCAAAAGTAGAAACTATAACTCTTTTTTACCTCTACAAGAAGGGGACCTAGAATGCTTCAGATGTCATAACCATGGACATAAGGCTAGTAATTGCATATTAATGGAAGTCTCAGAACAACCAAAATTCATTAGAGAGAAAAAGAATCTTTGGAAAGAAAAATATCAAAGAAGGAATGTCTTGTTTCTTTAAAATCCCAAGATAAACAAGACCTTTGGTATGTTGATAGTGGGTGCTCAAAACATATGACAAGAAACAAGGACATGTTTCTAAACTTAAAAAACAAAAGGGTAAGGTTACATTTGGTGACAATGCTTCAGGTAACATACTTGGGAAAGGCACTATGATCTTGGGAAAAGACAAAGCCAAGAATGTGTTGCTTTTTGAAAAACTGAAACCTAGCCTATTAAGTGTCAGACAAACTTGTGATCAAGGGCATTTTTTCATCTTTGATTCCCATAAATTTGATATTAGGAGAGAAGACACAGGAAAAATGGTTGGTACTTCTCCTAGAACTCCCGAAAGTGTGTATATACTATATGCAAAATTGAATGAGGAATGTCATATGAATCTAACAGATGAAAGTTGGCTATGGAATAAAAGGTTGGGACATATTAACTTTGACAATCTAGTGAAAGTCAACAATCTTGGTGCAATAATAAACTTGCCAAAGATCATAAAGCCATCAAATACTATGTGTAGACACTGTCAACTAGGAAATAAAACTAGAATAAGGTTCAAAGCAAAAGAATACTCAATGTCAAAACCTTTAGAGCTTGTTCACACTGACCTTTGTGGACCTACAAGGACCAAGAGCTTGCAAGACAAGTCTTACTTTATGTTGTTCATTGGTGATTTTACTAGAATGGGTTGGATATGTTTTCTCAAAGAAAAATTAGAAGCACTTAACAAATTCAAATCCTTTAAAACCCTTGTTGAGAACGAAAAGGAGACAAAAATCAAATGCCTTAGATCAGACAATGGTGGTGAATTCACTTCAAAAGAGTTTGATATCTTCTGTGAAACCCATGGAATAAAAAGGCAATTCTCTGTTGCCAGAACACTTCAGCAAAATGGGATTTCTAAAAGAAGGAGTCGAACAGTTCAGGGGGCTGCAAGAACTATGCTTAATGATGAAAAATTGTCTGATGGATATTGGAGGGAAGATGTAATAAAAAAAATATACATATTGACCAGAGGTCAGCTCAGGATTGATAGTAATAAGACTCCTTGTGAACTATGGTTTGGAATAGCTCCATCAATGAAATACTTCAGAGTCTTTAGAAGTAAGTGTTATATCAAAAGGCTTGATGAGAATCTAAAAAAAATTCAATGCCAGATCTAATGAAGGTATTTTTCTTGGATATGCTTCTAACAACAAAGAAAATAGATTATACAATCTTAGACTACACAAGATTGTTGAGAGTGCAGATGTCAAGGTGGATGATCTAAACATGATAAGGATAAAAAATCTAAAAACTATACTTGACAGTGAAGATGAAGATGATGACGAGTCAGTTGGTATACAAGCAGAAGAAGTAGAAGAGAATAAAGAATAAAGGGAAGAGGATGATATGGATACTAGTGAATATGAATAATATATTAAAGAAGAAGAGATAAGAGAAGAATATCCAATAAGAGACACAAAAATACCCTCAAGAATAACTCAAAAGAATCATCTTGAAGAATTGATTATTGGAAACAAGAGTGATGGAGTGCACATAAGAAGACAATTGTTGTATCAAACAAAAATAACACTCTTGTCACAAATTGAGCCCAGATCAATCAAAGAGGCATGTAAAGATGATAACTGGGTCAATGCAATGAATGAAGAATTGGACTAAATTGAAAAAAATCAAACTTGGGAACTAGTTATGAGACCAAAAAATAAAAATATCATTGGAACTAAATGGGTGTATAAAAATAAAATGAATGATAATGGGCAAGTAATCAGGAACAAAGCCAGATTAGTATGTAAAGGGTATGCTCAAGTTGAAAGAGTATACTATGAATAAACCTTTGCACCTTTGTCCAGATTAGATTCAATTAGGATGTTGTTAGCTTTCTCCAGCTACAAAAAATTTAAAGTGTACCAAATGGATGTCAAGTCAACATTTCTCAATGGAAACTTAGAAGAAGAAATCTATATTGAGCAACTAGAAGGATTCAAATTACACAAAGGAGACTATGTCTATAAATTAAGGAAATCACTCTATGGGCTAAAACAAACACCCAGAGCATGGTATGGAAGGCTAGATTCTTATTTACAAAAACAAGGTCTCAAAAGAGGATCATCAAACAACAATATTTACTGTAAATTTGTTGGTAATAACATGATTATTGTGGAAGTATATGTTGATGATATTATATTTGGCAGTGATGATGAAAAAATGAGTAAGGAATTTGCTAGGAGGATGTAACAAGAATTTGAAATTTCTTTGCTTGGTGAATTGAATTTCTTTCTAGGACTACAAATAATACAGTCCATAAGAGGAGTCTTTATACATCAATCTAATTATGTTAAGGATATGCTTAAAAAAATTCCAGTTAGAAGATTCCAAACCTGTGAGTAAACCTATGACAGTTGGATGCAAACTAAGAAATGAATATGAGTCCAATGTTGTAGATCCAAAATACTAAATATCAATGATTGGGAGTTTACTCTATGTAATAGCTTTGAGACTTGATGCCAAGCAAGCATTTGGGATGGTGGATAGATTCCAAGTGGCACCAAAGGAGAGCCATCTTCAAGCTGTAAAAATAATCTTTAGGTATTTGAAAGGAACCATAGATCTTGGTTTCTGGTACCCTACCAAGGATTCATTCACTTTAAAATCCTATTCAGATGAAGATTGGGCAGGTAGTGTAGACGACAGGAAAAGTACAACTGGAGGAGCATTATTTTTGGGAGAATCATTGGTATCTTAGATAAGAAAGAAACAATCCTCAATTTCATTGTCTAGCACTGAAGTTGAGTATATTGCAACAACAAAATGTTACACATAAGTGGAGTGGATGAAACAAACCTTACAAGACTTCATAATAGTATTTGAAGAACCTATTACTATCCACTGTGATAATACAAGTGCAATAAGTCTCTTCAAGAACCATGTTCATCATTCCAAATCAAAACACATTCCCATAAAATACCACTATCAAAGAGATCGGACTTAAAATAAGAACATTAAATTGGAATATGTTCCAACACAAGAACAGGTGGAAGATATTTTCACAAAACCCTTAAGAAGAGATGTATTTGAATATCTTAGGAAAAAATTGGGAGTAATCCTTCTTCCAACCTAATTCTCTTAAAAATAAAAAAATATATATAAAGAAAAAAATGCATCAATTGACATCAAATCAGAGGGAGACAATAATCATAGTCAGAAGGAGTCATTTAGTATCATAGGAAAAGTATGATTGCAGAAGGAGTTATCCATTTCAAATTCTGGTCAGAAGTATAAAGACAAACAAAGATTTACCATAAGGGAAGCAACCATTTGCCAATGATGTCAAAGGGGGAGAATAAATTCAGAGGAGAGATGAAACATATTAAGGGAGGATTTAGTATGAAGTTTGAATGTTTCCATCAATGACAAAGGGTGATAGTGTTGGATATAGTGTCAATAATATATGGACATTGATGTCAACAATCGATATCATTGATGTAATGATAAGTTGGCATGATGAACTGCCATTGATATAAACAATACCCTGTCAACATATAATTGTTGTTGACAAATAGTTGGACGATATGAAGAAACATGATGTTGGATGATATGCAGAGCTTAAATCTTAGGAGGGTGAGAGAATGAAGATCAAATATCAGAAGATAGAGCGCGATGAATCTTAGAAGACTAGTCAATGATCATATCAAATCAAGACCATTGATACACACTCAAGAGCTTGGATTGACAAGGAATATCACAATCCACATCATTCATCGATGGCCACTTGCCCAAGAGATCTATGTTTAGTGACAAAATGAAGAAAAGGAACACTGACATGACATTTTGGTGCTTTATGTTAAAGGACATGTTAATCTCAATAGTCGATAATCGGTCTCTCTGACCTATGGTTGACAAGGCATATCAGAACCCCCTGACCATTCTTCCTTTAACGACGGGGGGGGGTCCGAGTTTGTGGTATTTCCCATGTGGGGCCCTCATAACATGTCTCCTTCTTGTTAACTCGGACCCCCCTCACTCATTACCACTTACTGCCTAACCCCCCTCCGAGTTAACCTCCAAACCACTCTTCTATACTGTTAGCACCAGTAGTCACCTTTGGATGGCGGTAGAGGTAAGCCCAATACCCATCAAGTTATATGTCATGGTTAATGGATTTAAAGAGGTCAAATGGGGCAGAATCAAGAGAATATCATTTTAAATAAGAAAACGGGGGTAGTATGAAAAATAAAATGAGGTCTTGATCAACTTTATCCAGTAAGTTGTAGTAAGGGTGAGTAGGCGGAAGAAATTGAGGAGAATATGTAAAGGTCTTCTCTGGACATCAGGTCTTCCAACGACCTAAGGAGGAAAAACTATGAAAACAATATCCTCTTGAATTCGAAATTTCCGGAAACTGAAAATGCTATAAGTGCACTGCAATCAAACATCAATTACAACATCATCACCACAATCCATGCGAATCCTTCAATCATAAAAATTCAGTATCAGACGCAAATAAGATGGAAATAGAGGCTGAATTTCATAAAACAATAAGTCTCAAATCAAGTTACATAACCAGATAACTAGAGCTTCATTAAAACATTACAATACATGAGCTTATCTCAACCATTGACCCCAACAAAATATCAAAAATGCCTACATATACTTAGAGAAACTACCATCTCCATATGATCGATCAAGTCAAAGATTTCAAAGATTTACATCTGGAACTCTATTGCAGACTGTGCATGCAGTCTCCTATTAGAATTCCCATGCGGCTCCTTGTCAGACGTGATCTCATGTTAGTTTGGGTTGAAATTCTTCTTCCATGACTGGTCCTTATCTAGATTTCCATTTATATGGTGAGACGAGGTTTCAACCACCCCCCTCATTTTCATTAACTACCTACATCAAGATCGGGATGAGGCTAAGTCAACACAACACATGGAAAAACATGTTGGCCGCACTCTGAAACTCTGCCACTTGGATATCCATTGGACATTTATGAGGAATAATGGCATGCAAACTTGGATGTTGATGATGGGGATCCAGAGAGATGATTGACACAAATCAGTATGGAATGGTTGGTGATCAAAGGCCAATTGGAATGATGTATTTGGTGGAGTGGTGACTAGGGAAACATGGGTGCCAGTACTCGAGAGCTGAGGTGTAAAGGCGTAGGGGAATGGTGTGGCGAGGAGAGAGGATGTGGAGGTAGGTGCGTACAGGGTCAGGAGGTACATCACATCCACAAAAAAGGTTACATGGAGTAGGAGTGAAAGACACATGTCAAGAGGTAAGAGGGGAGAATGCGACAATGGGAGAAATACTAGTCTGTGAGGATGTGAGTGGAAGATAGGTGTTGGCTGGAGAGGAAGGAAGTAAATTTGGGCGGTAAGAAGTCTACTCGGAAGGGGAGGAATGGTAAGTTGTTTAGTGTGGGGAGGGGTCCGAGTTAACAAGGAGGCACCATGATAGTGGGGGGACCTCACTCAGAAACCACCAACTCGAACCCCCCCCCCCCTCGTTAAAGGTAGAATGCTGGGGGGGAGTCTGATATGGATTGTGTGCCATAGATCTGAATGTGCCAAGATAAGCCACTCAGATCTATGAACCTTTTACCACATCATGCCAAAAATTCACATCGGGGCCTCAACTTAGGAGAAAACACATTTTGTGGGTTTTTAGCCCCCTCTTTCAACCATTTTCTCACCAGAATGCCAGTTCCTAGGGAAAAAACCCCCCCGATCCATAATATGTGCTAATGTTAGGCTCCATGGGGGATAAATACCTCCCTGTGAGGCTCTAAGAACTCCTTCTACAACTTCAGTGCCTTTAATATTGGGTTGTGGAGTCACTTTATTAAAACAAAAAATAAAAGAGAAAACGATATTTACAATGACATGGGAAGCCATTCATGGCTTAAAAAAATAACTTCTTCAGAAAATTCCCATTTATAAGGCCTCCAAAAACCTCATCACCTTCCAAATTTTGCAAATTGTAAGTATTATTTGGGAACCTCTCTGAGATTTTGAAGGGGCCGATCCACAAGGAATCAAATTTGTCATGCTTTCCTTTGTCCTGCTTGGGCACATCCCATTTGAGTACTAGATCTCCCAGCTGGAAATCCTCCTTTATTAATCTCCTACCAAAATCCCGCTTGATCTTCTATTGATGTTGATGTTCTTTTTCTAGTAACTACTCTCTAACCTGATGCATTTACATGAACTATTGTATCCTTCTGATCATATCATCAGTCTCTCCTTGGGAGTCTTGGAATAATTTTTCCATTGGCAAGGCCAGTTGAGAAGGAAATATGGCCTCAACTCCATATACAAGATAAAAAGGAGAGACACCAAGAGATATATTTGTTGTCTCTCTGTTATCCCATAGGGAAAAACTGAGCTTTGAATATCATGCTTTATTATTGTCCTATAACAATCTTTTTATGATCTTTATAAGGCTCTTGTTACATGACTCTGCTAGTTTGTTCCCTTGAGGGTAGTAAGGAGTTGATTGAATCAATGGAATTCCAAACTTCTCACAAAATTGAATCATTGATTCGACCTTAAGGGATGCAACATTATCTGTGAAAATTATTTTCGGAAAACCAAACCTTGCTATAATATCCTCAAGAAAACCAATGATTACTTTGTGAGAAGTGATCCTTGTGGGGATAGATTCTATCCACTTGGTAAAGTAATTTTTGGCAATCAAGATCCACCTGTGCTGACCACTAGAAGCCGGATGAATTTCCATGATAAAATCTAGGCCCCACTATTGAAAGGGTCCTGAAGCTACCACAGGATTCAAAGGAAAGGACTTGAGATGATGTTTTCCTGAGAATTTATGGCACTTGACACAAGCCCTAATTTTAGCACAAACGTCAGTGAATAGGCTAGTTTAGAAATAGCTAGCTCTAAGAATTTTGTAGGTTGTGTTTCTCTAGAAGTGATTTCCTCCACACAAACTGTCATGAAAATAAGACATGATTTTTTGGGCTTCTTGTGGGTCTAAACATCTCAACAACACACCTAGAGGACATTTCCAATATAAAACTTGATCAATGAGGAAATATTTAATTGATCTGATCTTTAGAGCTCTTACTTTGATTTTTTCCATGCCATCAGGAGGCTGCAACATTTGTAGAAAGAAAATTATGTCCCTGTACCAAGCACATTCTGCCAATGGAAGGATGACTTGAGAACTTGTATCATACAACTCAACCTTCTGATTTTTTGAGTAAGTGTTGATGAAATTTATCCCCAAGGATTTGCAATTAGATTCAGCCAACATCCTGGCTAAACCTTGACCCTTAACCAATTTGTTGGGCCTTATCTCTAGGTCAAATTTAAGGATTTTAGTAATCCATTTGCTCCTTATCCCATCTATGTCAGGATGAATGAGAATATCCTTCACAGAGGCTGAAGGGACATATGCAATGACCTTTGAATACAAATCATAGACCCTTAAATATTTGAGGGCCTTAACCAGAGCATAGGCTTGTTTTTACATGATATCATATTTCATCTCTGCATCTCTTAGTTCCCTACTTAAAAAGGAAATGGGCTATTCAAACCCTTCATCATTCTTTTGCAACAAAATGGTCGCCACTATGTCAAATGAAGCAAAGGAGAAAATTATAAAATCTTTGGAGTAATCTGGATTGATGAGGATAGGTGTTTCACTCACATCCTTCTTTATTTGATTGAAGGAATTACGAGATTCAATAGTGTTGAAATTACTAAGACAATTGAGAGGGGGGGTGAATCAATTGTTACTGTTCTTAAACAATTTTAATTCAATTAAACCATTTTTAATCTTTCTCTAAGTCACCATCAATATTATACTACATATGGACAACATAAATAATGAGCATCACTTACACATAAGATATACACAGAGATAGATTTTCACGAGGAAACCCATAAATGGAGAAAACCTCTTCTTATTCAAAATGATAGGCAGTCTTTTAAGTTCTGTACATCATTTATAATTGAGCACCAACTCAATGTGAGGCTACTACCTTTGTTTTACAAGCTCCAACTTGTTTGAGAGCACCAACTCTCTAGTTTCTCTAGCACCCACTAGAAGGAAGAAACAACTCCCTAAGTGTTCTAGCACCAACTGGATGGAAGCACCAACTTCCAGTCACACAGACACCAACTTGTATAACAGAGAACAACTGTTCTCCCTTGCACCACCCTACCATCCTAGTTTTTCTAGCTGCAACCAGATGGACGCTACAACTCCATATGTTCAAGCACCCACTTGAACCTCCGAGGACAATAGTCCTCCCTAGCACCTCCCTGCCACCCTTAATACAAATAAATGATTGAATAATCAACAACACAGATAAATCAATCCTTACCACTTCTTCACTATTCTGCAATTCTTCTCTGCTACACTATTCTTCTACTCTGTTCATACTTGGCTTGACTTGTTGTCTCTTTCTATCTATTCTTTCTTTGTCCTTCTCATGCTTTTTTATATGTGCACATTCTGCTCTCTTCACCTTTTCTCTTCTATTCAACTTATGTTCCTTATCTCTGATCTTTCTTCACAGTGTGAATATTGTAGTTTTACTTTTCTATAGTTCAACTCATTTTTCAGTCAAAACAACCAACATTGCACAGTCGTATCATATCTTCTTTTATTCACACATGCCTCAGCAACTGAATCACCAACCTATTAAGAATCATGAATCTGTTTTCCTAACTGAATTATAACTGATCAATTAACTGTGAGGTGAAACAGTATCCCTCTGATCATATTCGAATTCACCTACACCGTTGGATTACAAGAAACCAAATGCCTTTCACATTTTGTATTTCGACAATTCGCGATTTCTCATGTCATGAATTTCTGTTGCAAAGCATCTCGACTCTCCAAGTCGCGATCCTTTAAATGTCTATATCAACAGTCCACAAAACTTCATAATCTGATCCCTTCTTTTCCTGATCAAATGGGTGGAGGGATTTCAATGTTGTTCCCTTCGAGTCTTCAAGACTCACAATAGTCCCTTTCGACATTTCATAATTTTGACAATTCTTGTGATGATATATCTTGACGCTCCATGTCGCAATCCCCGAAACTCCAAAAATCCTTGTCGCGATCCCCGAAACTCCATGTCTCAATTTCGCATTTCGGCATTTTGCGATTTTTGTGGTGAAGTGTTTCGACACTTCACCTCTTGGTAACCAAAAGCTACACCAAAATGTGTTTTTTTCATTTCGGCATTTCAACATTCCTATGGTGAAGTGTTTGGACACTCCAACTCCCGGTATCCGGAACTCCAAAATGGAGTTATTTCCTGGTCTGCAAAACTCTTTGTTGATGTGCCAATTTGGGGATTTCGGTGTTTCACATTTTGCGAATTCAGGACTCCTATGATGAAGAGTCTCGACTCTTGACTCCTCCAGCTCCCGGTATCCGAAACTCCAAAATGGAGTTATTTTCCAGTCTACGAAACTCTTTGTTGATATGCCTGTTTCAAGATTTCGACATTTCACATTTCATGACTTCGAGACTCTTGTGATGAAGAGTCTTGACTCTTGACTCCTCCAACTCCCAGTATTCAAAACTCTGATTTCCCATTCTACGAAACTCCGAAATGGAGTCTTTGACATGCTCTAATCTATCACATTTCAGGATTTTCTACCATGAGTTGCTTCCTTGACTCCTAGAGTTTACGGTTCTGATCTTTCCATGCAATCATCATTGCGTTGTTGGTCTTGCCACTTTCTCTTGTTCATCATCATCGGGCTGATCTTGCCATCAATGAAAAACAAATACTCTACCTTATGTCTTCCCGTAATAAATATGCCAACAATCTCCCCCTTTGGCATTGATGGCAACCTTGAAGAACATCCAACTATACTACTGTAGCATCCTTGAAATTACCACACTTTCTCCCCCTTTCACATCAATGTCAAAGAAGAAACACACTCCCCCTGTCAACTATGAGCAGCTTAGAAATACAACAAATATTCAATAAGTACTCCTCTTGAACAGATTAGATGAAAGAAGTTATAACCCCCAACTTTTGATGAAGATAGCCAAAAGTGGTCGCTGCTAATGGTTTAGTAAAGATACCAGCTATCTATTCTATGGAAGGAATATAACTCATCTAAACAATTATGTTTGTAACTTGTTCTCTGAGAAAATGGTATTTTATTGGTATGTTCTTAGATTTTGAATGAAGTACATGATTCTTAGAGAGACTGATGACACTAGTGTTATCATAGTGAAGTGGAATGGGATCAGTGTAAGTTACCTTCAAATCTGCAAGAGTTTGTATCACCCATAAATTATAAGTGCAGCAGGTAGCAGCAGTAATGTACTCTTCTTCTGTAGTTGATAAGGAAATAGATCCTTTCTTTTTACTAAGCCATGCTACTAATGAGTCGCCCAAGAAGAATGCTCCTCCACTGGTTCTTTTTCTCTCATCAACACAATTTTCCCAATCTTCATATGAATAAGCAGTTAACTGAAAATTCTAATTTCTAGGATACCACAAACCATAAGTCATCGTTCCCTTCAAGTATTTGAATATCCTTGTGATAGCTACCAAATGACTTTGTTTAGGAGAAAACTGATAACGACCTACCATTCCAACAACTTGCATTATATCAAAACGAGATGATGTGATGTACAGAAGACTGCCTATCATAGAGCGATATGTCCTTTGATCAACATCTGGTGAAATATCATCTTTACTGAGATTGAAACCAACCACCATAGGTGTGCTAACAGGAGATGAATCCTCCATCTAAAATTTCTTCAACATCTCTTTCAAATATTTTTCTTGAGAGATAAATATTCCTGCAGAACTCTAATTTACTTGTAAACCAAGAAAATATGATAGTTCTCCTATCATGGACATCTCAAATTCTATTTGCATAGAGTTAGCAAACCACTAGAAAAATGATTCATTAGTACAACCAAAAATAATATCATCTACATAAACCAAAACAACTAGTAAATTATCACCTTCAGACTTAATGTAGAGGTTGTTGTCAACAATACCTTTCTTGAACCCTTTGTCTTGTAAAAATTTGTCCAGTCTATAATACCAAGCTCGTGGTGCTTTTTTCAGTCCATATAAGTCCTTCTTCAGCTTGCAAACATAATTAGGATTATCTGTCAATGAGAATCTTTTAGGTTTCTCCATATATACTTCTTCCTCTAGATCTCCATTAAAAAATGTTGACTTAACATCCATCTAATAAACTTTAAAGTTCTTATGACATGAATACGCAAGAAACATTTTGATGCCTTCCAATATTATCGCTGGTGCAAAATTTTCATCAAAGTCCCGACCTTCAACTTGTGCATACCCTTTATAGACCAATCTGGCTTTATTTCTAACAACTTGTCCTTTTTCATTAATTTTATTCTTGAACACCCATTTGGAACCTATTACATTCTTATCTTCAGGTCTAGGGACAAGCTCCCAAGTA
>ML792427.1:727277-756264 GCA_009831015.1 Picea engelmannii | reverse complement strand
TGATGCTGAAACACCGTTGTGCTGATGCTGAAACACCGCGGAGCAGATGCTGAAACACCACGGCTGTAGCATATGCTGATGCTGAAACACCGCTGTGCTGATGCTGAAACACCGCGGAGCAGATGCTGAAACACCACGGCTGTAGCATATGTTGAAACAGTGCTGAAACTAAATTTAGCATTTAAATTTGACTGAAAAATCAGCGTGACTGAAACTGGGTGGGATTTTGAAAAATTAACAAGTCATAGATAAAAAAACAACATGATATTGTTCTAAGTCTTTAATCAATTTCCTTCTTGTTTGAACTCCTTTATTTATATCTCCAATTATCTGATTTTCAGGATGATTCTTTCTAACAATTCTGAGAGGTGATTTTGCTTCTTTCTGGTGATTTGTGTCAGCCTGAGTATTTGTATCTTCATCTTTTTCATATTCTTCCCTTTCTGATCCTTGGACATGTTCATCTTCATCTTCAACTATATCTTTTGTGCTTGGTTCAACACTACTTACATTTTTGACCCAGATTTCTTTATCAACTTTTATGTCTATACAATCAACCAGTTTATGTAGTCTCTTATTGTAACATCTGCACCCTTTACTATTTGTATCATAACCCAAGAAGATACCTTCATCAGCCCTGTCATCATATTTGCAAATATGGTCATCATTGTTCTTGATATAACATTTACTCCCAAAGACTTTAAAATGCTTGATTAAAGAAGGTCTTCCAAACCATAGTTCATAAGGAGTCTTGTCACTGTGTGGCCTGAGATGAGATTTGTTAAGGATATGAACAGTTGTATGAATTTCTCCTACCCAATATATCTGAGGTATGTTCACTTCATTCATCATTGATCTTGCCATTTGCTGTACTGATCTATTCTTCCTCTCAACAACTCCATTTTGCTGTGGAGTCCTTGGAATTGTGTGCTCTCTTTTGATCCCATGTTTATCATAAAACTCTTTGAATTTCCATGAACTAAACTCTCCTCCTCTATCAGACCTTACTACCTTTAATCTTTTTCCTATTTGATTCTCAGTTAGAGCCTTAAACACTTCAAATTTTTCAAATGCTTTCGATTTTTCCTTCAAAAAGAAAACCCATGTTAGTCTAGAATAATCATCAATAATCAACACAAAATACTTTTCTTTTCCTGTACCTTCTTTCCTTGATGGTCCACATAAATCCATATGTATTAACTGGAGAGGTTTTTCTATTAAAGGAAAGTTTTTAGATTTGAACTGAGTGTGAGTAAGCTTTACTATCTGATAGGATTTACAAACAGAGTCATATGGCTTTGATATCTTCGAAAGATCTTTTACTGCCCCATTGATTTTGAGCTTGATTATATGATCAAAATTTAGGTTTCCAAGTCTCCTATGCCACAACTAACTTTCATCATACTTTCTTAAGTGGCATTCTTTTTTTTCTTCTTTTAACACATAGACATTGTTTTTTGTTCTTATCCCTTTTGCAACTAGTTATCCTGAATTCACAGATTTTATTCTACAATCTTTAGAGGTAAAAAAGGCTTCACATCCTCGGTCATAGACTTGACTGAAACTAAGCAGATTATGTTTCATACTTTCTACAAACAACACATATTGAGCTTTCCCTTTGCCATTACTCAAACTTACCATTCCTTTACCTTTTATTTTTCCTAGTACATCATTTCTAAAAGTTACATTCTCTGATTTTCTTTCACTTAGAGTTAGAAACTTACTTTTGTCTCCAGTCATATATTTGGAACATCCATTGTCAATATACCAGGGATTCTTTTGTCTTTGGGATGATAACACTAGTTCACACTTGTCATCTACTTTCTTCTTCCAAACCTTGACATTTTCAACAGTAGGGATCAAATCTGGCTTGTAATTCCTTAAGCGATAGTCTACATCTTTATGTCCATAATTATGGCGGCTGTAACATTCTGGTTTACTGAATAACAGATCATAATGATTGTTATGCTCATAACTATTGTTGTGTTTCACCTGTGTCATTCTCCTAGTCATCACATGATTTATAGTCTGTGATTATTTGTTGCTTGGTTGTCTCAATCTTTGTAGTGGCAGATAATTATTCCTTGAAAAACTTGATTGCTTATATCTAAATCTTAAAGAACAGTTTATATCTTTGTGACCAAAATTAGAGCAGAAAAAACAATAACCATAGAAAAAAATGTGTACCTTGAAAAAGTCTATCTTCTTTGAGGAGGTTGATTTCTTTCATGCCAATAATCTCTCCGATCTACAAATTCGGTTCTCGTACTTTTTCTTTCATTTCTTCTTGGTGGCTGATTTTCTTTCTTTGTTTATGAAGAGTGATTGTTGTCAATGTTTGAAGATTTGACAAACTTGATAGGTTTTGTATTACTTGATTAATCACTACTTGATCCTTATTCATACCCCAATCGAGCTTTCAACTTTGGGTTTCTTTGATGATTTAGAATGGAGGTTAATCCTTCTGAGGCTTTAATACTTGGCAAATTTTGGTGATACAATCCCTTAAACTTCTCCATTTCTTTTCTGGTTTTTACTATCTCTTCTTCTAAGGCTTCACACATTGCTTTCTTCTCTGACAACTTTTGTTTTAGTATGTCTTCTATTTTATTTGCCTCTTTAATTCCACTTTCAGTAGGGCAAAGTCTTCATCAAGCTGTTTACTGTCTTTCTGGAACTGTATCAGCAATTTTTTTTTCTTTCTATTTTTAATTTTGAGTCTGTCAATCTCTTCCAGTGCACTGATCAGTTTTCCTTCCATATCAACCACAACTTCTTCATCATTATCATCATTGCCTATGTTTTTATTATCATAATCCTCTTTGGCCATAAGCATGAAGTCATTTACCTTATCTTCACAGGAAGAGTCACTATTGGTGTCTTATGAGGAATTGTCATTATTTGCACACAAACTTTTCTTCTTACTATATTTATTGAATTTGTACTTCTTTTCATCATGAGAGTTCTGGTCCTTTTTCTGATGGGGAAAATTAGATGCAAAATGACCTATCTTACCACAGTTAAATCATTTGAAGGGAAACTTGCCTTGATATTTTCCTGATCCTTTCTTTAACCTTCTCACAAATTTTGCCTCAATATCATCTAGTTCTGAATCAATATTCTTGTCTACTTTAAATGATGCTTCTCTAGTAATGGATTTATTTTTGCTAATTCTCATTTCATATTTAGTTAAAGTTCCTAGAAGTTGATCAATGGACAAAGTTTTAATATCATTTAGTTCTTCTATTGCAGAGACTTTTAAAACTGAATCTTAAAATCTTAAAATCTTAAAATCTTAATATCATTTAATATCTTAAAATATTCTGAACTAAGAGTGATTCTTAAAACTTCTAACCAAGACCCTTCATGGCATTCAAAAGTTCTTCAACTCTCAAAAAATACTTGCTAATTGTTTCATCTTCATTCATCTTTAGTTGTTCAAACTTCAACCTAAATGTTTGAAGTTTGGCATCTTTTACTTTCTCATTTCCTTCATAGCTACTAATAAGTTTATCCCACATTTATTTTGCAGTTTGAAGATGCATCACCTTTACAAACTCGGATTCTACAAGTCCATTCAAGATAGCGTTCATTCCCTTAGCATTAAATCTAAATTATAACTTATCATCCTTGGAAGCTAGAACAACATCCCAAACATCAACACCTAAGGCCATTAGGTATGTTCTCATTCTAACCTTCCAAAAGGCAAAATTTGTTCCATCAAACAGAGGATGCTTATTAGCTGAAGTCCCTTCATGACTTGTCACGTTTAAGATTACAAATATACCTTTAAATAAAAGGAACCCGCTCTGATACCAATTGTTGAAATTACTAAGACAACTGAGAGGGGGGGTGAATCAGTTGTTACTGTGCTTAAACAATTTTAATTCAATTAAACCATTTTTAATCTTTCTCTAAGTGACCATCAATATTATACTACATATGGGAAACATAAATAATGAGCATCACTCACACATAAGATATACACAGAGACAATTTTTCATGAGGAAACCCATAAAGGGATAAAACCTCTTCTTCTTTGAAATGATAGGTAGTCTTTTAAGTTATGTACATCATCTATAATTGAGCACCAACTCAATGTGAGGCTACTACCTCTGTTTTACAAGCTCCAACTTGTTTGAGAGCACCAACTCTTTGGTTTCTCTAGAACCCACTAGAAGGAAGAAACAACTCCCTAAGTGTTCTAGCACCAACAAGATGGAAGCACCAACTTCCAGTCACACAGGCACCAACTTGTATAATAGAGAACAATTGTTCTCCCTTGCACCACCCTGCCACCTTGGTTTTTCTAGCTACAACCATATGGAAGCTACAACTCCCTGTGTTCAAGCACCCACTTGAACCTTTGAGGAAAAAAATCCTCCCTAGCACCTCCCTACCACCCTTATTACAAATAAATGATTGAATAACCAACAACACAGATAAATCGATTATTACCACTTCTTCATTATTCTGTAATTCTTCTCTGCTACAGTATTCTTCTTCTCTGTTCATACTTGGCTTGACTTGTTGTCTCTTTCTATCTATTCTTTCTCTGTCTTTCTCATGATTTTTGATATGTGGACATTCTTCTCTCTTCACCTTTTCTCTTATGTTCAGCTTCTGTTCCTTATCTCTGAGCTTTCTTCACACTACACATATTGTAGTTTTACCTTTTTACAGTTCAACTCATTTTTTAGTCAGAACAACCAACATTGCACAGTCGTTTCATATCTTCTTTTATTCACACATGCCTTAGAAACTGAATCGCCAACCGATCAAGAATCATGAATCTGTTTTGCTAAGTGAATCATAACTGATCAATTAACTGTGAGGTGAAACAGTAGCCCTCCGATCATATTCGAATTCACCTGCACCGTTGGATTACAAGAAACAAAATGTATTTTGCATTTCATATTTCAACAATTCACAATTTCTCATGTCATTAATTCATGTTGCAAAGCATCTCAATTCTCCAAGTCGCGATCCCCGAAATGTTCAAATCAACAGTCCACAAAACTTCATAATCTGATCCCTTCTTTTCCTAATCGAACGATTGACGAGATTTCGACGTTTTTACCTTTGAGTCTTCAAGACTCATAATAGTCCCTTTCGACATTTCACAATTTCAGCAATTCTTCTGATGAGATATCTTGATGCTCCATGTCGCAATCCTTGAAACTCCAAAACTCCATGTCGCGATCCCCAAAACTCCATGTTGCAATTTCGCATTTCGGCATTTCATGATTTTTGTGGTCAAGTGTTTCGACACTCCAACTCCTAGTAACTGAAACCTACATGAAAAGGTGTTTTTTTCATTTCGGAATTTCACCATTCCTATGGTGAAGTGTTTCAACACTCCAACTCTCGATATATGGAACTCTGAAATGGAGTTATTTCCTGGTCTGTGAAACTCTTTGTTGATGTGCCTGTTTCAGGATTTCGGTGTTTTGTATTTTGCGAATTTAGGACTCCTATGATGAAGAGTCTCGACTCTTGAATCCTCCAACTCCTGGTATATGAAACTCTGAAATGGAGTTATTTCCCAATCTGCGAAACTCTTTGTTGATGTGCCTGTTTCAGGATTTCGACGTTTCGCATTTTGCAAATTCGAGACTCTTGTGATAAAGAGTTTCGACTCTTGACTCCTCCAACTCCCGGTATCCAAAAATCTAATTTCTTGGTCTACGAAACTCCGAAATGGAATCTTTGACATGCTCTGATCTATCGCATTTCAGGATTTTCTGCTGCGAGTTGCTTCCTTGACTCTTGGAGTATACGGTTTTGATCTTGTCATGCGATCATCATTGCACTACTGGTATTGCCACTTTCTCTTATTCATCATCGTCAGGATGAGCTTGCCATCAATGATAAACAAACACTCTGCCTTCTGTTTTCCCATAATAAATATGCCAACAAATAGTCCATTTTATTTCATTTTCTTTCCTCAACATGATTGTAATTTCCTTCACAAGTTCAACAAAATTAGAAACAAACCTCCTCAGAAAATTAATCTCCCCCAAGAAAGAATGAACTTATTTCTTAGACCTAGGTAGTGCTAAGGTTTAGATGGCTTCCACCCTTCTATAATCAATCTCTACTCCCTCATATGATACTATGTACCCCAATAATTTCCCCTCCTTCATAGCAAACAACAACTTCTTCGGATTTAGTGAGAGACCAAATTTTCTGCATTTTTGGAAGATCTTTCTCAGATGATGAAAATGTTCTTTATCAATCCTAGAGAAAACTATAATGTCATCTAGATAAATGACTACTAATTTATCCTTTTTCCTAATGAAGGCGATGTGCATAGCTCGCTAGAAAGTTGCTCCTATGTTCATCAATCCAAATGGCATCTTGGCATACATGAATGTACCCAATGGAGTGGTGAAAGTTATCTTCTCTCTGTCCTTGATTAATACATAAATATGATTGTAGCCAAAAAATCCATCAATCATAGATATCCTGGATGTACCTTTTACCCTCTGAAATATGTGCTCCATATTAGGCAAGGGGTAGTTGTCCTTCTTGGAGCTTCTATTTAGGTTTATGAAATCAACACAAAGTCTGATTTCTCCACTCTTCTTTCTCACTAGGACCAAGTTAGCCACCCATTCAAAATACCTTAAAGGAACAATAATCTGAGCATCCAAGAGCTTATTTACCTCTTTCTCCATGATGGGTAGGAGCATGGGGTTGATCTTCCTTAATTTCTACCTAAATGGTTTGGCCTCTTCCTTCAATGGGATCTTATGCTCAATGATTATTGTATCGTATGTTCTGATATATTCATATGTCCAAGAAAATACATCAACAAATTCTTTTAATAGCTAAACATATTCATCCCTTTGTTCTCTTAACAGACTGCTCGAAAAATTGACAAATTTTGAATCTTCCTCTATACCAATGTTGCATTATGTCACCTCAACATCATCAGTGGAGCCTTTAACTTTTACTGCCACAACATTTCTATCAAATAGTATTTCCAAAGGAACTAGTGTTAACATGATAAATTGGTAGGTCCAGACACTAATTGATCTCCCTAGATCCACCTAGATCTAGAACAAAACACACCAGAACATGACGCTTTCCATAAGTTTTAGATATTGAATTTACTAACTAAAGAGGGATAGGTGACATACCTTTGAAATGCCACTTCCTCTTTCCATCTCCATCGTAGCTCCATTCCAACGCTCATATAATTATGAATCTGCAAAAGAATGCAACCGACTAAATTGATAGTAATAACATAAACTCAATATAAACCTATCTATGTGATCAAGGAATCATACAATAAAACACAACAAGATTTATAGGAAATAATCATATTACTGTATCATATTAAATATGAAAGAGAGATTACAACCATGGCCTTGATGTCGTAAGGTCCCTTCCAACTACCCTTCATTCCCCACACACTTCCACTCCAAGAATTCTAAGAGCATAGATCTGATAATATTCACAATATATCTTGACAAAATGGCTCATCTAGCCAAGCTAACAATCTCCAAAGCTCAATCCAATCCAAGCTCCAAAATCAAAAGCTAACCTTCTCCATGAGAGCTCCTCTCCTTTTATAAGTTGAAGATGATAAGGTGAGGAGGTTAGGATGATCCCACTAAATCATGAAAGTGAGTAATATCCAAACCATTCGGATGCCACCTAACCATGGAAGTTTCTCCTTCTAGAAGCATCGAGAAGATGCTCGTTTTTCACACGTATGAACATTTTCACACCCTTCCTATATAGAAACCTGCAACCATTGTGTGACCTAGCTATGGTGCAGCCTGTGAAAATTAGGCATTTTCACACCTTGCCTATATAGCAACCTACGAACATCCTCTTTAATAGGGTTTTTACAAAGGAGAATGAAACTTCTTTTCTCAGGAAAAGTTCTTCTCCCTTCTTTCTTCAGGAACTCAGGCCACTGACCCGTCTAAAGGAAACAGATAGGTTTACATCATTAATGATGATAGGGATGATGAAAATAATGTGTAACAACTAGTCCCTTTGGAATGTGATTTCTAGGCAACTGGACAATATGGTGATTAGTGATTTTGTTCATGAAAACATTAGCGTGAGGATTACTTTTAGAATCCTGATCTTGATCGATATGTAGTGAAGAAAACTCATCAACAGTCTCAAGGAATATTTTGATCTCAAGATCATCCTCAAATACTTTCCAATGCTTGATATTGTCAGGTATAAAGGGTCTGTAATTTACCTCCACATCATACCTGAGCTTTGGTGGCAAAGGAACTCTGAAATTTCTTGTTGAAATAGCTAGAGAATAAGACATGATGTTTTCTTCTCTTGGAATAAATGAAATGTTGAAAGCCAGGAAAAAACTTTCAATAAGATCCCACACTTCATTTCTATAATTTCTTAGCCTGGGGTGCTTATCTTTGTAGAAATTGTTGACTTGATGGACAATTAACTCAGCATCCCCAAATATTGATATCTCTTCAATTCCCATGTCCTTTGCAGCTGTCAAACCTAAGACGAGAGCTTCATACTCTGCCACATTATTGGTAGCTTAGAATTCTAACTTGTAGGATAGAGTTGTAGTCTCTTTAGCAGGTGAAACAAAAACCACTCCAACACCAACACCTTCCTTAAAAGAGGCTCCATTGAAGAAAATTTTCCACACAGAGGTGATAGGAGGGGAATTTTCACGAAAAGTATTAGGCTACATTTTTATTTCCAGAGGAGGTTCAAGAGCATCAGTGAATTGCAACAAACTATATCCCAAATCTGTATCAAGAGAAAATATAGGATGGTTTGTGGGGTTTTCTTCATCACTGATAATGTAGGCCAATTAAGCTTCCCTGTAAAGTCTTCTATGTTCATCCCCAAATACCATAATGGTGGCATAGGTGAGGTCCATCTGCAAGGTTCCCCCTACTATTTTTATCTAGGATATTGGTAATAACATGCCAAACTTGGGGGGAACATCAACTACTATGATATCCAACATTCTTCATGGGAAACTGGAACAAGGTCACAACCAGATCCTTGATGGCCCCAAGACACTTCACTTTCCTAGAGTCAAAATAATACAAGTCATGGTAAGATTTTGTGACTTCTAACTTGAGTTCATCCATGAAAGTTTTAGGCATGAGATTATGGGATGCCCTCGAATCCATCAAATAGTTTTCCAATACCTTATCATGTATGTTTAGTGAGGTATATAAAGGAGGAGAGGAATTATCTATGTATTCTACTAAAGGACCTAAGATAATTGCTAGATTTTCATCTTGCAAATTGATCAAGTCTGTGGAATGAGATGTAGGTTTAGACTACAATAGTTTAGAGAGGATCCTTTTGAAATCTTCATGCTTGAACAACTTAGAAAGGGGTACAAGGATTCTAATTTTTTGAATTACATGGTCAAAATTAAAAAAGGGAGGGGGCTTTAGACTTTCTTTCACTTTTGGAATAGGAACTTTAATTACTTGAGAGGGGGATTGCACTTTCTTACCTTTTTTGTTGTCTGCAATATCATTAACAAGCTTCTCTTCTCTGGTAGGCTGATCAGGAACATCGAGATTTCCTTCTTTCTTCTTGGACCTCTGATTATATCTGTTTGGGATGCTATTGGACTTTTCTCCCTTACTCAACTCATGAAGTTGGTTGTCGATGAGAGATTCCTTGTATGAAGATTGAGTCAAATGAGGAAAGGAGGAGGTGTCTCCAAGGCAGTGGATTTCAAGATCAAGGTCTTTATCCTCACCTTCATCATTCGTAACAAGATTATTTTGGAGAGGGGTCTGGATGTTTTGATAATTTCTCTCTATATTTATCTTCTCTCTTGGAAGAATCTGAGGAGCATTGTTAGGTCTCCTGAATTTACCTCTGTTATCAAAAAATTTCGAACTTCTATAGTTCTGTATTCCTTCAAGCCTTAAATTATCCATCTCAACAGACATAGATTTTACTAATTTAGCAAGTTCATCAACTTGAGGATGGACACCAGAGGAACCAGAGGCTGAATATTCAAACCTCCATTTTCTCCTGTCTCTGTCAGCCTTTCTCCTAAGCTTATCAACTGCAAATATATTGGAATCTACTTCGAGGGCTTCATATTTCATATGAGACAAGGAAGTATCTCTTCTTTTTCTTAACAGGAGGTAGAAATCAAGATCAAAAGCGCTAGCATAAGTAATTTTTGTAGAGGTTTCTGTAGGCTTGACTTCAGTGGGGATTTTATTATACATTCTATTAAATCTCTTGGAGAAATCAGACACAGATTCCCCTTCCTCCTTCTTCAGAGATCTAAACTCTGTAATATAGTACATGAGATCCTTTTTGTCTCCCTAGTATTTTAAGAAGGCTCCATCTAGGGCTTCAATCCTGCCAATAGATCCAGGAGGCAAGGCCCTGAACAACTTCCTAGATTCACCATAAAGGCTATGAACAAAAATCCTCATTCATACATCTTCATTCTCTATGGAATGATTATCTATAAAATGATAAAAGGATTCAAGATGTGATTTTGTAGTTATGTCTCACCCATGAACTTAGGTAACTGCTTAAGGTATCCATCCATTGGGAGGGAATTTAGAGGCCGAGGCAAAAAAAGAGGGGCATACCTAGCAGCTATTATAGCTTCCATTCTAGTTCTGGGGGGATTTTCTCCTGCCATTGGAGTGTGAATAGGAGGAGAAGTAGGAGGATATGGATTTTGGATAGGTGAGACTAGAACTATGCTTCTGGGTAAAAAGGGAAACAACTGATTGTTTGGGAAAAAGGTTGCAGAGTTGGTAGGATCAAAGGTTTTCATGGCAACAACTCTAATAGGAGGAGTAGTAGTAAATCCAGAGGTGGGGAAATATCCTAAGGTCCTAGGTCTAAGAAACAGTACAACAACAGGGGAGAAAGGAGTGTTGAAGATTTCTCCTTCAAAAATGAGGTCATGAGAAGAGAAATCAGTAGGAAAATTCCCAAAATTCAAAGTCTTGGAAACTCCAATAGATGGGATAACAGGAGAAATAGAAACAATAACTGGAATTTCTGAAGGAAGATTATGAAAATTACCAGAATCACATAGTTCAGAAGCTAAAGTACCTTCTTGAGGGGTCTTTCCTTTTCTGATAATTTTCTCTGGGTTAGCATCAGGTGTGGATAGAGGTAGCTGTGGGTGAGACCTCGTGTGTCTTCCTTTTAGAGTGATCCAGATTATTTTTGGCACGAAATGAGAGCGGAGATACAATAAACAAATGCAAAGAGATATCAAATATACTCAATAATATAACATAAATGTATCATAGAGGCAACCATAAACACATATATATAGTAATACATTATTTATATTAATGAAATAAATGTACAGAGACTGTAAAAATACAGAGTCAAAGACTCGCTAGAATGGTGGAAGCTTATCTCTGAGAAGAGACGTGACAGCTACTTGCATTCGCAAGAAGATGATTACAATGAGGCTCTGAAGGAATTTTTACAATAAATAGAAATGCCAAAAACCCTAGACATCCAAAAAACTAAACTTGGAATATGAAGTGCCAAAATTCATGTGGGCATCGTTTGGGTAAGTTAGTACATCAACTTCTCAAGGTTGTAACTTTTGCATACGATCTTCGTTTTAGGTGCATGATAGCCCATTGGAAAGGTATTGTAAAGGAGATTTATTTTGGGGGCTCAATCATGCCTTTGTCTATAGTTGAGAATTTTGATCCCAAAAAACCTTCATTAAGGCCCTCAAAATGGCCCCAGAAGTTAAAAACTGCTAAAAATAGTAAATTACCAAAATTGCTAGAAAATTGTTTTGAGCTAGTTGGAAAAGGTGGGTGGCCATCGATATCCACATAAATCAATCCTCCCTCATTAGGAAGCAATGGACTCTATTTCATTGATTTCCTAGGGGAGAGGGAAAAGCATTTGTTGAATTTGCATCTTGATGAGTTGCTTGACTTGTTGGAGAAGTTGTGTTACTTAGCTTGTTGAAGGTTGTCATGAACATGTGGCTGGAAGGGTTGGAACGTTTTAGCCAGTATGGCTACATGAGATGCCTGTGTGCAAAAGGAATCTTTTCACTTTGTTGGAACCTTGTTGACCTTCTTCTGTTGGATAGAAGGTGATTGGGGTGAGGCTGTAGTGGTTGCAATTTCCTTTTGTTCCCCTTTTGAATAGATTGTGAAGAAGCTGAATTTTGCAGTATGAGATACTACCTTGTAGCACTGTTTAGGTGGAACAATAGTTGGAACTACCTCTGGTATTCTGTAGAGATGACCCCCCAAATTAAGAATAACACTATCGGTTCGAGACTCATAAATAACATGGCGTCTCCACATATATGGTTGGCCCAAGAGGACATCACAAACATCCAGTGAGGAAACATCACATAATACCTCATCCTTGAAGGGTTGGATGTTGTATGATAATCGACACTATTTTCTGACACAAAGATCTCATCCTTGGAAAAGCCACCTAATGTTGTATGGTTGCGGGTGTGGTGTTGTCGACAATCCCAACTATTTGATGACCTCTGCTAAGATGAGGTTCTTTTGTCTTCTTCTATCAAGAATAAAATGCAACAGGGTCCCCTTCACCCACATCTGTGAACGAAAAAGATGCTCCCCCTCTTCAGGACCTATTGGTTCTTCTGGTTGAATTGTTGCAGTCACGACAATAGAAGTGGGTCTGTATTGATGATCTACCTTCTACCAGTATTTTCAGAATCGGATTATGAATCAGGGTTCGGCTCCTTGTCTTTGATCTCAACCACCAATGAATTTTTTGAGAGACATTCATTGGTGTTGTGCTAGGGGATTTTGTGGAAATCACACCATTTTCTAGTGTCATTCTTTTTCATTCTGTGACCCTTCTTTTCCTATGGCTTGGACTGGTTTTTGGGAGACTATTTGTTAGGGCCTTCTTTGTCATACTTTGGTTGTTGTGGATTTGTAGACCCAAACTCCCATTTGTTTTGGTTCTTAAATTTCTTCTCGATTTTAACATCATATCGATAAGCAAAACCGAGTGATGAGATGTCTAGAAAATCCATTTTAATTTGGATGTATCTGTGTAGAGCCCCATGGTATTTTAGAACCAAATTTCATTCAGAGTCTTTGATACACAGCTTAGTGTGCAAGGTATGGAAGGTATTGGTGAACTCTAGAACTACTTGGCCCCTCTCTTGCTGCAGTGTGTTCCATCTCATGTATTGGTCCTCATAATTGCCAACATGGTAATATTGTTCCTTTATCGCATCCACAAAAAAATTCCAAGTGGGTTCGGCCCCATATATTCCAGAATCCTTTGTGGAACTCTGCTCCCAGTAATTTTCCCACCAATTTTTGACATGGGGGATATATTTAAGGAGTGTGAAGGTGATCTTTTCTCTATCAGAAAAATTTTGAACAGAGAAATAACCTTCTAGCAGGTTTAACCATTTGTCTAGAGCTTCTGCATCTATCTATCCTTCAAATACAGAAATATCAAAATTAACTTGTACCTTGAAAGGAGAGGTTCCTAAAAAGTGGGAGTTTGATGAAGATGTGCCTATTGCTATCAACAAGCATTGAAGGATGTGGGAAAAATTCTCCATCATTTTGTCCTTATTTCGCATGAGATATTGCTCAAGCAACAGACTGATAGGATCGTCTGCTCTATTTTTTTTATTTTCTTTCACCATTGCAGATTTCTTGGGTGTGTGAGAGAATTTGTCTTCAAGAGAGACAATCTCTAGACCCAACTTGCTATACTCAGACCTTGTTGGGGACATGCATTTAAAAATGATCAAGAGAATCCTGCTCTGCTACCATTGATCCATATTATTTTTGGCACGAAATGAGAGTGGATATATAATAAAGAAATGCACAGAGATATCGCAGATATTCAATATTATAACATAAATGTATTAGATATGCAACCATAACAACATATATACAATAATAGACGATTTCTATTAATGAAATAAATGTACTGAGACTATAAAAATACATAGTGAAAGACTCGCTAGAATGGTGGCAGCTTATCTCTTAGAAGAGATGTGACGGCTACTCGCATTCACAAGAAGATGATTACAATGAGGCTCTGAAGGAATTTTTACAATAAATGAGAATGCCAAAATCCCTATACATCCAAAAACCTAACCCTAGGATATGAAGCACCAAAATTCATGTGGGCCCTGTTTGGGTAAGTTAGTACGTCAACTTCCCAGGGTCATAACGTTTGCATACGATCTTTGTTTTAGGTGCATGATATCCCATTGGAAAGGTATCGTCAAGGAGATTCATTTTAGGTCTTCAATCATTCCTTAGGATATAATTGAGAATCTCGATCCCGAAAAACCTTCATTTAGGCCCTCAAAATGGCCCCAGAAGTTAAAAATTGCTAAAAATGGTAAATTACCAAAATTGCTAGAAAACTATTTTGAGCTAGTTGGAAAAGGTGGGTGGCCACCAATCCACTTGGATCATGGAGAAATTTGAAACAGTGGAGTCATCATATGATGGAGTAGCCAGGTGCGGGTTGCAATCTTCAACGATACTAAGTTATGATGCACCTTCAGAGTCAATAAGCTTTATCATTCTATCCCAGGGAAAATCTTCAATTCATCCCCGGAAAATGAGCCAAATATGTTAGCACCAGAATTCACCTCTAGATTGAAGTAGAGGTAATACCAGTACCCATAAGGTTATATGTCACAGTTAATGGACTTAAAGAGGTCAAATGGGGCAGACTCAAGAGGATATCATTTTAACTCAGAAAACTGGGGCAGTATGCACAAGCAAATGAGGTGTTGATAAACTTTAGGTAGTAAGTTGTAGTAAGGGTGAGTAGGAGGAAGAAATTGAGGAGAAGATGTAAAGGTCTACTTTGAACATCAGGTCTTCCAACATCCTAAGGAGGAAAAACTCTATAAACAATATCCTCTTGAATTCGAAGTTTTCGGAAACTGGAAATGTTATAACTGCACTGCAATCCAACATCCATTACAACACAGTCACCACAATCCATGTAAATCCTTCAATCATGAACATTTAGTATCATACACAAATAAGATGGAAATAGAGGTTGAATTTCATAAAACAAGAAGTCTCAAATCAAGTGACATAACCAGAGAACTAGAGCTTCATTGAACCATTACAATATGAGAGCTTAGCTCAACCATCAACCCCAACAAAATATGAAAAATTACTACATATACTCAAAGAAACTACCACCGCCAAATGTACGATCAAGTCAAATACTTCAAATCTTTTCATCTGGAACTCTACAGAATGTGCATTCAGTCGCCTGCCAGACTAACCATGTGACTCCCTGTCAGACGTGATCTCATGTCAGTCTGGGCTAATAGTCTACTTCCATGGTTGGTCCTTCTATGGATTACCATTTATATGGTGAGAAAAGGTTTCAACCACCCCCCTCATTTTCATTAACTACCTGCATCGATATTGGGATGATCCTAAGTCAACACGACACCTATAAAATTATGTTGGCCGCACTCTGAAACTCTATCACTTGGATCTTCACTAGATGTTTATGGGGAATACTGGCAGGCAAACATGGATGCTGATGATGGGGAGCCAACGAGATGATTGGCGCAAACTGGTATGGAATGGAAGGTGATCGATGGCCAAGTGGAATGATGTAGTTGGTGGAATGGTGACTGGGGAAACGTGGGTGCCAGTACTCAGGAACTGAGGTGTAAAGGCATAGTGGAATGGTGTGGTGAGAAGAGAGAACATGGAGGCAGGTGCATGTAGGTTCAGGAGGTACACGACAACCACAATGGAGGTGACATGGAGTAGGAGTGGAAAACACATGTCGGGAGGTAAGAGGGGAGAATGTGACAATGGGAGAAAGAGTGGCGCGAGAGGATATGAGTGGAAGGAAGGTGTTGGAAGGAGAAGAAGGCAGTAAAGTTGGGCAATAAGTGGTCTACTTAGGGGGGGAGAGAGGTAAGTTTTTTAGTGAGGGGGGGTCTAAGTTAACGAGGAGGCACCATGATAGTGGGGGGCTTGCACTCAAAAACCACCAACTCAGACCCCCCCCCCCCCTCATTAAAGGTAGAATGTCGGGGGGTCCGATATGGATTGTGTGCTATAGATCTGAGAGCGCTAGGATACATGTCTCAGATCGACGAACCTTTTACCACATCATGCCAAAAATTCACATTGGGGCCCCGACTTAGGATAAAATGCATTTTGTGGGTTTTTAGCCCCCTCTTTCAACCATTTTCTCACCACAATGCCATTTCCTAGGGAAGACACCCCCTCGATCTATAATATGTGCTAACACATACCACCTCCATGCACCAATGTCACACTCCATCACCTTGCCTACATGTCACACTCACACAAAGTAAATGGTGGCCATCCATCTTAGTGCTTGATTAAGTCCTAGCCGTCGGATTAAGAAGTAAAAGGATGGGGGTAAGGATCAAATCTGACCATTGATCTGGTTCCACGAAATAGAAGTGAACCATTTGATCCGATGTCTAGACTGTCATCCATCACATCAGGAGATTAAATCTTGACCGTTGAATTGATAAGAACTCAAGCACTCGTTCGGCCTAGCATCTAGTCACCACCATTGGTCATATGGTATAAGAGATATAAAGGAAAAAGATAAAGCACCATCAAATATTATAAGCTCATGATTTTTTCATTATCGGTCACATGTAATGGTTTGAAAGAAGCACCTCTTCTTAGAATTGGAATTCACCCCTCGATTGCTGCAGATGTGAGCCCAATACCCATCGGTTGTTTGTCACAATGAATCAATTTAATGGTGGTGTAATGGATGCAGGCTTCGGATTATATCATTTTAACTTAGAAAATTGGGCAGTTATGCATAGATAAATAAGGTCTTGATCTAACTTCAATCATTAAGTTGGTATAGTGGTGAATAGGTGGAAGAACATGAGAGAAACGTGGAGGTCTGCTATGGACATCTGGTCTTCTAGTAGCCTAGGAGAAAAGTTTTAGATACAAGATCCTCTTGTATATGAGAACTTCAGGAAACTGAAAATGTTGTAACAACATTGCAATCAAACCTACATTACACTACATTCAAAACAACTCAACTGGAGCATCCATGCCCGAACTTTTAGTATCAGAGGAAAAAGAAATGGGGAAGAAAACTGACTGTTATTAAACAATAAGTCTCAAAATACCATACATAACTGGAGAACCAGGGAATTTACCCAAACATTACAAGCGAGAGCTTAGATCTACCATTGACACTAACAAAATATTAGAATGAATCTTATATACTCAGAACCAAAATTGCAGCAATGAGTTCGAGTCATCGCATTGAAGGCATTATGTCTACATGCCTCCTAGCAGACTGTGCATGTAATCTTTTGTCAGAGGAGAGCTCTGCAAGATGAATTGTGCTTCAGAACAGGCCTATGGCCGAGCGGAATAACTGGCGATCCTTTCCTGGGATTTCAATTTATGGTTGAAACAATGTTCAACCACCATCACCTATCTTAATAACTGCTTCCTTGAGATCGAAGAGTTCCAGGTCAACTCTGCATTTGAAGGAAGTGGCAATTTTCCCTTGGTTGTCTGCTTCTTAGTTGGACTACTACAAGGGGATCTAGCTGGAAGACATTAATGAGGATCTAGCGGGGATGATGGCATGATCAATGTGGAGGTGATATGAGAGATGACCATGTGGAAAGATGTGGCAGATAGAAGGTGACCAAGAAAGTGAAAGTGACAGAAAATGTGCATACTCTGTTGGGACAGGTCATAGGTGAAGTGGCATGGGATGAGGATGTGGGGGACAGAGGAAAGGCCATAGGAGTAGATGTGATGGGGACCATCTGCCTAGATGGAGGTGAGTGGTAGTACATCTGAAAGGATATGATAGGTAGCAGTGATAAGGGGATGTGACTCGAAGGTGGGTGGAGGAAAAGTGTGACATAAGGAGACGAGGAGGGAGAGTGAGTGATGTGATAGGGAGAGGAGAGATATGAAGTGGGGAACATATGGCAGTGAGAGGATGGAGTGGTAAGAGCGAGTGGTAAGTGGTCTTCTCATAGAGGGGGGTAGTGGTAAGAATTTTGGAGTGGGAGGGGGGTGGGGGGTGTTGATTTAACGAGGATGCATCATGTAGTGGGGGGCCCGCGTGGGGAAACTGCTTGCTCAGATCCCACCCCCCCGTTAAAGGAAAAATGCTTGGGGGGCTCAATTTAGGCTGAGCTTCGTATATTTGAGAATGCATATCTTGGCCTCCCATATCCACTCATTGCTTATCGTGACGCACCTACACAGAAAAAACTTAAGATAAGTGGGGTTTTAGCCCATTTCTTGCTAATTTCCAGCAAAGGATTAAGTCCTTAGGAAAACACCCCCCTTTACAAATAAATGTGATAACATTAGGCTCCATGGGGGATGGCTTACTCCCTGTTATATGCCAATAACTCTTCTACAACTCCAGTGCCTTACTTTTGGGTTATGAAATCACTTATTAAAATTAACAACAAAAGAAAACAATATTTACAAAGACATGGGAGCCACTCATGGCTCAAAAAACATTCTTCAGAAAATGCCCATTTATAGGGCTGTTAAAAACTTCATCACCTTCTAAATTCAGCAACATGTAATTATTATTAGGAAATATCTCAGATATTTTGAAAGGGCCTATCCACTGGGCCTTAAAATTACTATGCTTTCCCTTGTCCTACTTAGAAGAATCCCATTTTAGTACCAACTCTCCTAGCTGAAAATTATCTTTTCTCACCTTCCTATCAAAAGCCTACTTGATCCTCTGTTGATGGTCGTGCGCTCTGTCCAACAGTTGTTCCCTTGCCTGTTGTGCTTCAACTAGCTATAAAATCCTTCTGATCATGTCATTAGGCTCACCCTGGTAATCCTGAAAGAACTTTTCCATAGGTAGGGAAAGATGAGAAGGGAAAATTGCTTCGGTGCCATATACAAGTTGGAAAGGAGAGATTCCCAGGGACCTCTTTTTTGTCACCCTATCAGCCCACAGAGAAAATTTGAGCTTTGAATCCCATGCTTTCTTGTTGTCCTCTAATAATATTTTGATGATCTTGATCAGGGTTTTGTTAGAGGATTCTGGAAATATGTTTCCTTAGGGGTAATATGGGGCAGAGTGAATCAATGTGATTCTGAATTGCTCACAAAACTTGATCAATAGTTCATCCTTGAAGGATACAACTTTCTTAATGATGATTCTGGTTGGGAAACCAAACCTTACTATGATATCCTCCAGGAAACCAATGATCACCTTATTAGAAGCACTCCTTGTGGGGATAGCCTCTATCCACTTCATAAAATAATATGTGGCAGTCAAGATCCATCTATGTTGACTGCTTGAGGCAGGATGAATTTCCCCAATGAAGTCTAGGACTCATTGTTGGAAGGGTCCTGAAACTACCACAGGTTTCAATGGTAAGGACTTGAGCTACTACTTTCCCGTAAATTTATGACATTTGATACAAGATCTAATCTTCACACATACATTAGTGAACAAAGTAGGCCAATAGTACCCAACCCTGATTATTTTGTGGCCTGTGGTTTTCCAAAAATGATGTCCCCCACAGAGGCTGTCATGGAACTCAAATATAATATTTTGGGCCTCCTGTGGGTCCAAACATCTCAAATTCACCCCTAAAGGGTATTTCCAATATATAACCTAGTTGATAAGGCAATATCTGATTTCTTTGAGCTTTACAACTCTTGCCTTGATTTTTCCTATTTCATCAGGAGGTCTTAACTCTTGCAGAAAAAATATAATGTCTTTGTACCAGGTACATTCTACCAATGGAGGGTTATCCTGTGGATTTTTGTTAGAGAACTCAGCTAGCTAATTTTCCAAGTAGGTGCTGATGAAATTTGCCCCCAAATCTTTACAATTAGATTTAGCCAACAGCTTGGCCAAACCTTGACCTTTGATCAATTTTGTGGGCTTGATCTCTAGATCGAATTCAAGGATATTGGAAATCCACCTGCTTCTTCTTCCATCTATATCCGGTTGGATGAGAATTTCCTTCACAGAAGCTGAAGGAACATGTGTAATGATCTTTGAGTGCAGAACATAAACTCTGAAAGCTTTGAAAGCTTTCACCAAGGCATAGGCCTATTTCTCCATGAGGTCATATTTCACCTCTGCATCTCTTAATGCCCTGCTTAAAAATGAAATAGGTTGTTCCAACCCTTCAACATTCTTTTGCAGTAAAACCACTGCCACTGTATCAAAAGAAGCAAAAGAAAAAATAAAAAAATCCTTGGAATAATCAGGACTGATAAGCACATGTTCCTCGGTCAGTGCTTTCTTAATATGGTTGAAGGATTCTCTGGAATCAGTAGTCCACTTTACTTCATTTCCCTTCCTGAGCATGGCTATGATATGCTTTACCAATTCGGCAAAATTGGAAACAAACCTTCTTAGAAAGTTAACTTTCCCCAAGAAAGACTGGACCTCTTTCTTGGATCTAGGAAGTGGCAATGTTTGGATAGCTTCCAACCTGCTTGAATCAATCATGACCCCCTGATTTGATACTATATGTCACAACAATTTTCCTTCTTTCATATAAAATAGGTATTTTTGAGGATTTAGGGAGATACCAAAACTTCTGCATTTCAAGAAAACCTTTCTCAGTTGGCAACAATGTTCTTTATCCGATTTGGAAAACATAGTAATGTCATCCAGATAGATGACCACAAATTTATATTTTTCTCCAATGAAGGCTATATCCATGTCTCAATAAAAGGTTTCCCTTGCGTTCATCAATACTAAGGGCATATTAGAATTCATGAATGTACCCCAATGAGTGGTGAAGGTTGTCTTTTCTCTATCCTCAAGAAAGATAGAGATCTGATTGTAGCCAGAAAATCCATCAATCATATAAATCCTTGATGCACCTGTTATCCTCTGCAATATGTGTTCCATCTTTGGCAAGGGGTAGTTGTCCTTCTTTGAGCTCCTATTCAGGTTTCTAAAATCGACATAAAGTCTAATTTCTCCATTCTTTTTTCTCACTAGGACCAGATTAGCCACCCATTCTAAATATCTCAAAGGGACAATGACTTGGGAATCTAACAAATTCTTTACCTCTCTCTCCATGATAGGCAACAACATAGGATTTAGTTGTCTTAATTTATTCCTAAATGGCTTGGCCTCCTCTTTCAATGGAATCTTATGCTCAATAGCACTGGTGTCATATTTTTTGAGATCTTCATAGGTCCAGGCAAACACATCAGGAAATTCTTTCAATAGCTCAGTATACTCAACCCTCTTCTCTCTTGATAGACTGCTTGACAATTTGACAAATTTTGGATCCAGCTCTATGCCAATATTTCACTCAGCCACATCAACATTATCAACTGCGAATTTACCCTTTATTGCCACATCATTTCTGTCAAATAATATTTCCAAAGGAACTAGTCCCTTTGGGAGGGGATTGTTGGGTAACTGGGAAATGTGATGATCAACAATTTTGTTTAGAAACAAAATCAGCATGGGGATCTATGTCAAAGTCAGGATCTTGATCAATATGCAATGCTGAAAACTCATCAACAGTCTCCAAGAATATTTTGATTTAAAGATCATCCTCAAACACTTTCCAATGCTTAACATTGTCAGGTATGGAGGGTCTATACTTCACTTCTACAACATATCTAAGCTTAGCTGGCCAAGGGACTCTGAAATTGCTTGCTGAGATAGCTAAAGAATCATCCATGATGTTTTCTTCTCTGGGAATAAATGAAATGTTAAAAGATGAGAAAAAACTGTCAATGAGGTCCCATGCTTCATTACTATAGGTTTTGAGCCTGGGATGCTTAGCTTACTAAGTGGTTTTGATCTGCTGGACAATCAACTTAGCATCTCCAAACATTGATATTTCTTCAATCCCCATGTCTTTTGCAACCCTCAAACCCAAAAAAAGAGCTTCATATTCAGCCACATTGTTAGTAGTTTCAAATTCTAGTTTGTACAACCAAGATATGGTTTCCTGAGCAGGGGAAAGAAGAGCTACTCCGACGCCAACACTTTCTCTAGAAGAGGATCCATCAAATAAAATTTTCCAAAAAAAGGTAATCAGAGGAGAGTCTTCACAGAGAGTAATGGGATGCCGGATCTCAAGAGGAGGTTTGGGGGAATCAGTAAGATGCAATAAGTTAGATCCTAAATCAGTATCAAGGGAAAAGATATGATGATTGGTGGGATCTGCCTCATCACTATTAATGTAGGACAGTTGAGCCTCTTTGTACAGTCTTCTATGTTCCCTCCCAAAGACTGGGATCATAGCATATGTGAGGTCCATCTGCAAGGTTTCCCCAAGCTATCTGATCCAAGATCTTAACAATAGCATGTTGAATTTGGGAGGAACATCAGCCACCGCGATGTACATGAACATACTTTTCATGGGAAATTGGAACAAGGTCACAACCATATCTTTGATGACCCCAAGACATTGTACTCTCCTTGAATCAAAAGAATACAAGTCATGGTATTCTTTTATGATTTCTAGTCATAGTTCTTTCATGAAAATTTTGGGCATGAGATTATGAGAGGCCCCTGAATCCATCAGATAATTATGCAACACCTTATCATGTATGTTCAAGGATGTGTATAAGGGGGTCATGCATCATATCTATATCTACCATGGGACCTAGGATGACTGTTGTCTTCTCATATTGCAAATTGATGGAGTCTGGGGGGAGAAGCAAAGGTTCAGGCAGCAGAAGCTTAGACAAGTATTTCTTAAAGTTTTCATGCTTGACCGGTTCTGAAAGGGGGACTGGAATCCTAATCTTCTAAATTTCATGCTCAAAGTTAAAATAGGAGGGGTGATTCATAATTTATTTTACCTCTGGGATAGGACTTTTGGCTACTCATGGGGAAGTATGAGCTTTTCTCTCCTTGCTATTGGTGGCTACATCATTGGAAATTTTTTCTACCCTGGTTGGCTACTCAGGAACATCAGGATTTGATCCTTTATTCTTCGACCTGGGTTTGTATCTATTTGGGTTATCATCGGTATTATCCCCCTTACTCAATTCATTTAATTGAATGTCCATGAGAGAATCCTTGTCTGCTGACTGATTTAAGTGAGGAGAAGGGGATGAATCTTCAAGACAATGAATTTATGGGTTTATGTCCTCTTCCTCTCCACCATTGTCTGTGACAAGGTTATTCTGAAGAGGGGTCTATATTTTATGATCATCCTTGTCTCTGTTCTAAGTCTCCCTCTGCATAATCTGAGGAGCATTGTTATTCAGCCTCTTGAAGTTGCCTCTGTTATCAATATTTTGAGGATTTATCTATGTATTCTTGCCTTCCAATTCCAACCTTTCCATTATGGCTGAAAGTGATTTTAGAAACTTGGTTACTTCATCCATTTGAGGAGGGATAGGAGAAAAAATGGAGGTTGAGGCTTCATATATTCCCCTTCCTCTGTCCCTGTCAGCCTTATTTCTGAGTCAGTCAACTACCAATATACTAGACTCTACATCTAGGGCTTCATCTTGCATATGAGATAATGAGGTAGCTCTTCTCTCTCTTAACAGGAGGCAAAAGTCAGTGTCAAAAGAACTAGCATAGGTAATTTTGGTACAGGCTTCTGTAGGATTTATCTCCCTCTTTTCTCTTTAGGGACCCGAACTCGGTGATATAGTACATGAAGTCCTTTTTATCCCCCCACTATCTCAAGAATCTATCTTCTAAAGCCTCAATCCCATTGATCTCTGAACCATTTTCTAGCTTCTCCATCAAGACTGTAGACAAAAACCAAGGTCCACACATCTTCATCTACTATGATATAGTTATCAGCATAACTATAGAAGGCTGGAAGGTTCTCCTCTATAGTAACATCTCCCTCCCAAGTGAAATTAGGCAGCTTCTTAAGGTAGCCACCAGTTGGTAGGGCATTAAGAGGTTGAGGTAAGATGAGAGGGGTGTATCTGGCAGCTACTATAGCGTCCATTCTATTTCTAGGAGGATTAGCACCTACCATAGGGATGATAGGTGGAGGCTAATTAGGAGGATATGGGTTTCTAACATGGGGGACTGCGAATGAGCATCTAGGAGGAAAGGGAAACAACAGAGAATTTGGAGAAAAGGCCACAAGATTTGAGGGAACAAAGGTTTCTCTTTCTGTAGTAGCAACAATAATAGGAGGAGTGGTAAAGCCCAAGGTTGGAAAATATTCATAGGTCCTGGGTCTAGACCACGGTACAAATTCAAGGGAGAAAAGAGTGACAAGGATTTCTTCCTCCAATCTAGGACCAGGAGGAGAAAACTCAATAGGAACACTCCAAAAATTTAAAGTTTAGGAAACTCCAACAAAAGGTATAACAGGAGAATGCAAAGCATAAATTGGAGTTTCTAAAGAAGGACTATGAAAATCACCAGAAATACCTAGTTCAATAATAGAAGATCCTTCTCGAGGGGCCTTTCCTGTTCTAATAATTTTCTCTGGGTTAGCTTCAGGTGTTGCCAAAGGAATTTGTGGGGTAGACCTCATGTGTCTTCCTCTAGAAGCCACAGCTGAAAAAATAGAGTCACAAATAGATCCACATCAATGGATTTACCACAGTGGAGTCACCAGGTTCATAGTTGCAATCTTGATATACCTAGTTCTGATGCACCTTCAAAACCAGTAAGCTTTGTTGTTAAATCCCAGGGAAAATCTTCAACTTTGTCCCTGACAGCGATGCTAGAAATGTTAGCAATGGAAGTCACCCTTGGATTGTTGCAGAGGTGATCCCAATACCCATTAGTTGTTTGTCACATTGAATCAATTTAATGGTGGTCTAATGGATGAAGACTCAAAATTATATCGTTTTAACTCATAAAACTGGGCAGTTGTGCACAAATAAATAAGGTCTTGATATAAGTTCAATCAACAAGTTGGTATAGTGGTGAATAAATGGAAGAATGTGAGAGAAACGCGGAGGTATTCTATGTACATCCGATCTTCTAGCAGCCTAGGAGAAAAGTTTCATATACAAGATCCTCTCGGATATGAGAACTTCAGGAAACTAAAAATGTTGTAACAACATTACAATCAAACCTACATTACACCACAGTCACAATAGATTGTCTGGATCATCCATGCCCAAACTTTCAGTATCAGAGGGAAAATAAATGGGGAAGAAAAATGACTTTTATTAAACAAGAAGTCTTAAAATACCATAGATAACTAGAGAACCAATGACTTTACTAAAACATTACAAGCCTGAGCTTATATCTACCATCGACACTAACAAAATATCAAAATGAATCCTACATACTTAGAACCAAAATGGTGGCAGTGTGTTCGAGTCATCACATTCAAGGCGTTACATCTGCATGCCTCCTAATAGACTGTGCATTCACTCATTGGTCAGATGAGAGCTCTGCCAGTTGAAATCGTTCTTCAAAATGGGTCTACAGCTGAGTGGACTAACATACGATCCTTTTATTGGATTTCCATTTATGGTGAAAATGATGTTCAACCACCATCACCTATCTTAATAACCGCTTCCTCGAGATCGAAGAGTTCCAAGTCAACTATGCATTTGAAGGATATGGCAATTTTCCCTTGGTTGTCTGTTGCTTCATTGGACCACTACAAGGGGATCCAACTGGCATATGTGAATGAGGATCTGGCGGGGATGATGGCATGATCAATGTGGAGGTGAGATGATAGATGGCCATGTGGAAAGATGTGGCAGATAGAAGGTGACCGAGAAAGTGCGGGTGGCAGAAAACGTGCGTACTACGCTGGGAAAGGTCATAGGTGAAGAGGTGTGGGATGAGGATGTGGTGGATAGAGGAAAGGTTGTAGTAGTAGGCAGGATGGAGACCATCTTCCTAGATGGAGGTGAGTGGTAGAACACCTAGTAGGAGATGATAGGCGGGAGTGATAAGGGGAGGTGACCCAAAGGTGGGTTGAGGACAAGTGTGCCATAAGGAGATGAGGAGGGAGAGAGAGCGATGTGATAGGTAGAGTAGAGAGATGGAGTGGGGAACATATGGTAGTAGTAAGAGGGAGTGGTAAGTGGTCTTATCAGAGGGGGGGGTAGTGGTAAGCAATTTGGAGTGGGGGGGGTCCGAGTTAACGAGGAGGCCCCACATAGTTTGGGGCATGCATAGGGAAACCTCTTGCTTGGATGCCCCCCTCATTAAAGGTAGAATTATCAGGGGGGTCCAAGTTAGGCTAAGCACCGTAGATATGAGCGTGAAGATCTTGGTCACCTAGATCCATGCACTGCTTATTGTGACGCACTTGTGCACACAAAACTTAGGATAAGTGGGTTTTTAGCCCATTTCTTGCTAATTTCCACCAAAGTATTAATTCCTTAGAAAAACACCCACCTTTACAAATAAATGTGATAACATCTATGACGATCTCAATTTCTGAAATAATTGCAGAGATTCAGGATCGAGTTTAAAAGATGAAATTGTTCAATAACAGTGATCAATTTATGAAAAGTCTTCTTGGTAAGAATGATAAAACTGTGATTATGGTTGATTTAAATGAAGAAGTGTGATGGTTTCAAAAAAAGGGACACAGTGTATCACTCTCACATCGTTTTGAAAATTATATAAATAAGAAAGAGTGTTGAGAATAGTGTGTCTTTGTAGTCCAGTGAAGAAGATCAAAGAAGAAGCAAAGTCTAATATGAAGAACTGTTTGTTCTAAGGTGTCTGTCATTGTCTTATTGAAATTGGGAAAAAACGGAGGCAGAGAAGTTATGAAATCCAGTGAATGATAATAGAAGTTTTATGGGATTCATAAATTAAGGGTGGTTGGGTGGTGCAAGGGAAGGTTGGTGCCTATAGAGGGAGTCATTTCTTCCTTGTTAATTGTGGCTGACTAAACAAGGGGTCGTAGCCTTCTACCAGTTGGTTCTAGTAAACAAGGGTATGGTTGCATCCTGATCAGTTGGTGTTGATCGAAAAGGAAGAATATCTTCCTTCTATGTAACATCTGAATTTTTATTTTTGCAGTTAATAGAAAATATTTTGTGGTTTTCCCATTTGGGTTCCATGATAAAATACTGTGTTAAAATTTTGTTTGCATTAATAAAAGAAAAAATGATATAATAATTGTGTCACTGATTCACCCCCCCCTCTCAGTGACATAATCTGATTCTTCAACTATGTTCCATCTATGCACATGTCATAATTGTAACCCGCACACATATCCAGTTTTTCAAAATTATAAGGGTTTTTATGATGATTTGAAGGCCCCTAGCCTTCAGATTTTTTGCACTTATACACTTTGTAAAGACAACCGCACTCCACTTAGATTCCTTTCCCATATGAAAGTTTAGATAACATAGGCACTTAGGGGGTAAAAATAACCAATATTCTCCTCATTTGCTTTGGTTTCCACATGGATGGCTTGTTTGGCTTATGAAATTTTAAGTTGAGATTGTTTCTTTCACACATAAAACACTTACATTTGGACTAGAGGTTAAATTTGACCCTTTAGTATGCTCTTCTCTCACACCCTAGTGTGATATTGAGAATAAAAAAGGTGGTTAAAGGGACATTTCATATCCCTTAACTAAACTATTTAGGAGAGGAAGAATAGCCCCTAGGGTTCCTCTTAGTTTTTTGAAATCATCTTAAAGTTGTAAGGGCCCATACATGCCCACATGTTACAAACTTAGGATAGTTTCTTGAAATTGTTGTCTTAGTTTACATCACAATTTAGGGAAGTTTAAAGATAAAAGTAATGGGTCCGCACATGCCCACATGCTTACAATCTAGGATAGTTTCAAAGGTTTCTTAGTGTAAACAACATTTAGGGAATTTAAAGGATTTGTAAAAGACCCATATGTCCACATGCTAGTTCTTTAGGGATTTTAAAATTCTTCAAGGTTGTACCAATGACACTTAGTAAGCTAGATAAAAAATATTTGTAAGGACCACAAGAATTCCACATGTTGAAATCTCACACCTATATTATTAAAAACTTGGCACACTCTTTCACTTTCTTGCACACAAAGCCACTCCTCACACACATAATTTCCATTTTCAATTGTGGAGGTTGAAGTAGGTTTTATCCAAAGGAATTTTGAAACGTCCCATCACTTCTTTTGGAAATTATCCACACCCATTAATTCAAACAAGATTGGTTCACACCCCCAATCTCTCATCCCACCACATCTAATTTTTTTCTAAAAAATCACTAATTGTTCCTCCACAGGAGGTGACAAATTTTTTAGTCTAGGTAGGATCTCCAGGGTAGGCATCCAAATAACCCCCCTGTTATCTAGTTCTAACATTTTAAAAACATTAGAAGTCGACAAATAGGAAACTTTTAAATTCTTCAAGTAAAGTGTTCCTACACCACAAGGCATGGAAATACCCATGAAGGGTTGAAGGCTGAGGTCCAGTTGTTCTACGCATCCCCCCTTGAGTTACCCAACTCTTGAAAGGCATCCAACACGTGATCCATTTATGAGGCCAAAAATCTAAAATCCTCAATTTGAATGAGGTAACTATTGAACAAACTTAAAACATCTACCCAAGTGGAAATTGTGGGCTGAAATTGCACCTTGATCAGATTTTGTGTGGCTATTGGGAAATATCACCAGCTCTTTTGGGATATGAACCCTCTACCCCTCATTATAATTGATTATTTCAACCTTCACTAGTTCCTCTTCTGGTGGCTTCAGACCCCACTGTTGAGTGATTTTGGAAGACCCAATGCTATTTGAGAGGAAGGACGATATGTCTTTTAGGACATGAGCATTTGTTTTTATTTGTTCCCCGAGGCAGACAAAATCCACCTACCCACATGTTTTCTTATTTACAGTTGATTTATGTATGATTCTCATTTGATTACATGCAATTATGAGTCGTACTATCTTGTGAAGGTACAAAATATACAAATCTCTTGTTCATTTATTTCTCTTCTCACCATTTGCACACATCCACTTTGCTAGTTGAAAACCATAGGGGAACCACAAAATCCTTGTCATTCTAGATGTTTGCAAAATATTCCTCCTATTCTAGGAGGAGTCCCTAGTCTTTCCAACTCATA
>ML792427.1:677695-715333 GCA_009831015.1 Picea engelmannii | reverse complement strand
CTGTCTCTGTGTGTATTTTATGTGTCACTGATGATCTTTACTCTTACTGTCCATATGTTGTATGTTGCTTGATGACACATGAAGAAATATTAATAATTGTTAAGAAGGAATAAAATTGTTTAAGCTTATAAACAACTGATTCATCCCCCCCTCTCAGTTGTTTTAGTATTTCCAACATGTCATTCATTCCTTCTTAGTAGTAGATTCAATGACCACAAATTAGAGAAAGAGTCACGTCCTATCCTGTTTTGTTCTAGATCCAGGTGCATCGAGGGAGATCTTTTAGTGTCCGCACCTACCAATTTATCCGATAACAAATTTGGCGACTCACGTTGGGGATACAACCCATTTTGGTGGTTTTTTCTTGGCCATTTTCTCTTGACCTATCCTTTTTCATTCCTAATCAATCTTTCAGTCTTGAGGAGACCCTCATAGACTCCTTGGATCTAGAAGTTCCCTCAAAAGTCATGTCATTTTTCCAAAATTTTCTTGATTACAAACCTTCTCACACCGCACCTTTCTGTAGCCTGTAAGAATAACTAAGGTTCGCACCCTAGTGTTTAGTTCAGTGCGAAATTCTCGCAATCTGCTCGTGTCTAGCCTGCGAGAATCTTTAATTCTCACACTATACCCCACTGTCAGACTACGAACTCACTTGTAAAAATTTTGGATTAAGTCTTTTGTGTATTCATATGTTGTTGTTGGGAAAAATATCCTATGGACTAGAAAACTAGGGTCAGACTTGCATGCAAATTTTGACCGAAAATAAATTACTTCTTACCTACAACTCGAGACTTAAACCCCTCTTTCACAATACATGCATGGAAAAATACTACTAACCTGGTTACCGACCTTCGATGTAGATACTCCTTTGCACTTTGACCACTTGCTTGCACTGCTCCTTCCACAGAGGACCTACAATCAAGACAAATAACAACTATGCATGCATGCTACTTCTCTACTCGAGGGTTAGAAATCAAGCATAAATTAACCAAACCATAGATAACTCATGCATTGGGACGAGAAAAGTATTCTTTTATTACTTTGAAAAATGAATCAACTTACAATCAAAGTCGAGACCGGCCACCGTTCCTTGAACCTGATCCTGGGCTCCTCTTCTTCTGTCCTCCAACTGCTTTGTGTTAAATCTCCTTTGGCATCAGGAAAGGCTAAAGGGTTGGGACAATGGATTACGTAAATGGGCATAGTTTCTTTTCTATATTTTTTCCTCTTCCAAATGGTACCCCTACCCCTTCTTTTATAGGCTAGAAGGAGCTAGGGTTTTGGATGAACCCTTGGCCATGCATGGCTGGGAGTTTCAGTTAACTGACCCATAGCTTTTTGTTCCATTGGAAACTTTCCTTTTTTCGTGCTTTGTTAGGTACACATGGGTTGTAGTGAGTCAACCAGCGTGCACACGCGTGCAATATTGGGTTAGGGTGCGTGGGCCTTGACACAAGAGGATTTTCAAAGAGTTGTTCAACAAAGTTTTGGAAAAGAAAGGATATGAGTTGGCCTGATGCCAGGTAAGCATGTGTGGTTCAATTTAGGGTTATAACAGATTCCCCCTAATGTGTGAGGTCATAAGAGCATCTGATGGATGAAATACATTACCAATATTTACTGATGTGCAAAACGAGTGAGCCCAAGGATCAGGAACCAGGAGGTGCCATCTGCAAAAAAAAAAAATGTCTCATCGAGGCGGGCATACCCATGCTTGAGATAAAATAAAACCATGGATACCAATCAAGTACACTACAGATCCATGTCAAATAACTATAAAGAGTAGTCACGAACAATACACAACGAAGCTACATCTCGAAATCAGAAATATATACATATAGAGTACCCATCTTCCAAAAGCTGATTTGGCCTGATGGCTGTACTTCAAATCTCGAGCAACAACTTCAAAATCTTCTAAAACTTGGGTAGGAGTGTAATATGAGTGTATGACTGCACTACCCAGAGGTCTTCGACAACTCGTCAGTTATGGACTTGATAATATTGATGATCGGACTGAAGGTTTCAGTGATTTCGAGCAAAGACTTGATTGGATGTTCAGGATGGTTGGGTATGTGGACAAGAGACATATTGTAGAGGGGCTGACTCAGGCTTAGTGACAAACATACCTTGGATAATAGCACGACAAGTGATAAGACTCAGGCAACATATATGTTAATCATAAGTCTACGAAGCAGGAGGCAACGCAAAATCTCCATATGTTTGGAAGGGTAACCAAACAGTGGAGGACACAACTCTATATATCGAGAAAAACTTCCTAAGGTCATACTACATCCCATAGTCTGATGATCAAATGGACAGGTGTTCTTTATCCAAGGGTGACTCATTATGCTTCCAATAAAGAAAATACTTTTCCCATCCTCTTTTTGGGGTATATTTGATTTTTTTTTTTGTTCTTTTTGATAATTTTTGAAAAAGAATAAAGGGATATTACATTACAATGGAGGAACAAGTACTGCAAACATACAAGCTCAAGGCACAAGAACAAGACTAATGTTCTGGTAAAATGTTACCTGGGAAAAATCCTCCGGTGGCCAAAGGTGTTAAGACGCAGACACAAACTGTCACAAGGCTGGTGGATAAGGTATGCAAATGCGGTTGATAGAACACACAATGATAACGTCCTTCAATGTAATTTTAACGAGCCCAGAGAAGGTAATATCGGTGGTTTTTCATATTTAGAGAGTTTGAAAAATCATAAAAGGAGACTCTGCTGGGGTACCTTTTTCATCATTAGTCTAGTCAATTCGAAAAAGGGATAAACTAGCACCGATTAGACGTCAATTCAAAACCACTTTAACGAGTGTGACAAGGACAAGATCACTCGGCTATTTTTCCACTTATAAGGAGTCTGAAAAAAGCTTAACTATGGACTCCATCAGGAATATTCTTCTGGACCAATTTAACGAGTGTGAAAAAAAAGGTCACTCGACGATCTTTTCAATTTTAGGGAGTCTGAAAAGAGATTAACTATGGACTCCATGGGGGTTTCGTTTTCATAAATTTAGTCCCTCATGCCTGAAAAAGGAATAAAATTATGCCTAAGAGTACTCTTCTAAAGAATGGGAATTCGATAGAGTATACCTTTGTTCGTACAATTGACCATTCAGACGGAAAAAGGGGTAAACTACCATCGGACAGGCGTGACTTCAAATTTCAGTTTAACGAGTGTGAAAGGTCACAAGATCGCTCAAAAATCTTTTCATTTTTAGAGGGTCTGAAAAGGGCTTAAAAGGAGACCCGTTATATTTTGGGAGTCCTGAGGGTAAGACAAAGAGTGAAAAAGACTCATTCAAATGAGGCTCAAACTCATATTCAGGAAAGACTATATGGACTCCTGAGCCTACAGTATGTTTAGAAACTACATGGACACCATAATGCAACCAGGACCTACATAGGGCATCCATGTTCTGGTAAGCTCTACCACCAAGTCGCGACACTTCTAAAGAAGATATGACGGTTTCGTGTCACAACCTGATGGGATCAATCCTATAGCATAATAAAAAGGCAACAAGATGCAAAAGTTGGGGTGGTATCCTAACCTATATGCTCAAGTTGATTTAAAAAAAAAAATATTTATATGGACTGTCAATATTTTTTCGAAACTCAAAAAAACATTGTCCCAATACATGATCAAATCCCTCCCATATAACTTCTAGATCACTCTAAATGGTTTTTGATATAAAGAAACTGATAAGGAGGGCCAAAAAAGTGACAAAAAGAGGCCAAAAAGTCTATAAATAGAAGCTGGCAGCTTATTATCACCATTGTTGATTTGGAAATTGACCCTGGAGCCAAAAGACCCCCTTTGCCAAAGATAGTGAATCCAGGAGCTACAGTGGATGAAACGAACTTCTGCTTGGACCAAGTAAGTACAAACTCCCTTATTTAGCTATTCAATACTTCAATTTAGTCATTTAGTTTATTTTTTGGGTGGGTGTCGACCTTAAAAAGGTCAGCCCTAGGTACACGTGGGTTGTCTTTGGACAGGCCGCGTGTGCATGTGAGCAGAGTAAAGTCTGCTTGCATTTACATGTGACTATCACCTCTACAGACCATGTATACCTCCTTTTTTGATGAAAAAGTAAAAAAAGAATTATTGACCCTCCTTTACCTTGTTGTGTTGGCAGGATGTATGTCCAGTGGAGGGAGAGGGAGCATGAGGCAATCAGTGAGTTGGTTGTTGCAAATCCGAATGCTGTGGTCGTATTAATGCAATGTGGTTTACTCAAATTCTTCCTATGTCCATTTATGCATGCGCAACCAAGGCTACTGAATGTATTGATTGATTACTGGCATCCTAATGCAGAGGCCTTTATGCTAGAGGGGAAATCATTGGTGCCCACCACCGAGGATATTTACTTTCTGGCTGGCCTCTCAAGGAGAGGGGAACCAATCAATTTCCAGACTTTTCTTGTGGGGCTAAGAAAGATCTTGGAGTTGATAACTAAGCACTGTGAGGCTGGGACCGAACGTGTGGGTTCCCAGGTACCCATTAGCAAGATTACCAACTTAGTGCTATAGACTATCTTGTTACTGATTGGGTGGATTACCGACTCAGTAGCCGTGCATCAGGCTTCACACACAAAGATGAACTGTGCCATCCAGTGCATGAATGCACAATTTTTTGATTGGAGTACCACCCTACTTGAGAGTATGAAGAGGCAATTGACAGATTGTCGACAGCGAACACAGAGGAACTTTGGGTTCGGGACCATCTTGTGTTCGTTCTTTTTCGAGAGAGTTCCGAGTTTCAGTCCTTGGGTTGTAGTACGAGGACATCTGGCCTCTTTCCCTGCAGTGTGTAGATGGGCAGTGTTACTACCGTGACGGGGTGGTGGAAGGATTGTTGAGTCCTTCAACAACGACTTCTTTTCTTGGCTATCATGACAGATCCTTGTTATCGAGGACTACCCGTATGCAGGGATAGATTTCTCTAGAGATTCAGAGATACCCGTACCTCCTGGTGAGGAGCGAGGGGAGATGGGTAAGTCTCCACCTTTATAGTTTTTTTTTTGTTTTGTTTGCATATGTAATTTTTATGTCTTTTTGTTATATATATCATTTTTTTGTATGCTAGAGTATTTGACGGGTAACGTTTGTTGTATGTAGATGTGGGACCCGTCCAACCTGCCGACTATGCATGGAATAGGCATCACCCACGGCCAAAAGCCGCCGCTACCGCCGCTAGGGGAGTAGCAGTAGCAGGGAACCTCCCAGCAGGAGAGGCCGAGAGGGTCCTTAGGCAAATTGAGCGAAACTTCACTGTGCTCACTCGCACAGTCCCGATGGCCGAGATAGAGGACCTGCCACGATCCATGCAGCCTCATGTTGTAGGGGCACCTCAGACATGGGTCTGAATATTTAGGCATTTATCCCGTGCTGTAGATGATTATAACAGGGTCCATAGGCTCTGAACAGACTTAGACTCTTTTATGTGCCACGAGCACCTTGTTGTATATATTTTTTTAGGGCATAAGCCCGGTGACTCGTTATTGTTCCCATTTTTTAGGCGCTTGTGTCTATCTATGTACTCTAAGTATCTTATGATGTTTATATATGGTTTTTTTTTTTTTGTGTCTTATGGATTATGTGTGCAAAAATGTATTTACATGTTTATGTCCATGTTCTTTTTATATGTGAGCAAGATGCCAATCTAAAATTTGATTAGCTAGAGTATTTGTAATTTGGTTTAATCTCCTAGAAACATGAAAATATGTAATATAATAAGAGTTTCATTCTAAGAGATGTACCCTAAGGAATCGTCGGTGTAAAGTTGGATCATGAACCCGGTATACTCTGTTTAGCTGCGACACAACCAGTTGAGTGTCGAGATAGACTTGGAGATGAGATATACCCAATGACAAGGCATCATGAAGAAAATCAATAACTGCACTATACTCAATGACATTATTTGTGGTGTCACCTAAGTATATACCTCCAGAAGATAACAACTAACCCTGAGGCGTAAAGATTACCCAAGTTGCAGAGGCAAGCCTCTGCATGTGTCGACTAGCACCATCCGCATACCTAATGAACACCTCGGACTCTCTTGGCATCTTCCATATTGACAAAAGATAAAATCAATGACACCTCCATAACACTTTAAAAGAAACTTAAAAAGTAATAGTACAAAGACTTTACATATGTTACAAAAAGTTACCCATAGTGACCTAGCTATGAGTAATACTTCTTGAGGTAGAGCCCATTTCTAGGCTCCGCCAACACATTCCCTTCAAAATCAACCAAACGATAAGTGCCATTTTTTAATACCTCTTTGATAATGAAGGGTTCAAACCACATGGGTTTAAACTTTCCTTCCCCCAGGGGATCCTTGTCTTGGTCATAGACCAGGAAAAGGTCACCTTTAGAGAAAATCCAAGGATGAACGGACCTATCATATTGACACTTGACCTTATGTTTGTGAGCCTCGTTGGCCAAGGTTGCATCGCGACACTGCTCATCAAGTTGCTCAAGGTATACTAACCATTCTTCAAGTGGATAAGTGTCTGGAAATAAATGTACTGCCAACTTCAGAGATGGGATTTGACATTCGATGGGAAAGACTGCCTCAAGCCCATAAACGAGTTGAAAAGGTGAGAAATTGGTTGTTGTCTTAACAGATGTTCGGTAAGCCCATAATGCCGAGTATAACATCAAATGCCAATTTGACTTGGCTGAGTTGATAGTTCACTGTAGAATTGTCTTAAGAGTTTTGTTTACAGCTTCAACCTACCCATTGGCTTTGGGGTAGTAAGGTGATGAATGTTCCTGTCATAACCCAAGATTTGATGTTAATTCAGTCATCATTTGGTTTTGAAAGTGACTACCATGGTTAGTGACAATCTCTCTCAGAACGTCGAACCTTGCTATGATTTGGTTGAATAAGAAGAGAGTTGCAGTCTCTCCATCATATTTAAATGTTGTCGTAGCCTCGACCCACTTAGTGAAGTAGTCAACAACTACGATGATATAGCGGTGCCCCCTTGCTGACAGGGGGTTGCATGTAGTGTAATCAATCCCCCACTTAGTGAAGGGACCAACTATGATGACAGGAAACATAGGAGCGGGATGTGCCCTCATCTTCTGAGAGAAGACCTGACACGGATGGAAGTTCTTGACCAATTCGATACAATATTTGATAAGTGTGGGCCAGAAGTAACCTGCTCGTAAAATATTTTGGGTTGTTGCCAACCTAGATAAATGACCGCCACATGCTCCAGTATGGAAATCGTTGAGCACTATGATGGCCTCCTCATGAGTGAGACATCGACGCAAGATGCAGTCTACACCTCTTTGATACAACATATCATCTAGTATGAGATAATTCTTGGCCTGATGGCGTATCTGTCGATGCGCATCACGAGAAGCAGATGTGGGGCACTTCAAAGTCTGTATATAGATAAGTATATCTCCATACCAGGGGTTTGAAGATTCAATCAAAAACATATCCCCCCGGATAGGCGATTCCTTAGGCACAACATCACCTGACTCAACCAGAAGCTCTGAAATAAGTTCTGTGAAGACCAATGACTTCTTGGACTTTGCGGAAATGAAGTCTAAGTCGAATCCTTAGAGGATGACCATCCACCTACTGATTTTTCTGCCTATAACTCGTCATGTCAACATGTACTGGAATGGATTCACGATAGAAATGATGGTGGTCTTTTGAAATAGAACATAGTGACGGAACTGTTGAACAACAGGAACTGCTACCAACGCAAGTTTTTCGATATGCGAATAATTAAGTTCCAGCCATATGAGGCCTCGGCTCAGGTAATAGATCACGTATTCTGAAAATGAATCATCTTCCTAAACTAAAACCATGCCTATGGTTGACTCTGCGGCAGCCAGATATAATAAGAAATCTTTGTTATAGTTAGGTGGCCGTAGCAGAGGTGCAGTTGTGAGGGTGTGTTTTAATGCGTCGAAATATCATTGAGTGGCTTCATCCCAGAAAAAAGGAACGTCTTTCTTTAGCAAACGCATAAAGCCCTTGGTGATTTCAGCATAGTTGGCAATGAAGCATCGTAAGAAGTTCGCCTTGCCTTGTAGACTCTGAAGTTGTAAGATTGTGCGTGTGGGGGGCAAATGGATTATTGCCTCCACCTTAAGAGGATCGACCATGATCCCTGTTGTTGATACGATGAAACCTAACAAACATCCTGACGTTACGCAGAAGATGTACTTGTTTGGATTCAAGCGAATCCTGAAGTAGTGACAACGTTTGAAAATTAGTTGAAGGTGCATGGGATGATCCATTCTCTTGCGAGAGCGGGATATTAAATAATCTATATAGGCCTCGACTATATTCTTGAGGTCATGAAACGCAAAAGACATGGCCCGCTGGAAATTGGCTCCATCATGTTTAAGGCCAAAAGACATCTTACGATATGCGAATGTACCCCACAGACAAATGAACATCCTTTTGTGTTGGTCTTCCGATTTGATTTGGATTTGATTATATCCTGAAAAACCATCCATGAACGAAAAGGCTTCACAACCGACACATTCATCAATGATCTGGTCAATGAATGGGGTTGGAAAATTATCTTTGGGACGTGCCTTGTTCAAATCACAGAAATCGGTACATACACGAATCGTGCCTTGTTTTTTATTGAACGACACAGGGTTTGACACCCATTGAGTCAAATGAATAGGATAAATGAATCCTACCTTTAGCAATTTCTCAACCTCAATCTTGATGGTTGTTTCTTTCTTAGGATTGATTGGATGAAGTTTTTGTCAAACAGGCTTGGCGTCAGGATACATTGTGATTTCATGTTCAACTATTTTTGGATCTATACCTGGAATTTCCTCATAAGACCAGGAAAAAATGTCGCGAAATTCTTTGAAAAGATCTGTGTAAATTTGAATCTCTTCGGGGGAGAAATCCACTCCGATGAAGACATTCTCCATGATGCCAAGGTTTCGGGAGATGTTGATAAGTATGGTTTCAACGATAGTCACCATATTTCCCTCAGCATAAATTTCCTATGTAGCTAAGAGGTTAATAGGACATGGCTGATCTCCCGTCATGGTAATAGTGAATTCTCATGCTTCGATTCGGCTTAACTCAGGGAGAAAGTATGATCTGTGATGAATATCTCCCCAAGGTTTGTCTGGACTAGTCATTTTTTCGATTACTGCTTCGTCAAAAGGCAAGAATAAGTCTAACGAATCGACGTTCGCAAGAGAACCCTGAGCCCAAATAGGCTCTAGAAGTGGAACTAACTCTTGTGCGGAAGTCGGATCAGGGTTAGTTGAATATTGCTAGACTAAAGAGTATGCTACTTCAGCGGCTGACAAGGGCATGGACATGCCTAAGTTCCCTATCTCATCCATCGTGGCTAATGGGGAAGGAAGAATCCAAGGATCTTTAAAGTAAGTCATGCAGAATGATGAAACTTGAAAAATATCAACCTTATGGTGATTAGATATAAACTTGACATTTTTGTGAGGAGGTGGGTAATCAAAGGTACCCATCAAGGATGGGCACAAACCAGCTCCTACCTTAATGACACCTGGTTGAGGATTATCTATCATTGGGACCGTGGACGCCCCCAAAGATGGGTTAGGTCTGGAGAAGGATAGTTGATCGATGGTCACCATCTGGCCTTCATGTGGAAACAACAAGACTCAAAAAACTGTAGCAACCATAGCTTGCATAGCATAAGTCCAACTATGACCTAACAAGAGGTTATAGTCGAGGGGAGCATCGACTACCTCTACTTCGACACACACGATTTTCCCTCCTAACTGCACAGGGAAAGAAGGAACGATGCCATGTGGTCAGAAAGAACGACCGTCGAACGCAGTGAGGAGAGTAGGTGATGGAGACAAAGAAGGCTGGCCAATGGCCTTCCATCATGCTAATGACATAACACATGTCGAGGCACCCTTGTCGACCACCGTGCGGAAGATATTTCGTGTAAAAGTTTTCATGGGATGAGCCACTACTATCTGAAACGCTATGTGGTAAGGCATACGAGGTTTTAAGTTAGTTGTATCTAACATGATGGTACCTAGATTACAAGTCTCAGTAGAGCCCAAAGCAGTTAACAAGGCTTTCCTCTGAGCAGGGAAACTTTGGAGGACCTCCAAAGTAGACATCGCACAAGGGGTTTGTGATAAATCATCCACCATAAAGTAATTTTGGGTGGCCCTTGCGTTTGTGTTGTGAGAAGCTTTCTTAAATGCACCCTTTGGAATGCATGTCATTGTTTCTCCCAACCTCTTCTCGATCTGTAGAGGAAGAGATGGGATATCAACTTATTTACCCTTCTCATAAGTGCTTGGTTTACTATAGTCATGCGCTATAGTCATTATGAAAGCATCACCCCTAACCATATATACATTCATGGATGAGGGATTGTTTGGAGGAGGGAAGGCTTCTTGGCTGCCCCCTTCTGTGCTTGTAGAGGCTTGAGTTAAATTTTTCCCATGTTGAAAGGGATTAGTCAACACTGCTTGTTGTTGCTGTGTGACAAACTTTTGGGCCTCTCCAAGTCGAGGACAAAGATGGGTCGGGTGGTCCTCTGCACACAAATTGCATGGATACCTCACCTTTCGTTTCTCTGTGGTGTCCCTGCCATCATTATCAGTGGGTTTTTTATCCCCCTTACCCTTCTTTCGTTGTTTTTTCTTCCCTCCAGGCTATGTTGACGGGTGAAATCGACCATCCGTCAACTAAGAGAGTGGAACCGGTCCGGGGTTGTCTAATAACCCAAGCCGTTTGGGATGAACCACCCTGACGGGTTTAGCAGCTCCGTTAGCCGATCTAAGGTCCTAATAAAACAAAATAAAACTAATCTAAACTAGCTAATCTAACTAAAACTAAATAAAAGAAACAAACTAACTAACAATAAATAAAATAAACTAAAAAAACTAATCTAATTAAAACTAACTATTAAACAAACTAACTAATCTACTATTTCTATATATACAAACTACTAACTACTACTATACTAATTCTAACTAATTAACTTACTATCTACTAACATATACATAACTTATTCACAAAATGTACAATATCTACAATTACAGATTTAAATAAAACCTGAAAAATTCGTTTGCATTCTACCCTAAGACAGAGAAAGATATTTTTTGTTGATTTTATAATTTTATGAACAAGAAATAAAATTAAAACTAACTAAAACTAAACAACTAACATACTAATTCTAACTACACATATATCTAACTAAACTACTAATAAATATATTAAACAAATAAATGACAAATTGACCTGGAAACGCTCCAGATTTGTCCTGTGTATGATGACTGTTTAAGCAGATCAGAGGGAGAAAATATGCTCCGAATTATACAGAAGCTTCTCGTAAACGATAGCTGCAGTGATGTACAAGTTAATTACAGGACAAACAAGACATAAAGATCACAACAATCATATAATTTATAAATCTTAACAATTAGATAAATCTGTATGTAAAGACTTATACATGATAGTTCAATTGATGAAGAAGAGAAATCTGTCATTCATAAGCTGAACTAAGTAATTGCTATATTCTTTAAATTAGTGAAAGAAATCAGGCATGGATCACATTAATTCAATCATATCATTCTGCAAAAGATTGTGATAGCTAAAGTAGTCACTAATCAAATACAAATTGATAAACATAAACATGAAACAAAAGAATGATATTATGAAAAGCAAAAGCTGTAGCAGAACATCAACTTTTGTCTCAGTTTGTATTTAAAATCCATAGCATGGTTCTCCCACAAGTGAGGATGATCCTTATTACAAAAATAATAAGTATTTATAAGTTTTTCCACAGGGTAAAACCTCCCTGTGGAAGCTATCAAACTATTTACATAAAATCTGGGAAGATTTCCCAAGTTCAACTAAACTAGGAAACTACAATAAAAGTAATCACAAAAATATCCTCTAGACTGCTCATCAAATCCCATGCAACTCAAATTCACCTGAAAAGGACCAGAAATGAACAAGTTAGAATGATATTTGTTAAAGAAAATAATGAAAATCTAAATTTGTAGACTAGCTACAGAATCCTCTGATTATGTAGCTAGTCTAAAATAAGATACAGAATCAGTATTGAAATTAATTGAAAATCTTTTAAAGAATTCCATTTAATTGACATCCAATAGCCATTTGAAAATGAATTATTTAGTTTGAAATAATTATACCATTCGAAATCAAACATGATCATAATGACTATAGAGATAGGCATACTCTATTTTATTTGTTACCAAGTCGGGTGACAAAATCATATGGAACAACAATGTAATCGTTTCACAACAAATCGAATCCAACACTTGTGAAATCGTTTTGATATCAATTGAAACGATTATAATCAAAACCAATGGCAAACAACTGTTACGCTGCCTTGTCAACAGGAAATATGAATTCGACAAGATCTTTTTTCAAATCGTGATAACTGTTGACACAGCAAATGATTCATGCCACAAATAGATCAATTCGAGCTGGCACTAAAATCAATTCAAACAAAATCATAACAGGATTCATCAATTAATAACATAGTTCATAATAGATATCCGATCGTTTGTCATTGCACAGTGAGTAAACATGATCGATTGACTTCAATCACAATCGTTCCAATCAAACGAATTATAACTAGTTTTGACCATTTCGTTTCACAAAATTAAAATCAAGCAGAGCATCAATTATAATCTGAATTCAACTCATAAAAATGATCGAACTAACAACAATCCAATAAAGCGAATCAATCGGCTGGGGTTTAGCATAGTTGTCATGAATCGAATCCATTCCATGATTCGGGCGCACTTGTACAGCCTTAAATGAGCATATTTTTTTTATAAAGACAGAGTAGTTCACTCCACATTAAAATCGAACAGAGTTTCATTTCCAATTTAGAAAATCATAGGACACAACATATTGAAAAATCGTTGACCAATCACAGCATATAACGAAATCAAATCTGAGCATAATCGTGTTCTAAACTGAGCATGAAAAAATTCCTTTTTCCAAATCGGATACAAACCAATCCAGTCGAAAACAAACTATCAATTTTGTTAACTCACTTAGGTATACCAACAAATCAGATCCAACAAAAACCAATCAAATCGAAATGAAAATCTATCAGAGTCTAAACTGGGGATGATCAAATCTTATATCCAAAACGAAATTTCAATTTATTTTTAGCAAAGCAACACAATATATAGGAAGAACACATTATGAAATATAAACAGAGCTATTCGATGTATAACAGGGCTATTTGAACACCAAATTTCAATCACAATATTACTCATGATCATTCACAAAATAAAATGATGTCAAAAATCATACCTGTACAATGACGAGACGGCTTGATCATGCCAATTTCGAGTTGATAACTGTCGTAGCCGATTCAACATTTTTGAAAAGGATCGAGCCTGTTGTCTTCTGTTTCTTATTAGCTGCTTGGAGTTGGTCTTTTTGATTGGTCAATAATGCGACTTGGCTTTCCAATGACTGGATTTTTGATTGGAGTATGGGAACATCAATGTAGTATTGTTCCAACCATAAATCGCATTGGTCACAGGAAGACTGTGTGGGGTTTGAAAGAACAGGTGAGATTTTATACATGTGGCTGAGGGTTTCGATAGAGAATTTAATACCAGGGTAGCTAGGGTCGTTTCTTAGGCAGGGGGGAAGATTTGTCATGAAATTGTAAGGTGGCTCGGGGCACAAACCCTGCGAGTAAGGGTACTCGCTGGCTAAGAATTGTTCCACGTCAGAGTCTGAATACTCACTAAGGACAATAGGGTCTCGCTCAACAGAGGGTTTAGGCTTGTTTCTAGCCATTCTCGAAATGAGACGGGCATTTCTTTTTCCTTTGGCATTAGCAGTAGGGTTTGCCTTGGGATTTTTGCTCGCAGGTTTCTTTGTAGGCTTGGAATTGTCAGTTCCTATGTATGGTAAGTCAACACCAGGGTTGGCTGAGGGGTTAGGCAGTAGGACATGTAAGGGTACAGGCGGCTTAGCCTTGGTTTCAATTACCACAGGCTTGTCAACCAGGATAGTGTCTAAATCCTCAAAACCATTATGAGCGATGAAAGCTCTCCAGCTATCACCATGCAAACTCAAATGATAAACAACGATAAGATTAATAATCCCATGATGGAACATGCTATTGTCAGCCTTCTGCCTTTTGAATCTTTTTGACATCTTATATAAGCTGCGTTGAAAGTAGAAAGGCATGTTTAAAGGATACCCTATAAAAATCATCAACAAACGCAGGTGGTAGAGAAACACGTGCCTGTATCGATCTTCACAGGTCACGAACTTCTTGACTAGCATTAATAGGTCGTGCCATCGTGGTTTGAGCATAGATATGGGCATACCTCTATCACACGAGGTGACTTTGCGTGAGAGAAAGAACAGTGTCCATGGCACCTCGTCGACCTTACAATTCTTAAACCAACACTGTCCCGAGGCAAGTAACCCTGTAGCAGAGCTGATAAACTTCTCATCAATATCCAACTGTATATCACCCACCTTGGCTCTACATCCATCGCAATTCATGGCAAACTTTTATGCTACACAGAGGTTAAAACCCTCGAATCGTTGTATAAAGTCGAGCCAACAGTTCTCTTCCAAATTCTTCTGAGCATTATCAAACATTAACAGGGCCTGGTTGTCGTTTGGCTCGATTCACACGACTGGTTCCATGGATCCGAGCACATGGTAAGCCGAGGGTTTGGATCATAACACACACAGAAGCAGAGCTATTCGAGCTAACATAAGTGAATGGGAAAAAGGGACAGGAATAAATTCCATCGTGCGAAGGTGGTGGAGCTTATCTCTGCCATGAAAAATAGTAATTGCCAAAGTACAACCGCCGATTTACATAGTAGTTCAACCGATTATAGCATATTTCAACAATCATATCAATTGGCCAATCAATGAAAGCAATGGTGGGTGTGTAAACCAACGCGCAAAACCAACGTTATACCAAAGTTTATAACCACCAACATTCAAATTGAAATCAAAATCAAATATTAACCATGCACCAATGTGTATTCATATAATCAACCAACCAATAGTTATTAACATAGGGATTATATTAAAAAATATGTATGAAAGATTTAAACATAATACCCATGTTTCTTATGAAACAAAAGGTTAAGTAGGTCAAAATAAAAAAACAATCCAAATACCAATGCATTACACACTTAATGAAACCAAGTCACACCATTAATATGAAGCATGAGTACTGCTCAAAGGATCTTGCCAGCTGTATAACGATAAGTGCAATGTAAGCGCAATAGGCATATTGACAAGAGAGACAATGACAATTCAAATAGTGATTTTGATGCGACTTTGAAAGACTAAGTTTTCATGCTTACAGTCCTGAAAACAAAGCAAAGGTAAATGTGCAAATGTCGCAAAAAATAAAATGTCGTTTATTGAAAAATGCGAGAAATTGATGTTTGCAAAACATTGGTGTAGGCAGCTTAGAAGACAATGGAAAAATGTGAATTGGCTACCAACAATGGCAACACACTGGTAGAAGAAGTTCTCTCTATCAAAAGAAACAAATTCAGATTAGGACAACAAAGAAAATTTCATCTCAAAATAACAACCAGAAAATAGTATAAACATCATCATTAACCATCTTTTCCAGCAGTGTCTTAAAAGATGAAAACTGATAACAATATTAAGATCAACAAGTCATGATATTAAAGATAAAATCTTCAATACTATTAGCATAGCCACTGCTGCCAGCAAGCGTCCATAGCCTCGACAGGGTTGCTATTTAACCCACTCTGACATCTGTATCCTGCCAAGAAGTTCTGGGTTAGAATAAAGGACATTAAAGAGGTTCCTTTTTTGCAAATTTTCATAAACCCGACATTGCTTCACTGCCAATGGGCCTGTTCAGTACCCTGACAAGGTTGTCTTGGCACCATGCATGCATTTACCCGCTACCAGCAGACCTGTTCAGTATCCCGACAGGTTTACAAGCACTTCCCACAGCTCCTATTCATAATTTTTTTTTTTTTTTTCATAGATATATAGTTGAGCGGGGTGACACTGAAAATCATGATATTTTAACATATGTTTTTTTTTAGACCTCATCAGATTTTTTTAGAACTTTCCTTTATTTAGATCCAAAGATGTTTTATTTACAAAAACAACTTCCTAAGGTAGGGAGACATCCTCTGAGTCATTCCTTTATGGAAAAGGGATAGCGTAAAAAGATAATAGATGATCATGACAAGCTTTTCTCAGAGATTGAAATCAATAAACGTCCTTCAAACAACAGACTTTTCCAACACATATATCAATTTCAACACTATATCATTGATGTTTGTACAAATTTTTCAGAAGTTATTTCAGCGAAGGAAAGTTCTATTGTATTTTTCTGAATAGTTCAGTGTATAGGTGTGTGTATTTTCAAAGAAAACAGAAACTGATAAATTAAAATCAAAATAAAAAATAGAAGCAAACGAAAAAGTAAACAGAAGAAAAATATATACATAATATACAAAGGTAGTAATAAAGCAAAGTATCTTTTTAGGGCTTGGCCATTCACTGAATAGGTGTCAAGCTACCCTTCAAGATTCTGCAATCGAAAAGAACTAGGACCCAATTTTTCAGCAATTAAAAATGGTCCAAGCCATAAGTTTTGAAATTTTGTGTGCTCTCCCTTTCCCTCGTGTGGTTTGTCCCACTTCAAGACGAGATCACCTACTTCAAAATTCCTATCAGAAGCGGAATTAGAATCGAACCAGCTTTTCATCAATTTTTGATGTTGATCTAACTTACGTTTAGCTTGGGATCTTACCTCTTCTAGCTTCATCAAAGCGTTAATTCGGTTTTCTAGAGGGGGATAATCTTCTTCTTGAACTTTCTGTGACAACTGAAGTGAAGGAAGAAGAATGTGAGGTGGCAGAATTTCTTCTCTGCCATAAACAAGAAAGAAGGGGGAGTTACCTACAACAGATTTTGGTGTTACCCTATAGGCCCATAACACGTTCAGCAATGCATTGTGCCAATTCTTGTGATTTTCAACCACCGTTCTCCTTATTATTTTGATCAAGTTCTTGTTTGTCGATTCTACCAGTCCATTGCCCTGGGGGTAATAGCTAGCAGAATACTTCATCTTAATTCCTTTTTCCAAAGTGAACTTTCTCATCTCAAGAGAGGAAAAGTAAGAAGCATTATTGAAAACTAAACAGTCAGGGATACCGAAACGAGTGATAATGTTCGAATTTAGAAAGGCAATGACCTGACTGGTGTTAATAGTTCTTAAAGCAATAGCTTTAGACCATCGAGTAAAGTAATCCATGGCTGTCACAATAAAATTGTGTTGTTGCGAAGATGGAGGGTTGATTGGACCTATGATATCAAGGCCCCACTGCTGAAAAGGAGAATCTACTGTAACGGGCTGCAAAGGAAAGGTTGGTTTTTGCGACCGCCCTGATGCTTTCTGACAGATGATGCATTTACGACACAAGGCATGGGCATCTCTAAAAGGCATGGGCCAGTAATAACTAGCTCTTAGAAATTTATGAGCAGTAGTGTCACCACTGAAGTGACCACCAACTTCTCCTGCATGCAACTCTAGCAAGACTTTCTCTGCTTCGTCTTTTTCAAGACAACGCATCAGTACGCCGTTAGAATTCTGAAGAAATAGGATACCATTAACCGGATGAAAGGAGGGAGACTTTAATCTCAATGCTCTTCTCTTAGTGGGATCTAAGTGATGGGGGGCTGACCCATGTTCAATACAGAATCTGATATCGTCGTACCAAGGACTAACAAGGTTTTGTGTGCAATAGATTAGACTTTGATTGCTTTGTCCTAGGTTTGGAGTGTCACTTTCTTCTTGTTGTCCTGCTTCTGAATCAACAACTAACTTACATAACCCTTGGCCTCTCACAATCTGAGCTGGGGTGATTTCCATGTCATACTCCTGCAGAGAAGTGACCCAGTTGGCTCTCTTTTCTCCTAGTTCCTTCTGCAATAACAAGTTCCTTACGGATGGGTAGGGGACAATGACTTTTGTCCTTGACTTCAACAGATAGGACCGGAAATGCTTAACTGCTTTGAAGACAACGTTGGCTTGCCGATCAACCACTGGGTAATTAAGTTTAGCACCTTTGAAAGAAGAGCTCATAAAGGCGATGGGTACTTCATTGTTCTCGGAATTCTTTTGGGTTAGGACGGCGACATAGGAATGGTTAGAAGCAAAAGTGTAGAGTGTAAAGTCTTGAGAAAAATCTGGGCTCATGAGAGATGGAGCATCTATTATGGCCTTCTTTATTGCATTAAAAGATTGGTTTTCTAGGGGTCCCCAGTGATATTGGGTGTCTTTCTTAATTAGGTTCTGTAAAGGCCTGACCATTTTGAGAAGCTGGGGACAAATCTTCTCACGAAGTTAACCTGGCCTAAGAAAGACTGCATAGATTTTTTGGATGTAGGATGGGGGAGTTTTGCGATGACTTGAGTCCTCTCGGGGTCAATAATCATTCCTTCGCTAGACACAATGAATCCTAGGAGTTTACCATGTTCTACTGCAAAGATGGAATTTTTAGGATTGAGGGAGACGTCGTACTTACGACATCGCAATAGGACGGCTCGTAAGTGAGCTAGATGATCGTTTTTGTTTTTATAAAATACTGTCATGTCATCTAAGTAAACTACTACGAATTGATTAATCAAGCCTCGGAAAGCAATTTCCATTTCTCTCTGAAAAGTGGCACTGGCATTAATTAATCCAAAAGGCAATTTGAGATAAGCATAAGTGCCCCACGGGGTACGGAAGGTAGTTTTTAGTTGGTCTGGCAGAGACATCAAGACTTGGTTGTATCCAGAGAAACCATCCAGTAAGGATAGCCTCTCGGAACTAGACACCTATTGAAGGATCTGTTCCATAGGTGGGACAGGATAGTTATCTTTTTTAGACGCCCTATTAAGGTTTCGGAAATCGACGCAAAGTCGGATTTCTCCATTTTTCTTCCGGACGAGGACAAGGTTGGAAACTGTAATGATCCCAAGCCATTATGCAAGGATCATCACTATTTTGGCATCTTTTCAAAACTTTTTCTGAGTGAGGTATTTCGTCAAACAATTTTTTGATCTACCTTTTAGATGTGTTTATATGTGTGTATGCAACAAATAACAGAAAGAGACAACCATGGAACATACCTGAACCATATGAAATAAGATAGACAAGCCAAAACATCTCAATTCTTCTTTATTCATAAAATAAAGAAACTTGCTACAATGAAGATGCTAATCTGGAATGCTCAACAGATGGCCAAGAAGATAGACAATAGATAAGAGCTGCTACAAAATACTCCCGCTAAGACAAAAGATGCCTCCAAAGGATGAATGAGAAATGAAAATCAATACAAGAAGATCTGAATGCCAAACTCTCCAGCTGAAGAATGCCATGCTCCAATAGAAGGTTGAAACCCTCAATAACTTGACCCTACTGCCAAAAGTGTCCAATCACCCTAATAAATATGCCAACTGATAGATCGGGTGATGGTAAGAACAACCCAGGTGACCAAATCTCCAAGATCCCTTTCAATCTCTGTAGATCTGAAATCCCCCACTAAATGGTGCACCCCACTGGATGACTGAAACCCTAGATAATTCAACCCTACTGCCAAAAGTGTCCAATCACCCTAATAAATATGCCAACTGATATATCGGGTGATGGTAAGAACAACCCAGGTGACCGAATCTCTAAGATCCCTCTCAATCTCTGTAGATCTGAAATCCCCCACTGAATGGTGTGCCCCACTGGATGACTAAAACCCTAGATAATTCAACCCTGCTGAAGGAGGCCTCCAAATGATTTGAAACTCTCTATAAATATAGATCGGGACACTGCAAGTCACTAGGTAAAATCTTAGGGTCATATATGAAGTGTAACCCCTCCAAACAGACTAGATCTAGATCTCAAAAACGCCCTCCTTCTCTTCAATTCGCCCCACTGCTCAAGAAATAATCTGAGCCATAAAACTGTCTTAGAAAGCACTAGATCTGATGTCCAATTCCTTGCAATGAAAACCCAAGTGATAGAATACTCAATGGCCCTACCAATCTCCTACAATGAATCTCTCTCCAAAGATGGTGCGCCCCTCTTGCTAGAATCCCTCAACTGGTGTGCCCTCTCTCTATCTGCACATGAAACTGATGTAGAATCCTCCTGCAACCGAGTATATCTAGAACTAGAATGGTTTGGGATAGTATTGCATCTTCGAGACCAATCTTGGGACAAGCTAGGTGGAATATTTCACCACCGAATCCTCCTCTAGGGTTTGTTAAGTCAAAACCCTCAAAACCCCCAATGTTGGGCTCACAAGCTAGAAGCTAGAAATCAAAAGATAAACAAACATGAATCCTGAGTAGAGACCCTTGCCTTCGTTTTATACTTTTTGTCTCACCTTGTCCCTCCAAAGTGACTTTCATTTTATTAATATTTAATTAATTAATTAAATCACTTTAATTAATTAATTAACCTTTTTACCTCTGAAAATCTCCTTATCTCTCCTTGTGGCTTCCCTGGCCACTAAAAGTCACTTATATCCATCCCATCCTGTAGTGCTACTCCTCCCGATTCCAATGATCTATTACACTGAGAGGTTCCTCCAAGTAATGTGCCCCAAATGCCCTCTTCAGTGATTTTAATTAACTTATAGCTCAAAATAGTCAAAATCATGAAAATCGTCGGAATGGAGCGAATCCAAAGCCAACCTGTGAGGAATGGCTCATAATGATGGAATATGATGATAAATGCCAAATGGACCCCACAATGCCTCTYAAATACCCCTGTACTCGCTATAACATCTATCTGGCTACTCTGGTCATCATAAGTCTCTACCCTGTGATGATGTCCCAAAGTGGGGACATTACAGTCCTCCCTGCTAGAAAATTGCTTGTCCTCAAGCAATAGCCAAATCCACTCAACTAAAATTCCAGGATCCCATGTCCACCTGTGGGATACACCGTAGAACCCATCAAAAGATGAACAATAGTGCACTCCACCCCCTGGATCCCATATCAGGAAGTGAATTGCAATACTCTGCGAAGCATAGTCCTGAAAGATATCAACCCTGTGAACCTCCTGCATATGACACATGGCATCATCTCGAAATGAGTCCATCCTCCAAATATCTACCAAGATCCACACAACTTCCATCAAATGCACATGTTGATTTCTGACCAAGGTGATGCAAGACCTCCGTGAGGCACCCGCAAGCGATGCGTTCCTCTTGACATTGAAGATCAATGGAAAGTTAGAATAACTTTCCCCTGCAATGGTCCACTCTCCCCTGTCAGTCAATGAACTGCTCAATCCTGTAATCCCTGGGTCCCATGCTAACCTCTGTCACAGATCCTCATGCTGACATTGCACTGCGTTGACCATGACTGTCTACCCCATGCATACATCTTGAATCCTCCTCTCTGGGATCCTCAAACTGAAATACATGTGACCACTAGACCTGTTGTCCAGAAACTATATCTGTATAGGCGTCTCTGTAGAAGAAGTACCTATCGAAACATCTCCATGCCCTATCATAATGATCAAGTGGAAGGAAAAGTCTCGCCCCATAGAACAAGTACCTACAGACCCACTCCAAACCAAACCAAGGTGGAGTGTGTGGCTTTCTGGTGCAACCTGGGTAAACATGAACATCGTGCTGACAAAATGGACTACTGGGTCCCATAGAAAACTTGGAAGTTTATCACTTCCAATCTCCTCTAGCTGCTCCTGTGTGAGACTAATCACTGTTAGAAGCCCTCTATGCTCATATGCTATCCTCCTCATGCTCCTATCAATGATAAATGTGTCAGAAAAGGATAACAAACATATATGTAGCTGACTGTAGGACTGGGAGGTGTCACATGCTTTGGTCAATCCCAAGGATTCAACCAGAATCTCTTCCATCAGTATCCATGATAGATGCTCTCCTGTGGTCATCATCGAATCCCAACCATCTAATACAACTAGAAGTAACCCATCTGACTGCTGGTCAACCAACCTCCCTCTCTCATCTCTCATGCAGTTGCTGAAATGGTGAAGGCGATCCCCCATGACTATGTGCTGTTGCAAATGAGTGACATCTGCATACTCCCCTAGGCATGTCTCCTCCCTGCAAGGCACTATACCCCTCTGAATCTCATCATACATCTCAACATGTCTCTGTGACCTATCACTCATCACTATATGCTCTGGCATACTCATGTCGTCTCTCGTAGACTCATGCCACATCATAGATCTGGGGTGTGTGGCTGGATCAACCTCTACATGGAGGTCAACCACTCCCAAGATAGAAATGGAAGTGTCCCCCATCAACTGGTGCTCCTCTGCTAGATCATAAACATCCTCTATCAATGTGACTGACTGATACATTTGAGTGTCCACTGAGACAGATGAAGTGGATCTCTGATGGATCTCCTCAAGAGACTCATCTGATCTAGACTTTGATTCTTGAGGAGCAGCCTGTGTGCCTCTCAAGAATCCTTGAGTTCTCCCCAACTACTGAGTGATTCAGTCCATCTCCAACTCCTGCTCCCTCGGATCCTCATGATACATCTCACCAAACCTCAGTAGATAATCCCTGTCTGTAAACAATGGTTGGTAGTCAATCCTCATCATAGACACTCTCTCCTGGAGAGTGTGAAAATCATCCATGGAAAATCCTCCATCTGAGCTACCTTGTGCCACTGATGCTCTCCAATAGTAATATTCCATCATTGCATGCATGTCATCAATATGTCTAGTGGCTACCCTGATCATAGTCTCACTAACTCTCAACTGTGCTGCTAAGTGGTGTGACCCCTGATCATGGTCATGCTGAGGTGCCATCTCAGACCCCTCACTACTAGTGTCAGTCCTGCTAGTGCCAACTCTAGAATCCCCAAATCCACTCTTTGCATACGATGACGTGCTGAATTGTCCACTATCTACTGTGCTACTGGGTACTCCTGTATGCCACTGCACCCCATCATTAAGTGCTATCTCCCCCTGAATCACATTGTATCCTGTATGAGTAGTTGTATCCTCCTGTGCACTCAACCTACTACTATCATATGTGCCTGGATCCCATATAGCTATGTCCAAACACATGCTATGGTCATCTTGAATACTAAAGAGTGCATCCTCATCAATGCAGGTCGATCCTGGAAGTAAGTGCTCCATCACTCTATCAGCCTCTGCAACCTGCTCAACCAATGGAGTCTCCAATAGTTGTGACTCCATATCCTCTGGCTGACCTGTATGTGTGAGGTCAACTCCCTGTAAATCCTGTACCTCCTCCTGGACCTGTGGGTCTACCTATCCATGGTGTGCATCCCTCACACTAAGCTCATCCATAATACCTGTCATTCCACTGATCTCCTCATGTGACGTGGCTATCATGTGTGTCTGAACAGGTGATAGATGTGCCACAACCCCCATAGGAAGCTCATCATCTCTAGGTGCTAACACGTGTGACTCCTCACTAGTGTCACCACACTATTGAGGCATAAGGTCATCAATGGTATGTGATATGTTTGCTGAGACACTGGTGCTATCATCCTATCCATCCAGTTGCCTATCCACTACACAAGGGCCATACTCCTCCTCAAGCATGCAAGCACCACTAGCCTCTGTGCAAGAGTCATCATCACTATCCTCTAAGGTAGAGTCACTATCACTAGCCTCTGTGCAAGAGTCACTATCATCATCAGACTGCCCCAGATAAGCCTCAATCGATCCATCCTCATATGCCTCATCATCACTGTCCTCTCATAGCTCAACAATATGCTTCTTACCCTTACCCCTACACCTATGATTAGGTTCCCAAGGCACCTTGCAACTGTAGCAACGTTGCATGCTCCTACTGGGTGTGGGGTTTCTTGTTTTTCCCTCCTAGTGGGCATGGTATTCCACCCAAAGACTGCTCTAATTTCCTCAATTGCCTTGAGCCCACCTACAATCTTCTTTTTGCTCCAACTAGGATTTTTATAGGATAGGAACCATTGCAATGTTGTGAGCCCTTTGAAATTATTCATGGTTTTATATTCCCTTTCACACTCCTCAATCCTCATAAGAATATCCATCTTATTGTAACTTTTCTAATCCCCACTAGTTGGCAGGAATCTAAGATTTGATACCACTGTAATGATCCCAAGCCATTATGCAAGGATCATCACTATTTTGGTGTCTTTTCAAAACTTTTTCTGAGTGAGGTATTTCGTCAAACAATTTGCTGATCTACCTTTTAGATGTGTTTATATGTGTGTATACAACAAATAACAGAAAGAGATAACCATGGAACATACCTCAACCATATGCAATAAGATAGATAAGCCAAAACATCTCAATTCTTCTTTATTCATAAAATAGAGAAACTTGCTACAATGAAGATGTTGATCTGGAATGCTCAACAGATGGCCAAGAAGATAGACAATAGATAAGAGCTGCTACAAAATTCTCCCGCTAAGACAAAATATGCCTCCAAAGGATGAATGAGAAATGAAGATCAATACAAGCAGATCTGAATGCCAAACTCTCCAGCTGAAGAATTCCACACTCCAATAGAAGGCTGAAACCCTCAATAACTCGACCCTACTTCCAAAAGTGTCCAATCACCCTAATAAATATGCCAACTGATAGATTGGGTGATGGTAAGAACAACCCAGGTGACCAAATCTCCAAGATCCCTCTCAATCTCTGTAGATATGAAATCCCCCACTAAATGGTGCACCCCGCTGGATGACTGAAACCCTAGATAATTCATCCCTACTGCCAAAAGTGTCCAATCACCCTAATAAATATGCCAACTGATAGATCGGGTGATGGTAAGAACAACCCAGGTGACCGAATCTCTAAGATCCCTCTCAATCTCTGTAGATCTGAAATCCCCCACTGAATGGTGTGCCCCACTGGATGAATAAAACCCTAGATAATTTAGCCCTGCTGAAGGAGGCCTCCAAATGATCTAAAAATCTCTATAAATATAGATCGGGACACTGCAATTCACTAGGTAAAGTCTCAGGGTCAGATCTGAAGTGTAACCCCTCCAAACAGACTAGATCTAGATCTCAAAAACGCCCTCCTTCTCTTCAATTCGCCCCACTGCTCAAGAAATAATATGAGACATAAAATTGTCTTAGAAAGCACTAGATCCGATGTCCAATGCCCTGCAATGAAAACGCAAGTGATAGAATCCTCAATGGCCCTGCCAATCTCCTACAACAAATCTCTCTCCAAAGATGGTGCACCCCTCTTGCTAGAATCCCTCAACTGGTGTGCCCTCTCTCTATCTGCACATGAAACTGGTGTAGAATCCTCCTGCAACTGAGTATATCTAGAACTAGAATGGTGTGGGAGAGTATTTCATCTTTGAGACCAAGCTTGGGACAAGATAGGTGGAATCTTTCACCACCGAATCGTCCTCTAGGGTTTGTTAAGTCAAAACCCTCAAAAACCCCCAATGTTGGGATCACAAGCTAGAAGCTAGAAATCAAAAGATAAACATACATGAATCCTGAGTAGAGGCCCTTGCCTTCCTTTTATACTTTTTGGCTCACCTTGTCCTTCCAAAGTGACTTTCATTTTATTAATATTTAATTAATTAATTAAATCACTTTAATTAATTAATTAACCTTTTTACCTCTGAAAATATCCTTATCTCTCCTTGTGGCTTCCCTAGCCACTGCAAGTCACTTCTAGCCATCCCATCCTGTAGTTCTACTCATCTTTATTCCAATGAGCTATTACACTGAGAGGTTCCTCCAAGTAATGTGCCCCAAATTCCCTCTTCAGTGATTTTAATTAACTTATAGCTCAAAATAGTCAAAATCATGAAAATCGTTGGAATAGAACGAAACCAAAGCCAACCTGTGAGGAATGGCTCATAATGATGGAATATGATGATAAATTCCAAATGGACCCCACAATGCCTCTTAAATACCCTTGTACTCGCTATAACATCCATCTGGCTACTCTGGTCATCATAAGTCTCTACCATGCGATGATGTCCCAAAGTGGGGACATTACAGAAACCCATTGAGTGTGCCTAACAGGAAAAATTATTTTAGCATTAAGGCACTTATTCAATTCTTTTTGAACGGTCGGTTCTAGTTTAGGGTGCATTTTCCTCAGTTTCTAATGGAAGGGTAAGGTTTGGGGCTTCATCGGGATGACATGCTGAATGATATTAGGATCGAAAGTTTTAAGATCATCATACGTCCATGCAAATACATCTTTAAATTCCTTGAATAGCTTAATGAAAGAGGATTTTTCTTGTTGAGAACATCCCAATCCTAAGTTAATACACTGAGGGTTTTCATTAGTTCCTAGGTTTACTTTTTCATAAGACAATGCGGAACTATTGGTTTTACAGTTGACCGTCTTTTTAAATTTATCTTCAAAATCATAAAACTTCTCTAATCTGACTACAGATCTTGGGATCAAGTTTACCATATCTGATAGATCTTCAGGAGTTTTTGGATCAGGTATTACCATAAAATCGTGTAAATTTTCATCGTGCATGCGCTCATCTATCACCACGCCTTGAAAGGTTTCTTCCATGTGCAAAAAGTCGATGATCTGCTGATCATCGTCAAATACTCTCCAGTTCGTGATATTGTCAGGAACAGATGGTCGAAACAATAGCTCAACGAAGAATGCGTCTGGAGACAAGCCTTCTGCAAGAAGAAGTTTAGAAGCTACATTAGCTAATAGATCTGCTTCAGAGTTGTTTAATCTAGGAATGGAATTTATATTGAAAGAAACAAATTTATTCGTTAAATTCCATACCTCAGACTGGTAGCTCTTGAGATGTGGAGAGAGACAGTGGATAGAATCTCTTACCTGTCTAACCACTATTTCAGAGTCGCCAAATACAACCAGGTTTTGAATGTTCATATCTAGAGCTTTTCTAAGACCTTGCAGCAAAGCCTCATATTCTGCAGTATTATTAGTACATTCAAATTCTAGTCTACATGCAATCACCGTCTTGTTACCTACCGGATCGATAATGATGCAGCCTGCCCTAGCTCCTTCTTTAGACTTAGACCCGTCGAAATACAGAGACCAAATTTGATTTGTATTGAGTACATGGGACCGTTGTATAGAAGCTGTTGGATGTGCGTATGCTGCAATCTCGGACTGTTGTTCTAGATTAATGATAAGCGAAACCTCGGCCATGAAGTTTTCGAAGAAGGTGTCCATCCCTTGTACTTCAGATGAATCAGCAGAAGGTGTGAATGGTTCGTTAGGATCGTTCAAATCTGTGACCATGAACTTAAGGTAGCGTTCACGATTCACCCTGATCTTGTTGGGCTTGCCGTTCTCTGGAAGCCATAAGTGAGACCAATCCGTCGCAAAGTAACCATGTAGTTTCTCCGACCAGTCCCTGCTTAAAAACAGACCATACACTTCTGGAATGTCCACAACAATTATATCAATAACTTAATGAACCTTGGGGTTAGATGATAATCTGATAATCACATTCTTTAGTTCACCTATAACTTTAACATTGGTCCGATCAAGTTGTATGATTTTTAAAGTCGAGGGTTCTACTTCAGCGTTAATCTTCTGGCAAATAGACCAAGGCATCACATTGGATGACGCCCCTGAGTCTACCATACAATTGTGCACATTTCTATTAAAAATCTCGAAAGTTAACAAGAAAAGAGATATATTTTTGCGAGTACTAAGAGTGGTAACTTGTGGATTTTTACTCGCAGTTTCTAAAGCTACTTTATCTACATTATTTACGTTATTTACAGGAAGATTTCCTTTACCTTGAGGATTAGGATTATTTTTAGTGGAAGTATTCTGGGGGACTTTGTTTTGCACAACCTTGTTACCATTAGACTTACCATTTTTTCCATTCTCAGAAATATTTTGCAACATTTTTTGTAACAAAAATGGAAACTTCAATAACTCATAAATAGAAATGTTAGCCCTTAATTTTTTAAGGTCTTCAACAACATCATAATCTAAGTTGGGGCTTACATTATTTTTTTTAGTCAATGCTGATTTAGATTGCTTTGGAGGCAAAGTTGTAGCATTTTCGGTAGAAGGTTTGTTTGCGGTCTTACTCCTAGTGTTATAAGGATGAACTATCTCGAAGTTAGCTTGAAAGATGCTATCCGAGAAGTGTCCAAAAATGTTTGGAGAAGACTCTTCTTCTTGGACTGTCTCTTGTTCAACTACCTCCTCAGGGATCTCAGGAAGCATCAAGTTATCTTGGGCTTCTAGAATTGTTTGAAGAGAACATTGCAAGCTTTCTAGATTTAGGCCTTCGGTGTTTGGGTTAGGTCGGTTGGTGGGAAAAGGATTTTGGAAAGGAGGTTTGTAGGGTCCTTTTCTTGAGTAATATTCTTCAGTCGACCTTTTTAAGTCTATAACTTGATTCGACAGTTTTTGAACAAATTTGGTTAAGTTTTCCAAATCAGAGTTTTCAGGTTGTGTTTTACTTTGAGTAGGTCTAGGGAGAATTTCAATCTTCTTTTTGGAAGAAGAACTAGTCTCAGTTTCGTTACTGGTAGAGTCCTTAAGATTGCGTATGTCTTTTTCAATCTGGCTGGCCTCCTTGAAGGCTTCTAGAAACGTGGATTTCTTAGATCGTTTAACCCAAATAGCTATACTCTGGTGCAAAGCTTTAGTGCAGTAAGATATTATAAGACTCTCAGCAGGCATGGAATCTGCAGGGATTTGGTTTTTGAGTGTTAAGAATCTCTGATTAAAGTCTGTAAATTTTTCTTTTGGGTTCATTTTTAAGCTTGAAAGATCCATGATTAGGAATTTCGGAGGCTTACCATCTCTGAACGTTTCCAAAAAGCATGACTCAAAATTTTCCCAAGACACGATGGTATGGGGCTGCTGGGCAAAGTACCACGTGGATGCATTACCCTCAAAAGTATAAGGGAACAACCTACAGACAATGTCTTCATGTTCGACATTGCAGAGTCTAATGGCTAACATAAAAATTTTAATGTGATCTTCAACAATCTGTTTTGAATCAGGATCAAACTTGGTGAGCCATTTCTCTGGGTGTTTAGGTAAAGGGTGTTGAGTTCCAGGTATAGCTACGACATCCTGATCAAGCCAAGGTCTAGAAGGGTTGTTCTAATTTTCCATTGGGGTAGTGGGTGTGGAAGGTTGAGAAGGTGAATTTCCTTCATCAGAGGAATCTCCTCCAGAAGAGGAACTAGATGATGGAGGAGGTGAAGGAGGTATCCAAGATCCTCCTGCAACAGGATTTAGGTTTGGATCTGTAGGATTCACAGTGAGGTTAGTGTCACCTAATTGTTCTCTGATATCAGAGAAGTCCAAAGGTTGACCCCACGGACGGTTTGGTTGCCTCAAACGGGCTAAGGCACTGTATGTTTTAATAATATATTGTCGAACAATCTCTTGTATATCACCACCTATAGGATTAGGGGTTGTTGGCTCAACTGTGATCTGTGGATCGTCGGTTGAAGTAGTTGTTGTTTGAAGGGGAATATTATCGCGTGAATGGCTTCTAGTCACTATAGGTGAGTGATTAGGGGGTGGAGGAGTCTTGCGACCACCTCGTACCATTAATTAAGTTCATGCCCTCCTTCTAGCGCCATTTGTTGATAGGCGAAATCGACCGTCCGTCAACTGAGAGAGTGGAATCGGTCTGGGGTTGTCTAATAACCCAAGCCGTTTGGAGTGAACCACCCTGACGGGTTTAGCGACTCCGTTAGCCGATCTAAGGTCCTAAGAAAACAAAAGAAAACTAATCTAAACTAACTAATCTAACTAAAACTAAATAAAACAAACAAACTAACTAACAATAAATAAAATAAACTAAAAAAACTAATCTAATTAAAACTAACTATTAAACAAACTAACTAATCTACTATTTCTATATATACAAACTACTAAATAATACTATACTAATTCTAACTAATTAACTTACTATCTACTAACATATACATAACTTATTCACAAAATGTACAATATCTACAATTACAGATTTAAATAAAACCTAAAAAATTCGTTTGCATTCTGCCCTAAGACAAAGAAAGATATTTTTTGTTGATTTTATAATTTTATGAACAAGAAATAAAATTAAAACTAACTAAAACTAAACAACTAACATACTAATTCTAACTACACATATATCTAACTAAACTACTAATAAATATACTAAACAAATAAATGACAAATTGACATGGAAATGCTCCAGATTTGTCCTGTGTATGATGACTGTTTAAGCAGATGAGAGGGAGAAAACCCGCTCCAAATTATCCAGAAGCTTCTCGTAAACGATAGTTGCAGTGCTGTACAAGTTAATTACAGGACAAACAAGACATAAAGATCACAACAATCATATAATTTATAAATCTTAACAATTAGATAAATTTGTATGTAAAGACTTATACATGATAGTTCAATTGATGAAGAAGAGAAATCTGTCATTCATAAGCTGAACTAAGTAATTGTTGTATTCTTTAAATTAGTGAAATAAATCAGGCACAGATCACATTAATTCAATCATATCATTCTGCAAAAGATTGTGATAGCTAAAGTAGTCACTAATCAAATACAAATTGATAAACATAAACATGAAACAAAAGAATGATATTATGAAAAGCGAAAGCTATAGCAGAACATCAACTTCTGTCTCAGTTTGTATTAAAAATCCATAGCCTGGTTCTCCCACAAGTGAGGATGATCCTTATTACAAAAATAATAAGTATTTATAAGTTTTTCCACAGGGTAAAACCTCCCTATGGAAGTTATCAAACTGTTTACATAAAATCTAGGAAGATTTCCCAAGTTCAATTAAACTAGGAAACTACAATAAAAGTAATCACACAAATATCCTCTAGACTGCCCATCAAATCCCATGCAATTCGAATTCACCTGAAAAGGACCAGAAATGAACAAGTTAGAATGATATTTGTTAAAGAAAATAATGAAAATCTAAATCTGTAGACTAGCTACAGAATCCTCTGATTCTGTAGCTAGTCTAAAATAAGATACATAATCAATATTGAAATTAATTGAAAATCTTTTAAATAATTACATTTAATTGACATCCAATAGCCATTTGAAAATGAATTATTTAGTTTGAAATAATTATACCATTAGAAATCAAACAGGATCATAATGACTACAGACATAGGAATACTCTGTTTTATTTGTTACCAAGTCGGGTGACAAAATCATATGGAACAACAATGTAATCGTTTCACAACAAATCGAATCCAACACTTGTGAAATCGTTTTGATATCAATTCAAATGATTATAATCAAAACCAATGGCAAGTAACTGTTACGCTGCCTTGTCAACAGGAAATATGAATTCGACAAGATATTTTTTCAAATCGTGATAACTATTGACACAACAAACGATTCATGCCACAAATAGATCAATTCGAGATGGCGCTAAAATAAATTCAAACAAAATCGTAATAGGATCGATCAATTAATAACATAGTTCATAATAGATATCCGATCGTTTGTCATTGCACAGTGAGTAAACAAGATCGATTGACTTCGATCACAAACGTTCCAATCAAACGAATTATAACCGGGTTTGACCATATCGTTTCAAAAAATTAAAATCAAACAGAGCATCAATTATAATCTGAATTCAACTCATAAAAATGATCGAACTAACAACAATCCAATAAAGCGAATCAATCGGCTGGGGTTTAGCATAGTTGTCATGAATCGAATTCATTCCATGATTCGGGCACACTTGTACAGACTTAAATGAGAATATTGTTTTTATAAAGACAGAGTAGTTCACTGCACATTAAAATCGAACAGAGTTTCATTTCCAATTTAGAAAATCATAGGACACATCATATTGAAAAATCATTGACCAATCACAGCATATAACGAAATCAAATCTGAGCATAATCGTGTTCTAAACTGAGCATGAAAAACTTCCTTTTTCCAAATCGGATACAAACCAATCCAGTCGAAAASAAACTATCAATTTTGTTAACTCACTCAGGTATACCAACAAATTAGATCCAACAAAAACCAATCAAATCGAAATGAAAATCTATCGGAGTCTAAACTAGGGATGATCAAATCTTATATCCAAAATGAAATTTCGATTTATTTTTAGCAAAGCAACACAATATACAGGAAGAACACATTATGAAATATAAACAGAGCTATTCGAAGTATAACAGGGCTATTTGAACACCGAATTTCAATCACGATATTACTCATGATCATTCACAAAATAAAACGATGTCAAAAATCATACYTGTACAGCGATGAGACGGCTTGATCATGCCAATTTCGAGTTGATAACTGTCATAGCCGATTCAACGTTTTTGAAAAGGATCGAGCATGTTGTCTTCTGTTTTTTATCAGTTGCTTGGAGTTGGTCTTTTTGATTGGTCAATAATGTGACTTGGCTTTCCAGTGACTGGATTTTTGATTGGAGTATGGGAACATCAATGTAGTATCGTTCCAACCATAAATCGCATCGGTCACAGGAAGAGTGTGTGGGGTTTGAAAGAGAAGGCGAGGGTTTAGACATGTGGCTGAGGGTTTCGATAGGGAATCTAATACCAGGGTAGCTAGGTTTGTTTCTTAGGCAGGGGGGAAGATTTGTCACGAAATCGTAAGGTGGCTCGGGGCACAAACCCTGCGAGTAAGGGTACTCACTGGATAAGAATCGTTCCACGTCAGAATCCTAATCCTCACTAAGGACAATAGGGTCTCGCTCAACAGAGGGTTTAGGCTTTTTTCTAGCCATTCTCGAAATGAGATGGGAATTCCTTTTTCCTTTGGAATTAGCAGTAGGGTTTGCCTTGGAATTTTTGCTCATAGGTTTCTTTGTAGGCTCAGACTTGTCAGTTCTAATGTCTGGTAAGTCAACACCAGGGTCGGGTGAGGGTTTAGGCAGTAGGACATGTAAGGGTACAGGTGGCTTGGCCTTGGTTTCAATTACCATAGGCTTGTCAACCGGGACAGGGTCTAAATCCTCAAAACCATTACGAGCGATGAAAGCTCTCCAGCTATCACCATGCAAACTCAAATGATAAACAACGATAAGCTTAATAAGCCCATGATGGAACAGGCTATTGTCATCCTTCTGCCTTTTGAATCTTTTTGACATCTTATATAAGTTGCGTTGAAAGTAGAAAGGCATGTTTAAAGGATACCCTATAAAAATCATCAGCAAACGCAGGTGGTAGAGAAACACGAACCCATATCGACCTTCATAGGTCACAAACTTCTTGACTAGAATTAATAGGTCATGCCATCGTGGTTTGAGCATAGATATGGGAATACCTCTGTCACATGAGGTGAATTTGTGTGAGAGAAACAACAGTGTCCATGGCACCTCGTCGACCTTACAATTCTTAAACCAACGTTGTCCCGAGGAAGGTAACCCTGTAGCAGAGCTGATAAACTTCTCATTGATCTCCAACTGTATATCGCCCACCTTGGCTCTATAGCCATCGAAATTCATGGAAAAATGTCATGCTACACAGAGGTTAAAACCCTCGAATCGTTGTATAAAGGTGAGCCAACAGTTCTGTTCCAAGTCCTTCCGGGCATTGTCAAACATTAACAGGGCCTGGTTTCCATTTGGCTTGATTTGCACGACTGGTGCCATGGAGCCGAGCACATGGTAAGCCGAGTTTTTGGATCATAACACACACAGAAGCAGAGCTACCTGAGCTAACAGAAGTGAATGGGAAAAAGGGACAGGCATAAATTCCATCGTGCGAAGGTGGTGGAGCTTATCTCTGCCATGCAAAATAGTAATTTTCAAAGTACAACCGCCGATTTACATAGTAGTTCAACCCATTATAGCATAGTTCAAGAATCATATCAATTGGCCGATCAATGAAAGCAATGGTGGGTGTGTAAACGAATGCACAAAACCAACGTTATACCAAATTTTATAACCACCAACATTCAAATTGAAATAAAAATCAAATATTAACCATGTGCCAATGTGTATTCATATAATCAACCAACCAATAGTTATTAACATAGGGATTATATTAAAAAATATGTATGAAATATTTAAACATAATACCCATGTTTCTTATGAAACCAAAGGTTAAATAGGTCAAAATAAAAAAACAATCCAAATACCAACGCATTACACACTTAATGAAACCAAGTCACACCATTAATACGAAGCATGAGTACTACTCAAAGAATCTTGCTAGCTGTATAGAAATAAGTGCAATGTAAGCGCAATAGGCATATTGACAATAGAGACAATGACAGTTTAAATAGTGATTTTGATGCGACTTCGAAAGACTAAGTTTTCACGCTTACAATCATGAAAACAAAGAGAAGGTAAATGTGCGAATGTTGCAAAAAATAAAATGTCATTTATTGAAAAATGCGACTAGAAATTGATGTTTTCAAAACATTGGTGTAGGCAGCTTATAAGACAATGGAAAAATGTGAATTGGCTACCAACAGGTTGTTGGGTGGCCTTTGGGTTAGTCAACTATATGGAGTGTACTTCCGATGTTTGGGTAGGAGGAGTAGCCAAAGCATTAGTCTGGTTGGCCACTAAGTGTTGTATAGATAACTATTGTAATTGTTTTTTCAATTGCTCAGCAGGCTTGGTTTGTGCTGAACCAACAATACCATCGGCATGTGGTCTAGCTCTCTATCCAGTTTTATCTAGTATCGATCGTGGTGCATCCGAAAAGATGTTGTACAATAAACCATACTAAGAATAGATGAGATCAAACTGTTGATCCCCAATGATGGCATATTCTTCGAAGAAAACCCCAGAAGTCACGACATCTTTGGATAATTATGGGACCAGAGACTTAAGGAACCACTCAAACAGGAATGCTGGTGGGACTGGTACTTTGATTAGACTCTTCCAACATCTCCACTCTCGGATATGATCAGAGATATGGTCCGCTGTTGTCTATTCAAAATTGGCGAGCAACTCTGTGCCAACATCATATCTCACAGGTAACTGGAAATGGTTAAGGAAGGTCATCGCTAGTTCACCAAAAGAAGAGTATCTTGAGAGATCAAGCTCAATGTACCATTTCACGACACTCTCGATAAGAGTGCATTGAAACAATCGCAACCGTATGGAGTCATCTTTTAATGAGTTAGATGAACACCAAAGATGGAAGGTAGTCACATGATCACCTGGATCTTCTTTAGGCTTGGCCTCAAACTTTTAAATGTCTGAAGGCAACTTCGTTGGCATAGGAGGCCAACGTGGATCGTGAAAAATAGGATCATTTAAAAAACTTTTCAAATATGGCAAGTGTAATGTCGCCAGGAATGGTAGTTTGGGTTGCTGCTGATAACCTGGGAAAAAGGGTCCTGGAGTTTGAATGGCACCAGGTTGCTAGGAAAAGTTTGGTTGCTAGCCCGAATTCTGGTAGAAACCATGGCCCTGACTAGCATAAGGATTTTGCATCTGTGGAGACATCATTGGCTGATTTCCCATAAAGGACATAGGGTGTTGGGCATGCATCGTGTTCGAAGGACTTTGGTAAGGATTACCCCATGCCAGTCCTGATGGGAGAGGCATAGTAGTCTGTCCAGGATTCCATTGATTGTGGAAATAATTACCCCAGAACGACATTCTAGAGGAGGGAATAGATCCTTGTCCTGAGTTCCAAGGTCCTGCTATATGTTCCCCCTGTGCAGTAATAGTACCCTGCACTAGAGTAGACTATCCAAAAATGGGATTGTCCCCAGATGGGAAAGCGGTGGATGAGAAAGTGTTGTTACCAAACGTCATGTTCCAAACAAATGGTGTCGAACCTACTAGCATACTATGTGCAGGTGTTCCTTGAATCCCTACTCCAAATAAACTAGTGTGTGCAGGCTGCCCGACGGACTACTGATGCGGACCACCAAGTGAAGGGATGAAGGAGGGATATGACCTCCTATGTAAGGAAAACCATTAAAAGGGACAAGAGTTCCCCCAAGTTGACCTTGCAGAGGAGCGTTAGAGCTCCCTACCCCCAGACCCAAAGTCTGTAAAGTGGAGTAAGTGAGTGTAGTACTTGTACCCAAACTAGGCATACCATATGAGAATGGAGGGCCTGTCGCACTGGGTGTGAAGGGGGTTGTGACCACCGCCATAGACGGGTTCGGTCCACTGTGCGATGTAGTTGCGGCCGAGACCATGGTAGCTTAGACCGATGATGGTAAGTTAGGAGATGATTCTCCCGTGGTAGAAACTGTGGTGGGAATGGAAGAATTCCCAGAATAAGTAACATCGTTTGTTTCCATAGTTGTGTGAGGCACTGACTAGCATTCGTAAAATTGGATTGGTACAGTAACCTGTGGCCAGGTATCAGTGGTTGGGGTTTCAATCGAGCCAATATTGGTGGTTGATTCCTTTGGGATTTTTTTGGGCACAAAGGTTTGTAACCCGGTTGCTTCGAAAGACCCTTTTTGGTCGAGCTTCCGTCTTAATGGTGGCGGGGGTGGCTCCAGTGTAACCGGCGGCAGGCCCAGAAGCCTTAGTGACCGGTGGAGCTAGGGATCCTCCACTGTGTGAGAATATCCAATACATGCTAAGGTATTCTACATGTTCAAAAGTAACACACACTAAAAAAAAAAATCCCCTGAGAGATAATACAAGCAATCACTAAACTATTTGGAAGAACAATTACAACAACCAACACTAGAGAAACTTACCGGTGCAAGTGCAAATCGAAAACAGAAGCACCCTCCGGGTATACTTTGCAAAGAATGGCCCGATCTCTGTCTTAGGTACCATGGTATACCCCCACAGTCACCTGTGTCTGTCCCTAAAAAGATTGGCAACTAGGTTGCCAGCATGCGAACAGTCACTAGGTGGGTACAGTCGAAAGTCGGGTAGACCAAAATGAGCAGAGTATCAAGCCCGAAACCTATCAAAGGTATCGAGAGAAAATGGCCTGGAAGACAACTAAGGACCTCGAACAGATTCGATACCCACAAATCCCTGTGGAAAATGCAAACGACGGAATCCCAAAACAAGCCCTCCATATGTGTTCTCCACTACGATCGGTCTGACTTTGGAGGGGTTATCTCCACTACCTTTCCACACGTGACCTCTTGTTTATCCCCTGTGTTAGAGGGGGGTCCTGGATAACTTCCATGAAACTGGACTTAGACACTCCCTATCACAGACTCTAATGTTTGGTTTTGAATGGCCTTGGAGAGTCTCCTCTCCAACCTAATCCAAGGCCCTAGTCATGAACTAGTTTGTGAACCCTACGAATACAATGTCTAATAGATTTTAAATTATCATTGATTTTATGTTTTTTTCTTAATTCAAGGGGTATGAGAGTGAAAATGATGATGTGTAAAGATGAAAGAAAAAATGAATGAAAAAATATGGAAAAAAAAGACTTTTACTAAATGCAAAATTTCAACAACTTTTCACAAAGAAATATTTCTTTTTCTTTTCAATTTTTCTAAGACTTTTACTGACCCATAGCATTTTGTTGTATTGGAAAATTTCCTTTTTTCGTGCTTTGTTAGGTACACATGGGATGTAGTGAGTCAGCTGTTAGGACCACATATTGTACCCTTTTTGCCCATACTTTTTTCCATTGTTATACCCTTCATCACCTGTATTTAGACTTATACTATCATTCCACCTGATCATTCCAAGGTACACAACGTCCTTTCTCATTACTACACGTTT
>ML792427.1:630028-648878 GCA_009831015.1 Picea engelmannii | reverse complement strand
AAGGGAGAAGAACTTCTCCTGAGAAAAGAAGTTGCATTTTCCTATGTAAAAACCTTATAAAAAAGGAAGTTCGCAGGTTGCTATATAGGCAGGGTGCGAGAATGACCAATTCTCGCAGGTTGCACTATAGTCAGGGTGCGAACAGTTCGCAGGTTTCTCTATAGCTAGGATGCGAACATTCCAGCATGTGGAAAAAATGAGCGTTTTCTCGAATCTTCTAGAAAGAAAAGCTTCTATGGTGAGGTGGCATCCGAATGGTTTGGATCTTACTTGCTTTCATGATTTAGTGGGATCATCCTAACCTCCTCACCTTATCTTCTTCATCTTATAAAAGGAGAGGAGTTATCATGGAGAAAGTTAGCTTTTGGTTGGCTTGGAATTATTAGCTTGGTTGGAGTGGCTTTGATATTTGCTTTGTCAAGACAGATTGTGAGTAGCTATCAGATCTATGGTCTCAGAATCCTTGGAGCAAGAAGTGTGTGGGGAACGAAGGACAGTTGGAAGGGACCTTACGACATCAAGGCTCAAGTTGTAAGTTTCACCTTCATATTTAATTTAATACAGTAATATGTCTCTTTCCCATAAAGCTGATATCACTTTATTACATAACTCCTTGATCATATGTATAGACTAGCTATTGAATATATTAATATGCCTTTACTTCGATTGGTTTGTACTGTTGTGATTTGAACGACACAAGAGCGTTGGAGAAAATCTTGGAACAACAGAGACCTAAGGAAAGNGTTCATAAGGTATGTCCATAATCCTTACCTCTTAGTTCATTCAATAGGCTAGATCTAGGGAAAGTGTATTATTCTGTCCTGTTTTGTTCTAGATCCAGGTGGATCTAGGGAGATCGGTTTGTGTCCGCACTTACAGATTTATCCTATAACAAAGCCCCCAAAGGAAAATCTGGTCTGTTCATTATATTGTAAAAGTATATTGTAATTTCATTGTAAATCTGGTCTGTTCATTATAAGGTCACAGATCTAACAGTAGAAATTATGTTAGGGTTTTTTCCATAGAAGGAAACCCTCTTTTATGAGCAAAATGTATTTCGGCTATGGTTGATGGTGAATATTGTATTCTGAGATAGGAGACTATGAGAGAAAGAAGAGGAAGTTATAGTGGGTTTGTTGTAGGTTGTATCCCTTCATATGATGGATAATAATAAAGGAAGGACCTAGCAATTTCTCTGGTGGACGTATCCCACACTTGGTGAACCACGTAAATCTGTGTCTCTATTGTATTGTGTATCTTCTGTGTTTTGTTTCCGCATTTGTTTTATTTTATTACTCCATGGTCCTATTTTTCTAACACTTCATAATTAGAAGGTCTTGTTTGCTTGGTTTTACTTTCTCGATTTTATTAGCGCATGTTGTTTGTTTACCCAAGTTGGCCATATAATTTCTTTCGTAAAATTGTAACTCTATCACAATTGACCCTCCACGCCATTCATGTAGAATACAAGGCCTACAGCCAAAAGATATGGAAGGTTCTCAACCCTTTCCTACCAACTCACAGGAGGGCTCTCCTCAACAGAGTGAAGTCCGAGACATTGCCATCCACCAGTGGAAAGAACTAACTCTTTAGAATGGTTCTGAATTACCAATTCTAGAGAGGACTTCCGACTTCCACCGACTCCAAGAGACATATTGTTTGAGTGAATTATTCTAGAGATATAGTTGTTTAGTCTTCTGGATTACCAACTGGACCTTTCATAGGACTTGAGGGTTAAGATCCTTTTTGGACTACTGGCATTTTTAGACGGGATCTCTTTGGCTCAGGAGTAGGCATTGATATCACTGTCACACCTAAGCTGCCAAAAACCTCTGATCTAGATGCAATACCTTTTACTATTGCCTATTAGTTTCCTAGTACAGATGCTCCACCATCTAACCACATCTTGACTATCCCTCTACAAATGGTCCATTACATAATGGTCCCAGATACTACAAATCCTCACACTGGGATTATAGCGGCTAGCCAAGCCCCCATTGGCACACCTCTTTCACCCAGATTCACCCCAACACTTCTGCCCAGATATCATGCCTTGAATGCTTCTATTCCCACTCCTACACAAATCTCATCCAGGACACTTGGCATTTCCACTCCTTCTGGGCACCATCTCGTTCCTGGTTTTATTTCGACACTTCCTCAACCCCCTTTTAGAGGACCTCTTCCATCCTCTATCAGAGCCACTGACCCTAGTGGAACCATCTCGTCTTTCACACCTAATTACCAGATTCCTGTTGGTGGACAATTTCACCTAGGAAGCCAAACCCAATCCCCTTTTGCAGGACAAATCCCAATTGGGATGCAACCCTTGATTGGAGGGAAACCCCCACTGACCCCACCCTCTGGAAAAAACATACCTCCATCCTTGGCTCGATATTGGAATTATCTTATTCAACATAATCCTCACTCAACTGGGGGGCAACAACCGCAATATAGCTTCGTCGTACCCCCTAGTACAGGCCAACCATATCTAGGCACATATAATCCTATTTGGGGCTCAAGCGCTCAACCCCACACCCCTATTCAAGGGTAAAACCCTATGAATTACTTTCCTCCACACCAAAAACCAAATCTTCCTAGATCTTTGCATTATATGCAAACTTCTTATGGTCCCACTGGTCTACCAATGGGACTCCCTCCCCAAAGTCACCAGTACCCACATGTGAATAGACAGCAACCCTTCTTAGACACCTTCGACCTCCCTGATTTGTTAAGGATTTTAAATGATCCGATCCTTCACTCTCCTCAATGGCCCACCATACCATCCAAACTACCATCCGACATCCCTAAATTTGATGGTAAACTGGGAGAGGACCCAAACAATCATGTAATGACTTTTCACCTTTAGTGCTCATCCAAATACTTGATGGATGATTCTATTCATTTATGCCTTTTTTAGTGAACCCTCACAGGTTCCTCCATGAAGTGGTATATAGAATTACCATAAGGCTTCTTCATCGACTTCAACACCCTCACAATGCATTTCCTCACCCACTACCAGTTACCAATCTGCTATGAAATGGGAACCGAGATTTTGAGTTCTTTCAAACAAAACAAAGACACTCATATCTATGATCAAATTCATGAGTGGCGATGGAGATGATGTCTCATCAAACTCAAACTTCCCGATCAGTTGTTGGCAGAGTGATTCACAAAATCATTCGTGAATGACATCGCTCGTGACATCGCCATGGGTGGAGTTATCACAGAAGAATAGGCAAATAGTCGTGCTCAATACCTCAACCTCGTTTACTCACAAATAGGTACTCTTTATGACTTACTCCCTGACACACCTCATCCTTGTACTTATGCTACTTCAACTACTCCTATTGCTTCTCATGCAGCTGCCGGTGTGATTGGCACTTTTCATGCCCAAGCTCATTCTGTCCAAACCTATAGAAACAACCCCAAACCCATTTCTTCTAATGTTCAAAATGCTCTGTCTCCTACCCCTCCCATCGGAAAGACTTATGAGGTGAAATCTATTCAATCTACCCCCTCCGACAAAAAAAAATCCAAAAAAGGGAAGGGTAAGAACAGGGAGGATAAAAATAATCCACAATATGAGAAAACCAAAACACCACCTGTCGACGATAGGGATAAGTGAAAACCCTGATACCCTTGTCTTATCTATGGTGATGATCACTACACTAAGGATTTTCCATGACAAGCTAAGGTTACTAAGTTCCTTCAAGGGACCACGAAACCCCCCACTCTGGCCATATTGTCACAACCCTTCCCTTCTCAACAACAGGCCCAATTGGTCATTCATGACCAACGTTCCTGCTCCAATACATCCTATGTCTTAATGTGTACAGGTGATTCAAAGAAGAATGAAATCACACTTACCACTCGAGCCAAAGATTATTCTTCCTCCAAAGAGAAGGTTGATGCAATACCTCCTTATTGATGAGGGTGCATTGACGTGGGTCATGTCTATTATCTACTAGAAATCCATCGAATCTCGTCCTTTGATTGAGTCCCACAACATGCTTAAATCCTTCAATGGATCTGGTTTTAAACCTTACAATGTCCTCCCTTTGTTTCCTATTACATTAGAAGGAAAAACAGTCAACGTTGAAGTGGAGTTCTTCGACGCTCCCCTCGATTACAACCTTCTACTTGGTCGTAGTTGGATCGATTCCATGCATGTAGTTGTATTCACTCTTTTTCATGTTGTGCATTTCCCACATCAAGGAAAAATAGTTACCGTAGAATAATTGGCCTTCTTTCACTCTGACGCACGTACCGGTAACATACCTTTCATTGCAAAAACCCCTCTGGATATGAGAATGTCAGTGTGGGTCTTCTTAAATATTCCTCTTTGATGGGTACTTTCCCCATTCCACCACCTGATGTTCCACATCCATTTTTCGCCTTGATCAAAATGATCTCCACCTTTGTTCATGGAACCCCTGTGTCTTACGACCCGTGGATGGTACCCAACCCTGATGATAATCTTCGTTATGGCAACGAAATGCCTTTGAGTCCAGTCAAATCCACTTATCAAGCCATTCAATCGGCTACCCCCTCTCTTGGTGATTTATCTTTGGATCCATTCCGCGTCATTTTTCCTACAGACGAGATGATTATGTCTTTTATGTCCGTGGAAGATACCCTTTGGGACAATGGAAATCATCATTCCATCCTCTTCCTAGAACAACACAACATCGAGGGTTACCAATGAATCCCAACCCCATCAACTGTTGTCATCATTTCTACCATTCCTGAGTCTACACACAACATGTTCTACAAAGGTAACTTAAGTAATATCTCACCTACCATCCCCCTCGACATATCCATCAAACTTGGAGTTTCAAAAAATGTGCATATTGGAGCTTCGTGTTCCCATGACGAAGTTGTCACCTATAAGTCTCTTTTTCAAGAATTTTGTGACATATTTGCATGGATCTATGAAGAAATGTCAGGGATTTACCCTGACATTGTGGTACATGAGATTAAGATATACTTGGGTGCTAAACCCATCCGAAAATGACTTTTTCCGGTCCACCCACATAAAGAAACCACTATTAAGCTTAAAGTTGAGAAACTTCTCAAAGCTAGATTTATTTACCGTGTGGATCTAACTGACTGGGTTTCCAATCTTGTTCTGATTGACAAGAAATAAGGCACAATCCATGTGTGCATTGATTATAGGGACATTAACAAAGATTGTCCTAAAGACAAGTTTCCTGTCCCCTTCATTGACAAGATCGTCGACGATTGTACGGGAAGTGAAATATTGTCTCTGATGGATGGTTTCTATGGATTTAATCAAATCAATATCATTCCCGTGGACCAACACAAGACCTCTTTTATTTTTCCTTGGGGCACTTTCACCTATCAGAAACATCCATTCGGTTTAAAGAATTCCAGTGCAACTTTTCAACGTGCTATGTCTTACACCTTTCACGATATAAAGCACATTGTGCAGCCATATATATATGACTTACCCACTCATTCCATGCATTGTGTAGATCATCCAATACACCTCAGTTCCATTTTCCTTTGATGTCGGTTTTACCATATATGCTTGAATCCCCACAAATGTTTTTTTTTTTGCATAGAATCCGACTGACTTTTGGGATTTATTGTTTCACATCAAGGGATCAGGGTATATCCTTTGAAGGTTGAGGTGATTCTCAATATTCCTCCTCCATCCTCACTTCATCAGTTACAAAGTTTGCAAGGGAAGGAACAATTTCTCCGTTGTTTCATCCTGAACTATGTTGAGCTAACTCTTGGATTTATGCTACTACTCAAGAAAGGTTCTGAGTTCGTATGGGATACCACTACCAACAAAGCTTTCGAAGCTTTGAAACTGTCTTTGAAACGTACCCCACTACTCTTCCCACCTGATTACAGTCGAGATTATTTCCTTTACCTCACAGCCTCAGACTATACTATCGCTATGGTTCTCATCCAGGAGGATGATTCTCATGATGAACATGTCATCTATTACTTGAGTCGGAGTCTCACGACTACTGAAACCAAGTATTTACATGTTGAAAAACTGGCCTTGGCAGTCATCTAAGATGTTCAACATTTCCAACACTATATCCTTTCTTGTAAGACTACGGTAATTTCTAACTGCAACCCTATGCACTACATTCTTACATGTCAATTTCTAGGGGGAAAATACTCCAAATTGATCGTAATACTCCAGGAGTTTGACTTAGAATTCGAGCACACTAAGTCCAAGAAATCCTTGGAGTTTGTCGAGTTGATATGCGACCTTCCCTGCTCTGAGACGGAAAATGTATCAGTAGATTCATTACCCGATGAATCCCTTTTCCTGATTAGTTCCGATGATCTTTGGTACAAAGATATCATCATATATCTCCAGAACCAGACTTTCCAACCCAATTTTTCTAGCACTGACCACCATTGAATATGCTACCAATTCCGTCAGTATATTATCCTCGGTGATACTCTTTATCATTGTGGGATTGACTCTATTTTTCAATGCTGCCTCATGTTTGACAAAGCCGAGAAATCCCTAAATGACTGCCATTCTGGAGCCTGTGGTGGTCACATGTTTAGGTATGCTACTTCCTAGAAGATCTTATGAGCAGGGTATTTCTAGCCTTCTTTATTCAACGATTGTATAATTGTTATCCAAAAATGCCACGCTTTCCAAACCAACAACAATAAAATATGATCACACCCTGCTCCTCTACACCCTATGGTCTTCGTTGGTCCTTTTGCGAAATGGGGTATCAATTTCATGACATGTCACCCTCACTCAGCTGGGGGGCATGGATACATTATTGTAGCCATGGATTATTTTACGAAATGGGTCGAGGTGATGCCAACATTCGACAATACCAGAAGGACTGCAACATTATTTATATTCAATCACATCATTTCTTGGTTTGGTGTTCCTCAAGATATCATTACTGACCATGGTAGCCACTTTAGAAACTTCATGATGTCCGAACTCACTAAAAAGTTGGGTCTTCACCATGACAACTCAACACCTTGTTACCCACAAGCCAATGGCCAAGTTGAAGCAATAAACAAAATCCTCATTACCATGCTTCGATGAATGATATGCATTCAAAAAATGAGTTGGCACACGATGTTGTTTTCAGCATTGTGGGCTTACTAGACATCTGTCAAGTCTACTGCTGGGTTTACACCATTCTAGTTAGTCTATGGTCTAGAAGCCATCTTGCTGATTGAATGTGAGATACCTTGCCTAAAACTAGCTGTCAAACTTTTCCCAAAAACTTCTGTCGAGGAAGAATGTATGTTGTATCTCATGCAATTAGACGAAACCCGTCGCGATGCCACCCTAGTTATAGAAGCCCAGAATAAACGCGTCAAATCCCAATATGTCAAACATGTCAAGCCACACGTTTTCTCCGAGGGTGATTTGGTTCTCCTTTACGAACAAGATCAGGATATGCTAGGAGACAGAAAATTTGAAGCTATGTGACAAGGTCCTTATATCATCAGACGAGTTTTGGAGAAAGGAGCTTACGAGTTAGTGGACTACGATGATATCCCTTTGAGTGAACCCAAAAATGGGTTGTACTTAAAGAAGTACTATTCTTAAGATCACTTGTGCATGAGTGCTTTTATTTTATTGTATCATACTTTTTGTTACTTTAGTATGCTTTTTCGTTATTTGGTCTCTGTCCTCGACCGCTTATCTTGCATTGTGCTTGGTTTCCATATGGCGTAGCCTTCACCACCCCACATTGGCTTCACTGATGGTGCTATCTATAGTACTTAGAACCTTGCTTCTGCTGCATGGGCAATTTACACCCCTACAAATGAACTTATCAGTCTACGAGGTGTGTGCCTTGGTCTTGTGACCAATAATATTGCAGAATATAGTGTCGTCATCGAATTGTTGATTGATGCTATTTCTCTTGATATATGCCACCTGGTTATATGAATCGATTCACAGCTAGTAGTACTATAGTTAAGTAATGTATATGCTATCCGAAGTCCTACTTTATTACGGGTATATTTACGAATTCGCCTCTTGGAACATTATTTTGATTATATCAAATATCATCACATTCCTAGATGTCTAAATATATTGACTGATGCATTAGCTAACTATAGGTTAGACAAACATTTGGGACATTTATAAACCAATCACACATTACATGTATAACACAACACAAAATAAGCCGGTAGAAGTCATATATATGTATATACCGATCAAAAGGTTTTACAAAAAGTTTATGCCCAAGGATCAAAATCTCAAAATATGAAGCTCGTAGCTTCTACAAAGTAGCATCACGGATGACACTCCTGATAACACATAACTGCTCAGGCTACCCTGCAGAGAAGTCGACTGAGAGACTTGGACACACCCACAGTATGGCGCTAGTAACGTCTCAAGATCTCCCCAATAGAAATATTAGGTACATCCGCAGTCAACCCCTCCAAGTTCTTTTCCACTGCCTCGTAGTCTTTGGCATCCCATCTCACCACTGGAGCCATTTCTCCTCGCCATTGAATGGGAGACATTCCTAGAGGTTGATACGGTCCCACATCTATGTCATCAAAAATAAGTTTTTGGATTAGTTCTTGGATAAACATAAACAAATTTCATATGATAAAATTTGCAAAAATATTTAAAAAGAACAAAATGTGTACTTCTTACCTAAGTCACCCAACTGAGTATCCTCAGGTAGGGCCAAATATGGATCCCCTCAGAAATCCAAACCAACATATGCGTAGTCATCGATCATCAACATCTGTCATTATACTTGATTATAGGCCCTGCTACATGTCGAGCCACGAGGTTGCACCACCTCAGCATCCTCGGATCCTGTGGGGATGACAAAACCCCAATCAACCTGTAGTGATAGAAGTGGGATCCTCTCGAGGAAGAATGAAACCAACAGTGATCCGTACCCAAACTGCTTCAAGTCACCCTTTTTGCACTTCATCAAATTGTCTCTTCATACTACGGAGAACTGCATCCGACCAGTTGAAGACCCGAGGCTCTGTGCTCTCTATGGCATATTGGAAATAACTCTAGAGAGCCATGTGTGGAGATGTGCTCCTAGCCATGCATGCAATAGTAAACAATATGGTTCGTAGGGTCAAATCTTCGACCCCCCAAATGGAAACTTTACCCTTTCTTTTCTCTACCTTGAAAACACAATATTGGCGACAATACTCGCTCATAGGGAGTCCACCGCCTCTACCTCTAGTCAAAGTAGCATGGTACTCACACCGTGACAACCCTGTCATAAAATAGATATCCTCGATATCTAGTGTCAAGATATAGACTCCCACGTGAAAAAATTGTTGATCCACATCCCACATGTGGAGCAAGTATTCCAACAGCCTGAGTTGGTCTCTCATGCCCGGAATCCTGAAAAATTTCAAGATCCCACAGTCTTGGAGGGCAGCGACTGTACCCTTGTCATTCCCAACAATGGAATCATCCTCCTCATGTTCTCTTTCTCTCCATTCCAACATTGTGATGGTCAAACACCTGCAAAAGAGCCATGAGAGGGGAGTCAACAACTTGTTTTAAACTCTTGCATAATTTTCATTGAGCAAAACCTCACCTTAAAATCCATTTTTTGGCCCCCGCAGGTGGACCTTTTGTACAGTGTGAGATTCTCGCAGCTGCCCTGAAGGCCACCTATGAGAATCTTAGATTCTTGCAAGTCCCGCATGGCCCACCTGCAAGAATTCTTGGGCACATGTTCCGACCCTAAAATGGACTCAACACCCAAAACATTGCCAATAAAAACCAAAAATAAACCATGAAAAAGTTAGAGAATCAAGAGATTACCTCGTTGGCTGAAACGGTTTTCCGAATGATCTCTTGTGCCTCCTGCAATCGGGCAAAGAAATTTGGGGGAAAATGAGGTATGTTAGACAATTTTTCGGGCAAAGTAACAATGAAATGGTAAAAAGTCCTTTTTATCCATATTTATTCACTTTTTACTCTTTCTTACTGATTTTTTATATTATTTTCATTGCTTTGTTTATAAAACCTTATACCCTAATAGCCTTGTGAGTATGGTTTTTCACAGATATAGCAACTTCAAAGTCTGAACGAGGGGGTACGAGTGTTTTTTTTTTTTTTCATGTACGACTACTTTTTTAGGGTTTTTTAGAAAAAACCTCGAGCTCAGTCTTTGTTCGTTCTCATGCTCGAAAATATATGAGAATGTATCCGAGTATACTTTTTCTCATCTTTTCATACTCTTCATGGTAACATGGAAATGACGAACATAAAGGAGTATCCTTTAAGCTCTTTTCATGCTCCATAAAAATGAAAAGATTGTCGAGCAATCTTGTTCTTTTCACACTCATTAAAGTATTTGAAAAAATGTTCAACGGACGATAGTTTATCACTTTTTCAATATCGTCGAACTCTTTTATGAAAAAGGAACTGGGAGAGTTCTCTTTAAGTGTTTTTCAGACTCTCAAAACATGAAAAACCCCCGTGTTTTCTATCCTTGGACTCGTTAAACAAACATCGAAAGACCCAAAATGGGACCAAACCACTCCTTCCTAGGGTTCGTTAAATATACTCCAAGGGACTCATCCAAAGGATGAGCTTACATCAACAAGCATATTTTATCCTCCTCAAGCTTGTATAAAAATAAAGAGGTACTTGCCAGAAATGGTGGGGGAAATTTTGGGAAAGGGATATGTTTTCGTATTTGTATTGATGGCAATAAGCGTCTCTCTTGAACATGACACCCCCTATTCGTCATTTGAAAACGGGTTGGGAAATTCATTTGTCTCTCATTCGACTTGCTACAAGGTCATATCCTAGGTCATCTTTGAGTCAGTGCCACCAAGTCCTTGTTCATGTCATTCATATGTTCAAGAGAAGTTCACACGAGCCCTCTATTGAGTCGGCCATCTCCAGTTGCCCATTCTTACTATGTCATCCTTCCCTGTGTCCATTTCAACCTGTATTCATACTTTGTTTCACCCTCAAAATATGTTACTTATTTCTTGTTATTGATGGGGGATACACCAAGGCCCTCCTATGATGAGTATTGTTCCGTTGACTCCAACTCATTATCTGGAAATGAGACTTAGAAATCATTCAATACCTTGGAACCCGGATGCCTTAATGGCAGGTCTCTTCGCTTTCAACAAGGGTTACACATCATTGATCCCTGATCGAGAGATTCCGCTGAGTGCTCAACTTCATCTCATTCATTCACATTCATTCGAATTGTACTTTGGTACCTTGGGAGTCATTGAAATCAATAGTGATTTCCCTCGCACTTGGATATTTCCCTTTCAGGTATATCCCCTGCTCAAAATATTATCCGAGCCGGTTACTTTTGGCCTACCTTGTTTCATGATTGCATTCATGTCGTGAAACGATGTGAGCAATGTCAGCTCTATGCCAACAAAGCCCGAGCTCAGGCCGCTCTTCTTCACCCTGTCATTACTGTCGGCCCTTTTTGTAAATGGGGCATCAACTTCATGACTTGTAATCTCCCCTCCAGCAATGGCCACAAATACATCGTTTTCATCATTGATTACTTCACCAAATAGGCCAAAGCTATGCCCACTTTCAACAACACCGCTGACACTGCAACGCATTTTTTCTTTAACCACGTCATATCCCACTTTGGAGTACCCCTCCAACTCATTTCTGACCATGGGAAACACTTTGAGAATGAGATATTCGTCGAAATCTCATCTTGGTTAGGCTTCTCTCACAAGTTTGCCTCACCATATTACCCTCAGTCTAACAGACAGGTCGAGGTAGTTAACAAAGTCCTCAAAACCATGTTACAGCGCATAGTTAATAAACATAAAACCAATTGGCATCATATGTTTATTTTTGTGCTATGGGCTTATCTAACGGCTGTGAAGACCGCTACTAGTTTTACACCGTTCCATTTAGTCCATCGGGTCGAGGCAACTCTTCCCATCGAGTGCAAAATTCCCACCTTACGCACCGCAATTGAGTTATTACCTGACACTGCTCCAATAAAGAAACTCTTGCTGAACTTGGAGTCTCTGAATGAAGATCATTGATCTTCCTTATAGAACAATGAGGCGGATAAAAAATGATCCAAGGCTACCTTTGAGCGCCATGTCAACCTTCGATCATTCCGCGAAGGTGACCTCGTCCTGGCTTATGATATTGCTCATGATACCTTTGGCCATGGCAAATTTGAATCACTTTGGCATGGCCCTTACATTATCCAACATTGCCTCACCAAAGGTGCATACATCCTAACCTCCACCAAAGGCCTCTCTCTCAAAGAACTCGTCAACGGGTTATACTTAAAGAAATTCTACGCTTAAACGTAGTCATCCTACTTTAGGTCATTTCTTTTTCTACAATTTTTAATCTTTTTTCTCCTCCCCTCATGTCTAAACTATTTATTGTGCTATTGACAGATGCTTCCTCCATGAGCCTACCACATCGGTTATGCCGATGGCGCCAGCCATTGGACACAAAATCTCACTTCGGCTGCTTGGTCCCTCTACACCCCCTCACATGAAATGCTCCATTCAAGCGGCATATGTTTGGGGTCAGCAACCAACAACCAAGCCAAATACACTGCTATCATTAGCCTCCTGGCCGACACCCAACATCATCATATTCGTCACCTTAGCATCTTCCTCGACTCTCAACTAGTCATCCTCCAACTCAACAATGTGTACCGCATCCGTGATTCGTGCCTCTTTCGCAAATACCTGTAGGTTAGGCTTTTATCTCGACATTTTGATTCCATTAAATTTACACATATTCCAAGACAATTGAATCAAATCACAGATAACCTAGCTAATATTGTAATAGACTGGCATATATCACATCAAGATACCTCTACACATACATAAACATGTCACAATCCTGTCACATCATATATATAGAATAGACATCATCAAGCCATTAACCAAAAACATGTAAACACCACATAGATCTCAAAAATTATACGCATGTATATATATAGGTCTATAGTGTCATATGAATGTTTGCATACAAAAAATTAACATATTCGCAGGCCAATACAACACCTCGGTACAAAGTGGTCTCACCAGCCTATATACAAACAAAATCCATATGTACATCAAAGCACCACTCACGGTGCCTCTAAAGTGCCACCGCCTGACCCTCCCTCAGGCAGTGGCGGCCCACCAACACCTGCCCCAGGAGGTGGTGGCCCACCCCCTACAGGCCCCTCCTGCCCTGGTGGCAGTCGTCTGCTCATCATCACTGCAACCACTGTTGATCGTCACACGATGGCCCGCCATGGCGGCGGAACCCCCACACACTGCTCCAGCAACATCTCGTCCTGGATACGAGACCATAGTCCCTCAGGAACGTCCTGTAATACTGTCTCCAGCCGATGACGTATATCCTCAAAGTCCACTCTGGCAGCCGTCGGAGGAGCATGTGATGGTCCAGCACCAGGGTCATCAAATCGGCGCCTCCTCGCTACCCTCTCCAGATCAGCTGGTCACCCCACGACATCCTCACGCTGACGTCTCTCTCCCCATGACAATCTCTCTGTCTCTCGATGAGCCAGCGAGGTACCACATCTGCACATACAAACAACCAACAAATAGAATCAGCATCTATATAAAAAATATATGGACTACTATCTCAAAATATGACAAAAAGCATACAACCCACATACCTCGATGATAAAAAAACCTCTCCTGGAGGTAGCACCATGTCCGGATCATCCCAGAAGTCCACCCCGGCATAGGGGTAATGCAAAATCACCTGCGACATATGCCACCATACCTGTTCCGCCTCTACCAAAAAGAAGTGGCCACCTTCACCACCACTGTGACGAAGTAACACCGTCGACCACCGCCTTAGCCGTGGCTCTCTCTCCCCAGGCACACCCAATAGAATCCTCGGGTGCAACATCGACACACTCTCTAGAAACTAGGCCACTAGGATGGACCCGAACACAAACTCCCCTGTATCCATCGACCGACAATGGTCCAACTGCGCCACCATCCTCGCATGCAGCGTCAGCCCCCAAGTGAAATTCTCACCAACCAACACTCTCTCCAGCACCAGAAGCTAGCCACCACTAATCCACTGGGTCGCCAGTGACCCTTATACTCATAAAATTATCGCTACTATAAAATGATGCGCTAGGGAATCTATCAACGATATGCTCATGACTGTCCCAGACATAAAGTTCAGGCCTGAACAATATCTCTGGCCAATAGTGGCGAGCAACATACCCCTAGGCAACACCGGCTCTGTCGATAGGGGCGTTCCCCGAAATGGGAGCCCAGTCAAGAAATATACATCCTCCACCATAGTGAAGGGGATTTGATCTCCTCGCACGAGGAAGCAGTGCAGCTCCGGACTCCACATCTGGATCAAGAACTGTAACAGATACTCCTGTGCCCATATCAATGGGCACTCAGAAAACTTTAGCAACCTAGAGGTTGCCAAATTCACACATACACCAGGCTCCTCAATGGCCACAACGTCTCGCAGCTGAGACCGGTCTCTCTCTCCCCAACCCACTGGCATTGTCACCACTGTCCACCTGTAGACAACACAGAGTCCTATATCAACTCATGCAACCATCAACAACATCAAAAAGACTTGTTTTTATACACCTCAACCTTGCCTCCTAGGCACAGTTTTGTTACCCACGGGCATGCACACATGCATGCCTATTCACTACATAGGTGCGTACACATGCGCGCATGTTCACTACACAGGTGTGCATCAGTGCGCACCTATTTGTTTCACAAGCATGCTCCGACGTGCATTTGTTCACCATATAGGCGCGCCTGTTCAACCCACAGGCGCACACTTGTGCCCGCTTGTTCAAATCGCAGGTGTGCCCTTCGAGCACGCCTTAAATTCTCTCTACCACGCCTCCATTCACGTATATCCAGTGGACAGGCGCATACATATGTTCTCCTATCACTGAATCGCCCGCGCATGTGGGGCCCATATCCCCTAAATGTCTCTATACGGCCCTCCGTACAACCCTTGCCCAAAAAATGAAATCCTATTTCTATGCAGGATGATTAGACCACTAACCTACAACTCACTAATCACCAATCGGATGCCTCACCCTCCCTGAATCTCCAAATCTCCTCTAAAACTACTCGTCCAGTCACTATTGCAGTAGCTACAAATGAGGTGGCAATGTTGGCCCTACAACTTGTTGGAAATACTAAAACAACTGAGAGGGGGGGGGATGAATCAGTTGTTTATGAGCTTAAACAATTTTATACCTTTTAAATATTATTAATCTTCCTTCAAGTGATCATCAACAACATACAACATATGGACAGTAAAAGTGAAGACCATCAGTCACACATAAAGTACACACAGAGACAGATTCTCACGAGGAAACCCATAAAGGGAGAAAAACTCTTCTTCTTCAAATGATAGGTAGTCTTTTTCAGTTCTGTACATCATTTACAATTGAGCACCAACTCGATGTGAGGCTACTACCTCTGTATTAAAAGTTGCAACTTGTTTGAGAGCACCAACTCTCTGGTTTCTCTAGCACCCACTAGAAGGAAGCACCAACTCCCTGAATATTCCAGCACCAACTGGATGGAAGCACCAACTTCCTGAATGTTCCAGCACCAATTGGATGGAAGCCCCAACTTCCAGTTACACAAGCTCCAACCTGTATAATAGAGAATACTTGTTCTCCCTAGCACCACCCTGCCACCCTGGTTTCTCTAGCTGCAACCAGATGGAAGCTACAACTCCCTGTGTTCAAGCACCCACTTGAACCTCTGAGGAAAATAGTCCTACCGAGCACCTCCCTACCTCCCTTGAATATCAAAATAATGAATGCACAGACAATTTCCCAGATAAATCAATTCTTACCTTCTATTCTTTTTTATGTAAGTCTGATCTGTTTTGCTATTCTGCTCTGCGTTCCATTTCACTCTACACATCTGCTTCCTTTCCTACCATGCATCCTCTTCTGTATTCTTCCTTACTGTTTCACTCCTTTCCTCACCAGAACAACCAACATGACACAGTCTGTTTCATCTTCATTTATACACACGGGAACAACGTTTCAACTTCCCAACTCCTTGGCGAAAATGACAACAACTGTCCAGCCAACCCAAACGCCAACTAATCGACAACTAATTTTCAATCATGAGTCCATTTTACTAACGGATTTGTAACTGAAAGAGTTAAATGTGTGTGGAAGAACAGTAACCCTCTGATCACATTCAAACCTTATCTTCACCATTGGATAATATTCATTATTCTTGCCTTTTAAATCGGGTTTCATCATTTCGGCATTTTCTTTGCTCAGGTGTCTCGACACTTTCACATCGCGATCTCCGAAACTCCAAAATTGATCTTATTTAGACTGACTCCTTCTCTTCCCATGACCAAGGGCTGTGATCGAGGCTTTATGTGGAAGGTGCTTTCGCGATTTCGCATATCGCGAAATTGGGATTCTTGTTGCATTGTGTTCTTGCCCATTTGAATTCGCGATCCCCGAAACTCTGATACAGGCTGTGATCAACGGTCCTGATCATTTCTGTATCTGACGGTCCATATTCAGTCGCGATTTTGCATATCGTGAAATCGAGGTTTTTGTTGCATTGTGTTCTTGCCCTTTTGAATTCGTGATCCCTGAAACTCCTATACGAGCTATGATCAATGGTCTTGATCATTTTTGGATCTGACGGTCCAGATTCAATCGTGATTTTGCATATTGAGAAATTGGGGTTTTTGATGTCAAGTGACTTTGTCATTTCAAAGTCCTGATCCCCGATACTCCATGTAGAGAATCAACGGTCCATATTACTTCTAACTTTAACAGCTACGATTAAATCGCGAGATCGCATATCGTGATTTCCGGGTTCTTGTTGTCAAGTGAATTGGACATTTCAAAGTCCCGATCCCCGTTTCTCCGATGAAGAAAATCAACGGTCCAGATCTCATTCTTGTTTTAATGGCTGCGATTAAATCACGAAATCGCATATTGTGATTTCGGGGTTCTTGTTTTCAAGTGAATTGGACATTTCAAAGTCCCGATCCCCGATTCTTCGATGAAGAAAATCAACGGTCCAGATCTCATTCTTTCTTTAATGACTATGATTAAATTGCCAAATTGCATATCGTGATTTCGGGGTTCTTGTTGTCAAGTGAATTGAGCATTTCAAAGTCCCGATCCCCGATTCTCCAATGAAGCCTCTTGTCGAGCTTCTCCTGGTGGTGCTTGATCGCTACCATGCATCCACACGAATGGACAGTCCAGATCCCGTCGAGATTTTGCGACTGCTGCTGTCCCAATGCACACGACCTCGAGAACTCTGATTTCCCGATGGCCAATATCCCGATGTCTGTCGGGACTTCTCTTCTTTCTCTCGAGGCTTATCTCCCTCGCAAATTCTGCAGATCTGACGACTATTGGTGACCCTACACAAAATCTAACGGTGATCATTCACTTCTTTTGATCATTCACCTCTCTGAACTTGTCTTATGTTTACCTGTCATCTTCACTGTTTCCATCAATGACAAGCATTCACTGTCTGTTCACTGAATTTTCCAACAATATCCCCCTTTGGCATTGATGGAAACACTTGCATTCAAACCCAACTCTCCTCTGCATTCGGCCATTCAGGATCGACTCTGTTCCCGAGACATTTCGAACTCGACTCCTTTCTCCCCCTTTGACATCAATGTCAAAGAAGAAGCATTCTTCCACTGATCTTGTTGCAGAACACACTCCCCTTGTCGTCTATAAACATCTAGAAAAGACACCTGATATTCAAATAATACTCCCCCTGACTAGGTAAAAATTTTAAACACCAGAAATCATAACCCCCAACATTTGACGAAGATATCCAAAAGGGGTCGCTGCTAATGGTTTGGTAAAAATATCAGCAATCTATTCTATAGACGGTATATAATTCAGTTGAACAATTCTGTTTGTAACTTGTTCTCGGAGAAAATGATACTTGATTGGAATATTCTTAGTCTTGGAGTGAAGAACTTGATTCTTGGAGACACTAATGGCACTTGTGTTATCACAATGAATTGGAATAGGATCAGTGTAAGTTACCTTCAGATCTACAAGAGTTTGTATCATCCATAAAATTTGTGTGCAACAAGTAGAAGCAGCAATGTATTCTTCCTCTGTAGTGGATAATGAAATAGATCCTTGCTTCTTACTAAGCCATGCAACTAATGAGTCACCCAAAAAGAATGCTCCTCCACTGGTGCTTTTTCTCTCATCAACACAATTTTCCCAGTCTGCATCTGAATAAGAAGTTAACTGGAAATTCTGATTTCTAGGATACCACAGTCCATAAGTCATTGTTCCCTTCAATTATTTAAATATTCTCTTGACATCTGGAAAATGACTTTGTTTAGGAGCAGACTGAAAACAACCTACCATTCCAACAACTTGCATTATATCAGGACGGGATGTTGTGATGTACAGAAGACTGCCTATCATTGAACGATATGTCCTTTGATCAACATCAGGTGAGACATCATCTTTTCTCAGCTTGCAACCAACCACCATAGGTGTGCTTACTGTAGAGGAATCTTCCATCTGAAATTTCTTCAATATCTCTTTCAAATATTTTTCTTGAGAAATAAAAATTCTTGCAAAGCTTTGTTTTACTTGTAAGCCAAGAAAATATGACAGTTCTCCTATCATAGACATTTCAAATTCTGTTTGCATAGACTTAGCAAACCACTGGATAGATGATTGATTAGTACAACCAAAAATAATATAATCTACATAAACCAAAACAACTAGTAAATCATCACCTTCAGTCTTAATGTAAAGGTTACTGTCAACAGTACCTTTCTTGAACCCTTTTTCTTGTAGAAATTTGTCCAGTCTATAATACCAAGCTCGTGGTGCTTGTTTTAGTC
>ML792427.1:609717-625808 GCA_009831015.1 Picea engelmannii | reverse complement strand
AGTTACACGGGCTCCAACCTATATAACGGAGAACACTTGTTCTCCCTAGAACCACCCTGCCACCCTAGTTTCTCTGGCTGCAACCAGATGGAATCTACAACTCCCTATGTTCAAGCACCCACTTGAACCTCTGAGGACAACAGTCCTCCCGAGCACCTCCCTACCTCCCTTGAATATCAAAATAATGAATACACATACAATTTCCCAGATAAATCAATTCATACCTTCCTTTCTCTGTTTTGTAAGTCTGATCTGTTCTGCTATTCTGCTCTGCGTTTTCTCTTGCTCTGCTATTCTGCTCTGCTATTATGCTCTGCTTTCCATTTCACTCTGCACATATGCTTCCTTTCCTACCACGCATCCTCTTCTGTATTCTTCCTTACTATTTCACTCCTTTCCTCACCAGAACAACCAACATGACACAATCTGTTTCATCTTCATTTATACACACGGGCACAATGTTTCAACTTCCCAACTCCTTGGGGAAAATGACAACAACTGTCCAGCCAACCCAAACGCCAACTGATCGACAACTAATTTTCAATCATGAGTCCATTTTACTAACGGATTTGTAACTGAAAGAGTTAAATGTGTGTGGAAGAATAGTAACCCTCCGATCAAATTCAAACCTTATCCGTACCATTGGATAATCTTCATTATTCTTGCCTTTTAAATCGGGTTTCGACATTTCGACATTTTCTTTGCCCAGGTGTCTCGACACTTTCACATCACGATCTCCGAAACTCCGAAATGGAGCTTATCTATATTGACTCCTTATCTTCCCATGACCAAGGGCTGTGACCGAGGCTTTATGCGGAAGGCGCTTTCGCGATTTCGCATATCGCGAAATAGGGATTCTTGTTGCATTGTGTTCTTGCCCATTTGAATTCACGATCCTCAAAAATCTGATACGGGCTGTGATCAACGGTCCTGATCATTTCTGTATTTGACGGTCCAGATTCAGTCGCAATTTCGCATATCGCGAAATTGGGGTTTTTGTTTCATTGTGTTCTTGCCCTTTTGAATTCGTGATCCCCGAAACTCTGATACAAGTTGTGATCAACGGTCCTGATCATTTCTGGATCTGACGGTCCAGATTCAATCGTGATTTCGCATATCGCTAAATCGGGGTTTTTGATGTCAAGTGACTTTGTCATTTCAAAGTCCGAATCCCCGATACTCCATGCAGAGAATCAACGGTCCAGATCACTTCTAACTTTAACAGCTGCGATTAAATCGTGAGATTGCATATCGTGATTTGGGGGTTCTTGTTGTCAAGTGAATTGGACATTTCAAAGTCCCGATCCACGAGTCTACGATGAAGAAAATCAACGGTCCAGATCTCATTCTTTCTTTAATGGCTGTGATTAAATCACGAAATCACATATCGCGATTTGGGGGTTCTTGTTGTCAAATGAATTGGACATTTCAAAGTCTCGATCCCCGATTCTCCGATGAAGAAAATCAACGGTCCAGATCTCATTCTTTCTTTAGCGACTACGATTAAATCGCGAAATCACATATCGCGATTTTGGGGTTATTGTTGTCAAGTGAATTGAACATTTCAAAGTCCCGATCCCCGATTCTCCGATGAAGCCTCATGTCGATCTTCTCCCGGTGGCGCTCAATCGCTGCCACGCATCCACACGAATGGACAGTCCAGATCCCGTCAGGATTTCACGACTGCTACTGTCCCAATGCACATGACCTCGAGAACTCCGATTTCTCAATGGTCGATATCCCGATGCCTGTCGGGACTTCTCTTCTTGCTCCCGAGGCTTATCTCCCTCACAGCTTCTGCAGATATGACGACTGTCGGTGACCCTGAACCAAATCTAATGGCGATCATTCACTTCTTTCGATCATTCACCTCTCTGAACTTGTCTTATGTTTGCCTGTCATCTTCACTGTTTCCATCAATGACAAGCATTCGTTATCTGTTCACTGAATTTTCCAACACAAATATATTTAGGCCTTTTCCAAACTTCCACTCACCATTCCAGGAGCCCACGGTGTCCATTTTTCAATCCGTCTTCAGCCACAGGATCAACATCCCATCACCTAAAAGTCAACAGTCCCTGGGTCGCTTTTCATACCGAGCCCTCGGGGCACCTTTTTTTCATACCATGGTCAGGTACACATGTGCATAGTCACACTTATCAAATACATGCTCATATCTTTGATTCTCTTCAGATATTGTTCACTTTGGGTATTTGATTTTCATATGTGTAGGTACTTGCTCATCATAAATCAACACAAACCCTTTAGGTATATACTCAGCACTGGCATGTAGTCTTTCCCACTGTATCACACTTTCATTTCCAGTCACACCCTCTGATGTTTACCTCTAGGATCCCCATTCCCGGCTCTGCAGTACCCACACCTTCATTTTTGTCTTCGGTACTGTTACCTGGTAGCATTCTTACCCACATGAGTTGTCCCATTTATAGCACCTTTTGACACTTTTGATAGTCATGTTGTTCTTCATTACCCTATAGGGATGGGAGTCCCAATAGTCTTTCATCATGTCACGAATCAACCACATACTCCTTATCCTCATTTTTCTAGCTTTCCCACACGAACTCCCCGATTGTCCCTTCTTGGTTCTATTTTTTACCTGCACCTCCGCAGTATCATGAACCCTCCATTTCCTCCACAATCAATTTTCCCATCTATGAACCTAACTTCATTTCACCTACCTCATACAAAAACTCACCAATGCGGCCCCCACCCTTCATCAAGTTTTCCAAGCAAATTATGCCCTATGTGGGCAACCCATATCACACCGGGGCACCCGTTTTTGTATTTGTGTATTTCTCCCCAAATTATTCATTATTTATTGTATAAAGGCCTTTATTTCTGGTCATTACATTATCTTTTTTTTCGTTACCTTTGGTGACTTGCTTCCTTCCTTTTCGCCAAACGCAACCCATGTCACCCTTGGTTGGAGCATTACTTATCCTCTACCCTTGCCGGCATCGTCCATATCTTCAGAGTACCCCACAGGTCACTTACCTCTACCCTCTGAATTTGTTCACCTTGTCCTGCCTCTGGCACAACTTATCACTGGTCTTGTCGTCCTCCTAACACTCGACCTCATTACATGGTTGCGGCCACTTTTTATCTCATACACCCTCCAACCAAGGGGCAGTCTTGAGTCCTCCAACTTCTTGACTTCATCCATGTACCTCTGCCACTTCCTCACCTAAATATATTTCATGAAGCCCTTTTCTTCTGGGAGTCGCATTCCCCTTTTGTCAACATCAACACAATTTTCCAGAAGGGTGACAGTATCTTGATTCTCATTATATATTCAATGAGAGATCTTGGATGACACAGGATGAAACACCATTGCTCCCTACTGTCGTTGACCCCCATAACATTCGACGCCAACACTTTCTCATGTTACGGTGGGTCTTACTTTGCGACTATTGCAGTTAGTTCTTTTATTTGTTGAAGACCTCTGAACTTGACCGGGCTCTCCATGCCCACATCATCGCTGCTACTTATTACCGCGATCAATGCCTACTATTCAGAGCATGTTCATTTGTAGAATTGTCTTCTTCCTCTATCACGACTACCCCCGAGGGCACTGCAGTTGTTGACTCCAACACTTCAGCCATCTTTTTTCAGAGTTACATGACATGAGCATGGGGCATGCCTGCCTCATTTGTACACAGTTTTCTATTTTGCGCACCTCATAGAAGGTCGGGTCCTATTGGTTCCTTTTTCCCTCCAACGGATCGCTCTAGACAATCACACTATTACTCTCTCTTACAACAACATTCTCAGTATAAGAAACATTGATGGATTTCGGCTATACGTATGCTCCTAACCTCATCTATCAGGGGGCATCTGTTATTACTGAAATTTCGTCTGCACATGGTTACAAGAACTCAACATTGTCAAATAGTGATGAAGTCATTCATGAACTTGAATTAATACCACAACATTAAAAAAGGTCAAAAAACTATACAAAGTAGTGAAAAATTGAAGAGTGCTTTGCAGACATTGGGCGCGCACGCACATGCATGGAACAGGAATGTAGAAATCACGCATATGCGCACGATGCACGACTGTTAGCGCAAAAATCCACGCACCTGCTAAATGGTGCATTTATGAAAGTGGTCAGCCTCCCAACCACTTATGGTTCATCTCCCAAGCTGATTTGACCCTCAAATCTGGGCTAGATCCGACTAGTGGGCTGGTCAAAGACCTAATAATTCCCTAAATGGCCTCTTTTCACACTACAAAGCAGTTACACAATAACCCAATGCAATTCTATAAAAATCCATGAATGGACCTCATTTTATCAAGGAATTCAAAGTAATGTTATGCTGCCTATATTGTTTTAAGGACTCCATCCTTGACAAGAGCACATTGGCACCATTACATTGGGAAATCCATCTCACCATTGAGTGGATTTGTAAAGAGTTCTTTCATCACCATTTTCCATTTTCTTTGTTGTAAGAAGAGCTAGCTAGTGAGGGTCCAAGAGCCTTCCCTTGGAGGAGGAAGGGACTCATAGTCCCCTTTCTTCTTGGTGCTTTGTTTTCATCAATAGATCAGCCTCAAACATTGGTGACATGGGTATTTTTGTTCTCTTTATTTCTATGTCCCTATTCTCATGATTTTTGTTTTTATTGCATCTATTAGTTTAATTCTTAATCATAGTTTTTGTTTTTCTTTCTCTAATTATTTTCTCTACAGCTGTCCTTCTCAACAGACCCAACTGAGCTTGTAAGCACCTCTTATTTTCTCACCAAGGTGACAAAAGAGGCGCAACAATTGGGACGATCCCACTCAACACTCTTTCGACGCATTAAAACATGCCCTCACAATGGCCCCTCTACTATGGTCACCTAACTATAACAAAGATTTCTTATTATATCTGGTTGCCGCAGAGTCAACCATTGGCATGGTTTTAGTTTAGGAAGATGATTTTTTCTCAGAATACGTTATCTATTACCTGAGACGAGGCCTCGTAGGACTGGAACTCAATTATTCTCATATCAAAAAACTTGTGTTTCCAATAGTTCATGATGTTCAATAGTTCCATCATTATGTTATGTTTCGCAAGACCACCATCATTGATGTCGTGAATCCATTCCAGTATATGTTGAAACAATGGGTTATAGGCAGAAAAATTAGTAGATGGATAGTCATCCTCTAAGATTTTGACTTAGACTTCATTTCAGCGAAGTCCAAAAAGTAATTGGTCTTCACAGAGCTTATTTCAAAACTTTCGGTTGAGTCAGGTGATGTTGTGCCTGAAGAATCACCTATCTGGGGAGATATGTTTTTGATCACATCTTCAGATCCCTGGTACAGAGATATACTTATCTATCTCCAAACTTTGAAGTGCCCCACTTCTACTTCTCGTGATGAGCATAGGCGTATATGCCATCAGGATAAGAATTATCTCATACTTGATGATACATTGTATCGGAGAGGTGTAGACTGCATCTTACGTCAATGTCTCACACATGAGGAGGCAATCATCGTGCTCAATGATTTTCATACCAAAGCTTGTGGTGGTCATCTATCTAGGTTGGCAATAGCACAAAATATTCTATGACCAGGTTACTTTTGGCCGACACTTATCAAATATTGTATGGAATCAGTCAAGAAGTGCCATCTATGCCAAATATTCTCTCGGAAGATGAGGGCACATCCCGCTCCCATGTTTCATGTCATCACAGTTGGTCCCTTCACCAAATGGGGGATTGATTACACTACTTGCAACCCCCTTTCAGCAAGGGGGCATCGCTATATCATCATAGTTTTCGACTACTTCACTAAATGGGTCGAAGCTATGCCAATGTTTAAAGATGATGGAGAGACTGCAGCTCTCTTTTTATTCAACCAGATTATAGCAAGGTTCAACGTCCTGGGAGAGATTGTTACTGACCATGGTAGTCACTTTCAAAACCAAATGATGACTGAGTTAACATCCAATATTGGGTTACGAAAAGAGCATTCATCAACCTACTACCACCAAGCCAATGGGCAGGTAGAAGCTGTAAACAAAACTCTTAAGACTATCTACGGTGAACTATCAACTCAGCCAAGTCAAATTGGCATTTGATGTTATACTCAGCATTATGGGCTTACCGAACATCTATTAAGACTACAACCAGTTTCTCACCTTTTCAACTCATTTACAGGCTAGATGTAGTCTTGCCCATCGAATGTCAGATCCCATCTCTAAAATTGGTAGTACAATTATTGCTAGACACTTCTCCACTTGAAGAGCAGTTAGTACACCTTGAGCAGCTTGATGAGCAGTGTTGTGATGTGGCCCTGGCCAACAATTCTCACAAACATAAGGTCAATTTTTAGTATGATAGGTCTGTTCATCCTTGAATTTTCTCTGAAGGTGACCTTGTCCTAGTCTATGACCAAGATAAGGACCCCCTAGGGGCAGGAAAATTCAAACCCATGTGGTTCAGACCTTTCATCATAAAAGAGGTATTAAAAAAGGGTGCTTATCGTCTGGTTGATTTTGAAGGGAATTCTTTGGCAGACTTTAGAAATGGGCTTTACCTCAAGAAGTATTACTCATAGGCAGGTCACTGTGGGTAACTTTTTGTAACATATGTGTAGTCTTTGTACTATTACTTTTTAGTTTCTTTTAAGTGTTATGGACATGTCATTGATGTTATCTTTCATCAATATGGAAGATGTCAAGTGATTCCGAGGTGTTCGTTGGATATGCAGACAGTGCTAGTCAACACACTCAGAGGCCTGCCTCCACAGCTTGGGTAATCTTTACACCTCAGGGTTAGTTGTTATCTTCTGGAGGTATATGCTTAGGTGAAACCACAAATAATGTCGCCAAGTATAGTGCATTTATTGAGTTTCTTTGTGACGCCTTGTGATTGGGTATCTCTCATCTTTGGGTCTATCTCAACACTCAATTGGTTGTGTCTCATCTAAACAGAGTATACCAGGTTCATGATCCAACCTTACACCGACGATTCCTTAGGATACGTCTCTTAGAATGAAACTTTTATTATATTACATATTTTCATGTTCCTAGGAGATTAAACCAAATTACAGATACTCTAGCTAATCAAATTTTAGATTGGCATCTTGAACACATATGAAAGAACATTGACATAAGAATGTAAATACATTTTTTCACACGTGATCCATAAGACACAAAAGATCAAAAAAACATATATAACATCATAAAGTATCTAGAGTACATAGATCGACACAAGTGCCTCAAAAATAGGACCAATAACAAGTCACAGGGCTTATGCCCTCAAAAAATATATAAAAGTAGTGCTCGTGGCATGTAAAAAGTCTAAATAGGTTCAGGGCCTATGGGCCCTGTTATAATAGTCCACAGCATGGGCTAAACACATAAACAATCAGACCCATGTCCGAGGTTCCCCCACTACATGAGGCTGCATGGATGGCGGCAGGTCCTCTATCTCTACCATTGGGAATGTGCGAGTGAGTGCAGTGAAGTTCTTCTCAACTCATCTAAGTACCCTCTTAGCCTCACTGTCTGGGAGGTTTTCTTCTACTACTGGTCCCCTGGCTGTGCCAGCTGTGGCTTCTAGTCAAGGACGACACCTGTTCTATGCAAAATTGATAGGTCACACTAGTCCCACATCTTCATGCAACAAACGCATATCTGTCAAATACTCTAACATATAAAAAAAAAATGATATATATAACAAAAACGACATAAAAATTACATATACAAAAAAAAAACTACAAAGGTGGAGACTTACCCATCTCCCCTCGCTCCTCATCAAAAGGCACGGGTATCTCAGGATCTCTAGAAAAGTCTATCCCCACATATGGGTAATCCTCGATCACAGGGATCTTCCATGATAGCCATGTAAAAAAATCATCATCGAAGGAATCATTGGTCCTTCCACCACCCTGTTGCAGCAGTAATATTGCCCATCTACATATAGCAGGAAAAGAGGCCTGATGTCCTCATACCACTTCCCGAGGACTAAAACTCGAAACTCTCTCAAAGAAGAATGAACACAAAATCATCCCAAACCCAAAGTTCCTCTGTGTCCACTGTCGGAAATATTTCAATTGCCTCTTCATACACTCATGTAGTGTGGTACTCTAGTAAAAAATCTATGCATTCAAGAACTGGATAGCATAGTTCATTTGTACGTGAGATGCCTGATGCAAGGATCCTAAATCGGTAATCCATCCAATCAATAATAATATTGCCTGTAGCGATAGGTTAGTGATCTTACTAATGGGCACCTGGGAGCTCAAACAATTAGTCCCAGCCTCATAGTGCAGGGCTATCAAGTCTGCTATATTAAGTAGCCCTATTGGAAACGTCCTGAAATTGACTGGTTTCCCTCTCCTTAAGAGGCCATTCAAAAAATAGATATCCTCGGTGGTGGGCACTAGTGATTTCCCCTCTAGCATAAAGGCCTCTGCATCAAGGTGCCAATAGTCAATCAAGTCATTCAATAGCCTCGGTTTCATTCACATAAATGGACACAGGAAAAACTTAAGAAAACCACATTGCATCAATGCGGCCATGACATTCAGATCTCCCTCAACCAACTCACTAATTGCTTCATGCCCCCTTTCCCTCCAGTGGACATACATCCTGCCAAAACAACCAAGTTCAGGAGGGTCAGTGACTGCTCTTTAGTTCTTTTTGACAATAAAAGGGGGTCCACATGTGCTATCGAGGTGACAGTCGCATGTACATGCAGCCTATCCAGAGACAACCCACGTGGACCTAGGGCCAACCCTTTAAAGGTCGACACCCACCCAAAAAACGAAATCAAAAGAAAAATTAAAGCATTGAATAGCTAGATAGGGGAGTTTGTAATTACTTGGTCCAAGAGGAAGTTCGTTTCGTCCACTGTATCTCCCAGAATCATCATTTTTATCAAAGGGGGTCTTTTGGCTCCAGAGTCAATTTCCAAATTAGCAATGGTGATAATGAGCTGCCAACTTCTTTTTATAGAATTTTTGGCCTCCTTTTGTCACTTTTTTGGCCTCCCTTATCAGTTTATTTATACCAAAAACCATTTAGAGTGATTCAAGAGTTATATGGGAGGGATTTGATCGGGTATTGGGACACTTTTTTTGAGTTTTGAGAAAATTTTGATGGTCCATGAATTTTTTTTCCAAGAATCAACTTGAGCATATAGGTTAGGTTACTACCCCGACTTTTGCGTCTCATTGTCTTTTTCCTCTGCCATAGGATCAATCCCATCAGGTTGTGACACAGAACCATCATATTTTCTTTAGAAGTGTCACAACTTGGCAGTAGATCTTACCATAACATGAAGTCCCTAGGTAGGTCCTGGTTGCATTATGGTGTCCATGTCATCTCTAACACACTGTAGGCTCAGGAGTCCTTATAGTCTTTCTTGAATATGAGTTTGAGCCTCATTTGCATGATTATTCTTCGCTCTTGATCATACCCTCAGGACTCGCAAGAAATAACGGGTCTCCTTTTAAGCCCTTTTCAGACCCTCTAAACATAAAAAGATTACTGAGCGATCTTGTGGCCTTTCACGCTCGTTAAACTGAAATTTGAAGTCACGTCTGTCCAGCGATAGTTTACCCCTTTTTCAGTCTAGACGGTCAACTATACAAACAAAGGTATACTCGATGGAACTTTCATTCTTTAGAAGAGTACTCTCAAGTATAATTTTATCCCTTTTTCGGGCCTGAGGGACGAAACTTATGAAAAAGAAACCCCCATAGAGTCCATAGTTAAGCTCTTTTCAGACTCCCTAAAATTGAAAATATTGTCGAGTGACCTTATTCTTTGACACTCGTTAAATTGGTCTAGAAGAAAATTCCTAATGGAGTCCATAGTTAATCTTTTTTCAGACTCCTTAAAAATGAAAAAATAGCCGAGTGATCTTGTCCTTGTCACACTCGTTAAAATGGTTTTGAATCGATGTCTAATCGGTGCTAGTTTACCCTTTTTCAAACCGACTAGACTATCTTCGAAAAAGGTACCCCAATGGAGTCTCCTTTTATGTTTTTTCAGACTCTCTAAATATGAAAAACCACCGAGCTTACCTTCCTTGGGCTCGTTAAACTTACAACGAAGGACGTTACCATTGTGTGTTTTGTTAACCGCGTTTGCATACCTTATACGCCAGCCTTGTAACAGTTTTCTTCTGCATCTTAACACCTTTGGCCGCTGGAGGATTTTTCCCAAGTATCATTTTACTAGAACATCAATCTTGTCATTGTGCCTTGAACTAGTATGTTTGCAATACTCATTCCTCCATTGTAACATAATATTCCTTTATTCTTTTTCCAAAAATTACTGAAAAAGACAAAAAAAAATCTAATATACCCCCAAAAGAGGAAGGGAAAAGTATTTTCTTTATTGGCAGCATAATGAGTCTCCCTTGGATAAAACACATCTGTCCATTTGTTCATCAGACTATGGGATGTAGTACGACCTTAGGAATCTTTTCTCACTATATAGAGTTGTGTAATCCACCGTTTGGTTAGCCTTCCAAACATATGGAGATTTTGCGTTGCCTCCTGCTTCATAGACTTATTATTAATGCCATGCTACCCGAGTCTCATTATTTGTCATGCTACTATCCAAGGGAAGTTTCTTACCAAGCCTGAGTTAGCCCCTCTGCAATATGTCTCTTGTCCGCATACCCGACCATCCTGAACATCCAATCAAGTCCTTGTTTGAAATCACTGAATCCTTCCGTCTGATCATCAAGATTATCAATTCCATGACTGACGAGCCATTGAAGACCTCTGGGTAGTGCAGCCGTACACTCATATTACACTCCTACCCAAGTTTTGAAGATTTTAAAGTTTTTTCTCGAACTCTGAAGATCTCATCTCTAGCCATTGGGCCAAATCAACTTCTGGAAGATGGATACTATATATGTATATCTTTCTGATTTCGAGATGTATCTCCGCTGTGTATTGTTCATGGCTACTCTTTATAGTTATTTGGCATGGATCTACAATGTATTTTATTGGTATCCATGGTTCTATTTTATCCCGAGCATGGGTAAGCCCGCCTCGGTGAGACATTTGTTATTTTGCAGATGGCACCTCCTGGTTCCTGATCCTTGGGCTCAATCATTCGGCACATCAGTAAAGATTGGTAATGTATTTCAGCCATCAAATGCTCTTCTGACCTCACACATTAGGGGGCATCTATTATAACCCTAAATTGCACCACACATGCTTACCTGGCATCCGACCAACTCATATCCCTTCTTTGCCAAAGCACTGCTGAAGAACTCTTTGAAAATCCTCTTTTATAAAGGCCCATGTGCCCTAATCCATTACTGCACACATGTACACGCTAGATGACCCAAAACAACCCATGTGGACCAACAAAAGCATGAAAAAAAGAAAGTTGTCAACGAAACAAAAAGCTATGGGTGAGTTAATTGAAACTCCCGGCCATGCATGGTCGAAGGTTCGTCCAAATACCTAGCTCCTTCTAGCCTATAAAAGAAGGGGTAGGGGTCCCATTTGGAAGAGGAAAAATATAGCAAATAAGCTCTGCCCATTTACGTATTCCCATTGTCCCAACCCTTTAGCCTTTCCTTGTGCCAAAGGAGATTCAAAGCAAAGTAGTTGAAGGATGGAAGAAGAGGAGCCCAGGATCAGGTTCAAGGAGTGGTGGCCGGTCTTAATTTTTGTAAGTTGACTCATTCTAAGTAATAAAGAGAATTCTTTTCCCTTCCCAATTCATGAACTGTTTATAGTTTGATTAGTATATGTTTGGATTTCTAACCCATTAGTACATAAGTAGTATGCATGCATAGTTGTTGCTTGTCTTGGATGCAGGTCAACTTTGGAAGGATTATTGCGAACAAGGAATCGAGTACAATGGAGGATTGACATCAAACACTGAGAATGAGGTAGGTTGATCTTTCCATGCATTTACTAATAAAAGGGGATTTAAACCTAGGGATGAAGGTAAAAAGTAATTTCTATTATGTCATATCTGCATGCAAAGTCTAAACTCTATTTGCTAGTTCGTAGGCTGATTTTCTCCAACAACAATTACATGCCAATATAAATCTTATACCTAAAAGGGCCATGCTAGCGGGTTGCAAGATACTAGTTATATAAAATATGCAGAACATAAATGAAATACTAGAAATGACAGAATGATAGTAAAATATCCATCATAATATTCACCATACACAGAAATGATATACGAAATAGCAGCAGAAATAACACTTTGATTCATATAGCAATGTTCACAGGCCTCTTCGAGGGGGAAACCTCTAGTAGAGAAGCGCTCTATTACAATAATCTCCAAGCTAGGGTTGTCATACCTTCGCCTCTTATTTATACTAAATATGTATATTAAGAGAAGCATCTAGAGGAAGATCCTTCTAGAAGCGGAAGCTTCTATTAGGTATTCTTACATCTGCCTTATTCTATTTTATTGAAAGGACTTATTAATATTGACCTTTATTACATCTGAATACATTGATCTACCTATGTGCGGGTTAGGACCTTAACATGTCCGCCCTGTTAAAAACAGCCTTATCCTCAAGGCTTGAGATGTGGAAACTACTGCAGAATGGTAGATGGTTCCCAAGTGGCATCTGTTGGAGTCATGCCTTTCCACTGTACTATCACTTCCTTGATGGTTCTTTGATGCAGGAGACGCTCACGCTGGTCCAAAACGACTTCTGGCTGTAGCCAAATGGAGCCTTCTTCAGCTAACTCTGGAAGGTTAGCTTGAATTTGGCACCTGGTTACAATCACCTTCTTCAAGCATGAAACATGAAAAACAGGGTGTAGCTTCGACTGACTTGGCAGAGATAACTGATATGCGACTTGTCCCACACACTTGAGAACTATGTAAGGGCCATAGAATTTGGGTGCTAGCTTCTGACAATGCTAATCCTTGAAGGAAGTTTTCTTATATGGTTGCAGTTTCAGAAACACCTGATCCCCTTCTGCAAATTGATGTTCAGAGCGACCTTGATCTCCTTGCTGCTTCATTCTATTATGTTCCATGACCAAGTTATCTTTAAGGGTACAAAGGATGTCCTCTCAAACGGTAAGTGTTTGGTCAACCGCCTAGACCTTCGAGGTACCTGGTAAGTATGAGAGAACTGAAGGTGGCTTTTGTCCATATACTGCTTCAAAGGGAGTCATGCGAGTGGCTGTATTGTATGTAGTGTTGTACCACCATTCGGTGAGGGGTAACCATTGAAACCACTGGTGTTGTTTTTCAAAGGTAAATCACCTCAGATATGTTTCCAAAAACTTGTTGACAACTTCCGTTTGACCATCCGTTTGGGGATGATAAGTTGAGCTGAGATGCAATTGTGTGCCTTGTAGCTTAAACAATTCCTGCCAAAAATTGCTTGTGAAAGTTGGGTCTCTATCAGAAACAATAGAGTGTGGCATGCCATGTATCTTGAATACATGGTCCATGAAAATTTGAGCCACCGTGGATGCAGTAAATGGGTGGGAAAGAGCGTAGAAATGAGAATACTTGGAGAGGCGATCCACCACCACCATTATGACTGATTTATTCCCCGATTTGGGTAGGCCTGTAATAAAGTCCATAGAGATATCCTTCCAAATAGCAGGGGGAATCAGAAGCAGTTGGAGGGTGACTGGGGATTTGAATGTTTCTCCCTTGTTGCGTTGACACACCTCACATTCAGCGACAAACTTATGGATGTCCTGTTTCATACCCTCCCAGAAAAAAGAGCGTTTGACTCGGTCATATTTTTTGGTGAACCCCGAGTGCCCGACTATGGGTGTAGCATGAAGCTCAAAAAGCACAGTGGATTTGAGCTTGGATTGTTTACTTAAATACAAGAAACCTTTATATTGAAGCTCATCCTGGAGCCAAGAGTATCCTAGGGGAGCCAGAGCCTTGTTCTACAGTTGCTAGATCATATGCAAACTTTTGGGATCTTGAATCCGTTCCTGGCACACAACTTGGAGCCAATCAGGTACAATGAAGGAAAGAGAAAAAAGAGATCCTTCGTCTTCATATTTTCGGGACAGTGCATCTGCCACGACATTGTCTTTTCTCTTCTTGTAAATGATGTCATAGTCATATCCAAAGAGCTTAGTCACCCATTTTTGTTGTTCCTGGGAGGAAATGCGTTGTTCCAGAAAGTACTTGAGGCTTTGATGGTCTGTCTTAATTTGGAAGCGTTGCCCCAAGAGATACAGACGCCACAACTCAAGAGCATGCAAAATCACCAACATTTCTTTTTCATAAATGGGTTTGCCCAGATTCTTTTCAGAAAGTTGCCTGCTAGTGAAGGCCAAAGGTAGACCCTCTTGCATAAGGACAGCACCAATTCCTTTTCCTGAGGCATCACATTCCAACACAAAAGTCTTTGTGAAGTCGGGAAGGGCCAGAACCGAAGTGGTGCACATGGCTGTCTTCAAGGTTTGAAAAGCTTGAGAAGCTACTGAAGTCCAAGTGAAAGAGTTCTTTTTGAGGAGAGCCATGAGAGGTGCGACAATCTTTCCATAGTTCTTAACGAACTTGCGGTAATACCCTATGAGGCTGAAAAATCCGCGCAAGCTTTTGAGGGTCTTTGGGTGTGGCCAGTCTTGCATAGCTTCAATCTTTCTCAGGTCCACCCTTACGCCATCCTTTCCCACTAGATGACCCAAGTATTCTACTTCGGAGGCACAAAAAGAACATTTGGACTGTTTCAAAAAAAACTGGTGCTGAGAGAGTAGGCGGAGAACTTGATCCACATGATTAATATGGTCTATCCAAGTTTTGTTATATATGAGGATATCATCAAAGAAAAATAAGACAAAATAATGGAGAAAAGGGTGGAAGACATGGTTCATGAGGCTCTGGAAGGTGGAGGGGGCGTTACACAAGACAAAGGGCATGACCAAAAACTCATAGTGGCCCTCATGAGTGCGAAAGGTCATCTTGGGAATGTCAGCCTCTTTCATGCATATCTGGTGATAGCTCGAGCGAAGATCAAGTTTGGTAAAGAATTGGGCGCCACTCAATTCATCCAAAAGGTCATCAATGACAGGAATGGGAAATTTGTCTTTGATGGTTAGTTTGTTGATAGCACGGAAGTTAGGACACATTCTCTAAGAACCTTCTTTCTTCAGTACCATGACGACCAGAGAGGAGTAAGGGCTTGTACTAGGACGAATGACTCCGGCAGTAAGGATTTCCTAGACCATTTTTTCAATTTCATTTTTTTGTCCAAAGGGGTGGCGATATGGACGTATATTGGGGGGAAGACTTCCTCGGACAAGGGGAATGGAATGATCATGGACACCGTGGGAAGGGGGGAGTCCACGGGGAGTTGAAAATACTGTGTGATGTTTAGAAAAGAGGGCTTGGAGGTCTTGGGGAATTGGTGATGTCTCTGTGGCTTGTATGGCATGGAGTTGGGCAATGACACCTGAATGACATTTTTTGAGTAGTTTTTCCATGCGATGAGAACTGATGATCTTAGGTGAACCAGCAATGATGCCTCAAAATTTATATTGGTGGCCTCCTTGGTCAAATTGCATGGTTAAGTTCTAAAAATCCATGAGAATGGGACCCAAAGTCCTTAGCTAGTCTGCGCCCAACACAATGTCGCAACCGCCCATGTCAATCAAAAACATATGGGATTTGAGGTGGTAGTCTCCTATTTGGAGACGTACATTTTCACAGCGCCCGCCACATTTCATAGAATCACCATTGGCAATCATGATTTGGAAATTGTTGACAACATGGATGTAGCAATGGGTTTCTTGGGCAATGTAGCGATGAATAAAATTGTGGGTGTTGCCACTATCAACCAGAATGATGACCTTTCTTTTCTTGATGTAACCGATTAACTTGAGGGTTTGGGAGGCAAAGAAGTTGGTGAGAGCATTGAGGGAAATAATCGGTTCCACTTCAGGAGGGTCGGAGGGAGGGATTATGTCAGGGATTTCTGGTGACTCAGGCACAAGGGGAGTGTCATCATATTCTTCTTGAATATCCTCAGAGATGGCCATAAAGAGATTTTGTTCCTTACATTTGTGGCCTGGGAAATATTTGTCATCACAATTATAACAGAGGCCTTTGAGTTGGCGTTCAGCCATTTCAGCCCTGGTCAATTTTTGGATTT
>ML792427.1:571762-607949 GCA_009831015.1 Picea engelmannii | reverse complement strand
GGAAATAATACCCTACGGACTAACAAGCTAGGGTTGAACTTGTGCATATATCATGACCTTAAAGAAAACACTTTTAACCTATCACCCCAATACTCAAACCCCTTTTTCAAACACAAGCATGGAAAATACCTACTAACCTTTTTCTATCGATGTTTGATGTAGATCCTCCGTTGCACTCTATCCTCTTGCTCTCGCTGCTCCTTTCAAAGAAAATCCTGCAATCAAGACAAAACACTACGCATGCATGCTATTCTTCTACCTAAGGGTTAGAGATTAAGCATAAATCAAATAAAATATATATCACTCGTGCATTGGGATGGAAAAAGTATTCTTTTATTAATCTCAAGATGAATCAACTTACAATAATGATAGATATCAGCCATCGTTCCTTGATCCTGATCCTGGGCTCCTCCTCTTCTTTGTCCTCCAACTGCTTTTCTTGAATTCTTCTTAGGCTTGAGGAAAGGCTAAAGGGTTGGGACAAAATGGATTCGGCAATTGGGTAGAGTTTCTTTGTTATCTTTTTACTCTTCCAAATAGTACCCCTACCCCTTCTTTTATAGGCTATAAGGAGCTAGGGTTTTGGATGAACTCTCAGCCATGCATGGTTGGGAGTTTCAGTTAACTGACCCAAAGCTTTTCGTCCCGTTGGAATTTTTCTTGTTTTTGTGCTTTGTTAGGTAAAAGCGGGTTGTAGTAGGCTAACCAGTGTTCAAACGCATGCAGTAGTAGGCCTGACAGCATTCCAACGCATGCAGTAGTAGGTTAGGGCGTGTTTTACTTGATTTAAGAGGATTTTCAAGAGTTTATTCATCATGGCTTTGGCAAGGAATGGATATGAGTAGGCCTGATGCCAGGTAAGCATGTGTGGTGCAATTTAGGGTTATAACAGATGCCCCCTAATATGTGAGGTTAGAAGAGCATCTAATGGCCGAAATACATTACCAATTCTCTACTAATCGATTATGATATGCTGAATGAGTGAGCCCAGGAATCAGGAATCCGGAGGTGCCATCTGCAAAAAATGTCAAATGTATCACCGAGGTGGGCATACCCATGCTCGGGATAAAATAGAACCATGGCTACCAATAAAATACACTATAGATCCATGTCAATAACTATGAAGAGTAGCCGTGAACAATACACAACGGAGCTACATCTCGAAATCAGAAAGATATACATATAAAGTATCCATCTCCCAGAAGCTGATTCGGCCTGATGGTTGTACTTCAGAGCTCTAGCAACAACTTCAAAATCTTCTAAAACTAGGGTAGGAGTGTAATATGAGTGTACGACTGCACTACCCAGAGGTCTTCGATGGCTCGTCAGTTATGGACTTGATAATCTTGATGATCGGACTGAAGTCTTCAGTGATTTTGAACAAAGACTTGATTGGATGTTCAGGAAGGTCGGGTATGTGGACAAGAGACATATTGCAGAGGGGCCGACTTAGGCTTGGTGACAAAATTCCCTTGGATAATAGCACGACAAGTGATAAGACTCAGGCAACATATCTGTTAATCATAATTCTACGAAGCAGGAGGCAACGCAAACTCTCCATATGTTTGGAAGAGTAACCAAACGGTGGAGGAGACAACTCAATATAGCGAGAAGAGCTTCCTAAGGTCATACTACATCCCATAGTCTGATGAATCAAATGAATAGATGTTCTTTATCCAAGGGTGACTCATGATGCTTCCAATAAAGAAAATACCTTTCCCATCCTCTTTTTGGGGTATATTTGATTTTTTTGTTCTTTTTGATGATTTGAAAAAAGAATAAAAGAATATTACATTACAATGGAGGAATGAGTACAACAAACATACAAGTTCAAGTTAGAAGGACAAGACTGATGTTCTAAGGAACTGATACTCGGGAAAAATCCTCCAGTGGCCAAAGGTGTTAAGACGCAAAGGAAAACTGTTACTAGGCTGAAGGGTAAAGGATGCAAATGCGGTTGAAAGAACACACAATGGTAATGTCCTTTGATGTAAGTTTAATGAGCCCAAAGAAGCGAAGCTCGGTGATTTTTCATATTTAGAGAGTCTGAAAAAGAATAAAAGGAAACTCCATTGGGGTACCTTTTTCGACCATAGTCTATTCGATTCAAAAAAGGGTTAAATTAGCACCGATTAGACGTCAATTCAAAACCATTTTAACGAGTGTGACAAGGACAAGATCACTCGGCTATTTTTTCAATTTTAAGGAGTCTAAAAAAAGATTAACTATGGACTCCATCAGGAATGTTCTTCTGGACCAGTTTAACAAGTGTGAAAGAATAAGGTCACTCGGTGATCTTTTCAATTTTAGGGAGTCTGAAAAGAGCTTAACTATGGACTCCGGGGGGGTTTCTTTTTCGTAAATTTAGTCCCTCAGGCCCTAAAAAGGAATAAAATCTTACTTGAGGATACTCTTCTAAAGAATGGACATTCAATAGAGTATTCCTTTGTTCTTACAGTTGACCATCCAGACCGAAAAAGGGGTAAACTACCACCGGATAGACGTGACTTCAAATTTCAGTTTAACGAGCGTGAAGGGTCACAAGATCGCTCGACAATCTTTTCATGTTTAGAGGGTCTGAAAATGGCTTAAAAGGAGACCCATTATGTTTTGGGAGTCCGGAGGGTAAGACAAAGAGTGAACAAGACCCATGCGAATGAGGCTCAAACTCGTATTCAGGAAAGACTATACGGACTCCCGAGCCTACAGTGTTGTTTAGAAACGGCATGGACACCATAATGCAACCAGGACCTACCTAGGGAATCCATGTTTTGGTAAGCTCTACCACCAAGTTGCGACACTTCTAGAGAAGATGTGACGGTTTCGTGCCACAACCGGATGGGATCAATCCTATATCATAAGAACAAAAGGCAACGAGATGCAACAGTCGGGATGAAATCCTACCCTATATGCTCAAGTTGATTTTTGAAAAACAATTTATGGACCGTCCATATATTTTTATTTTTATTTTCTGAAACTCAATGAAAATTGTCCCAATACCTGATCAAATCCCTCCCATATAACTCCTGGACCACTCAAAATGGTTTTTGGTATAAAGAAACTGATAAAGGGGCCCAAAAAAGTGACAAAAAGAGGCCAAAAAGTCTATAAATAGAAGTTGGTAGCTCATTATCACCATTGTTGATTTGGAAATTGACTCTAGAGCCAAAAGACCCCCTTTTCCAAAGATCGTGATTCCGGGAGCTACAATGGACGAAACAGACTTCTTCTTGGACCAAGTAAGTACAAACTCCCTTATCTTGCAATTCAATACTTAATTTATTGCGTTTAAGTTTGTTTTGGGGGTGGTCGTCGACCTCAAAGAGGTCGGCCCTAGGCAAACGTGGGTTGTCCAGGGAGAGCCCACAGGTACCCACGCGAAGAGCCAAATCTCCACGCGGGTACCCGCGACTGTTGCCTCGACAGCCCACGGGTGCCCCCCGTGCGATGGAAAATTTGATTGAACCAAGACTTAACTCCCCCTTTTTTTCCTTGTGGTTTTGGCAGGATGTATGTGCAGTGGAGGGAGAGGGAGAATGAGGCCACCATTGAATTAGTGACTACAAATCCGAATGTTATGGCCGTGCTGACGTAGTGTGGCTTAGTAAAATTCTTTTTGTGTCCATTTATGCATGCTCAACCCAGGCTGTTGAATGCCTTGGTTGATTATTGGCACCCAGATGCAGAGGCCTTCATGATAGAGGGGAAATCCTTGGTGCCCACCACAGAGGATATCTACTTTTTGACGGGCCTCTCGAGGAGAGGGGAACCCGTCAACTTTCATACTTTTCCTGCAGGGTCGAGCAAAGTCTCGGAATTGATAGAGGAGTACTGTGAGGCTGGGACCGATTAGAGATCTTCCTCGGTTCTCGTAAGTAGGATTACCAGCCTCGCCCTCCAGACCATTTTATCGCTCATTGGGCAGATTACCGGCTCCGCGGCCGTGCATCAGGCTTCGTGCGCGCAGATGAACTATGTAATTCAGTGCATGAATGCACAAATTTTTGACTGGAGTACTACACTACTAGCAAGCATGACAGGTCATTTGACAGCTTGCAGACAGCGGACACACAGGAACTTCGGGTTTGGGACCATCCTGTGTTCGTTCTTCTTTGAGAGAGTTCCATGTTTCAGTCCTCGGTTGACATTATGAGGACATCTGGATACTTTCCTGCAGTGTGCAGATGGGCAACGTTGCTACCGTGACAGGGTGGTGGAAGGACCATAGAGGCATTTAACGACGACTTTTTTTCCTGGCTGTCACGATAGATCCTAGCGATTGAGGATTACCCATATGCAGGGATCGATTTTTCCAGAGATCCAGCAATACCAGTGCCTCCTGGTGAGGAGCGAGGGGAGATGGGTAAGTCCCCACCTATCTAGTTTTTTTTTTGTTTGCATATGTAATTTTTATGTCTTTTTGATATATATAGTATGTTTTTGTATAACAGAGTTTTTGATGGGTGAACATTGTATTGCGTGCACATGTGGGACTCGTGCGACCTATCGATTATGCTCAGAATAGTCGCCGCCCACAACCAGAGGCCGCAGCTGCCACCGCCGGGGGAGAAGAAATGGCGGGGAACCTCCCAGCAGGGGAGGCCGAGAGGGTTCTTAGGTGGATTGAGTGGAACTTCACTACGCTCACTCGCACAGTTCCCATGGCAGAGATAGAGGACTCGCCGCCCTCCTTGCAGACTCATATTGTGGGGGTACCTCGGACATGGGTCTGATTGTTTAGGCATTTGGGTCAGTCTGTATTTGAGTATAACAGGGCCCATCGGCCCTGAACAGACTTGTATACTTTTATGTGCCACGAGCACTAATATGTATCTATTTTTTGAGGGCATAAGCCCCAGTGACTCGTTATGGTTCCCACTTTTTGAGGCGCTTGCGCCCATCTATGTACTCTGAGGATTTTATCATGTTTATATATGGTTTTTATCTCTTTTTTGTGTCTTATGGATTATGTGTACAAAAATGTATTTACATGTGTATGATCATGATCTTTTTATGTGTGAGAAAGATGCCAATCTAAAATGTGATTAGCTAGAGTATCCATGATTTGATTTAGACTCATAGGAACATGAAAATATGTAATATAATCAAAGTTGCGTTCCAAGAGATGTACCCTAAGGAATCGTCGGTGTAAAGTAGGTTCGTGCACGTGGTATATTCTATTTAGCTGCGACCAACCAGTTGAGCATCTAGATAGACTCGGAGACTAGAGATACCGAATGACAAAGCGTCACGAAGCAACTCAATAACTGCACTATACTCAGCAACATTGTTTGTGGTGTCACCTAAGAATATACCTCTGGAAGATAGCAACTGACCCTGTGGTGTAAATATCACCCAAGCTGTGGAGGCAAGCCTCCGCGTGTGTTGACTAGCACCGTCGGCATACCCAACGAACATCGGATTCACTTGACATCTGCCATAATGACGAAAGATAACATCAATGACACGTCCATAACACATTTTAAAAGAAACGTAAAAAAGTAATAATACAAAGACTATACATATGTTACAAAAAGTTACCCACAATGACCATGCTATGAGTAATACTTCTTGAGGTAGAGCCCATTTCTAGGCTCCACCAAAGAATTCCCTTCAAAATTGACCAGACAATAAGCACCCTTTTTTAAAACCTCTTTAATAATGAAGGGTCCGAACCACATGGGTTTAAACTTTCCTGCCCCCAGGGGGTCCTTATCTTAGTCGTAAACCAGGACAAGGTCGCCCTCGGAGAAAATCTGAGGATGAATGGACCTATCATATTGACACTTGACCTTATGTTTATGAGCTTTGTTGGCTAGGGCTGCATCGCGACATTGTTCATCAAGCTGCTCAAGGTGTACTAACCGTTCTTCAAGTGGAGAAGTGTCTGGCAATAACTGTACTGCCAATTTTAGATATGGAATTTGACATTCGATGGGCAAGACTGCCTCCAGCCCATAAACAAGTTGGAAAGGTGAGAAACCGGTTGCAGTCTTAACTGAGGTTCGGTAAGCCCATAATGCCGAGTATAACATCAAATTCCAATTTGACTTGGCTTAGTTGATAGTTCACTGTAGCATCGTCTTGAGAGTTTTGTTAATAGCTTCCACCTGTCCATTGGCTTGGGGATAGTAAGGTGAGGAATGTTCTTTCTGTAACCCAAGCTTTGATGTTAACTCAGACATCATTTGGTTCTGAAAGTGACTACCATGGTCAGTGACAATCTCTCTCGGGATGCCAAACCATGCTATAATCTGGTTAAATAAGAAGAGAGGTGCAGTCTCTCCATCATATTTAAACATTGGCATAGCTTCGACCCACTTAGTGAAGTAGTCGACAGCTGCGATGATATAGCGGTGCCCCCTTGCTGATAGGGGGTTGCATGCACTGTAATCAATCCCCCACTTGATGAAGGGACCAACTGTGATGACAGGAAACATAGGAGTTGGATGTGCCCTCATCTTTCGTGAGAAGATTTGGCACGGATGGCACTTCTTGACCGACTCGACACAATCTTTCATAAGCTTGGGCCAAAAGTAACTTGCTCGTAAAATATTTTGGGTTGTTTCCAACCCGGACAAGTGGCCACCACAGGCTCCTGTATGACAATCATTGAGCACTATGATGGCCTCCTCATGAGTGAGACATCAACGCAAGATGAAGTCTACACCTCTCTGATACAACGTATCATTGAGTATGAGATAATTTTTAGCCTGATGGCCTATTCGTCGACGCTCGTCATGAGAAGCAGAGGTGGGACACTTCAAATTCTGGAGATAGATCAGCATATCTCCATACTAGGGGTCTAAATATTTGATCAAAAACATATCCCCCCGGATAGGCGATTCCTCAGGCACAATGTCACCTGAATCAACTGGAAGCTTCGAGATAAGTTCTACAAAGACTAGTGACTTTTTGGACTTGGCTGGAACGAAGTCTAAGTCAAATTCTTGGAGGATTACCATCCATATACTGATTTTTCTGCTGATAACTCATTGTGTCAACATATACCAGAATGGATTCACGACGACAACGACGGTGGTCTTGCGAAACAGAACATAGTGACGGAACCGTTGAACAGCATGAACTGCTGCCAACGCAAGTTTTTTGAGATGAGTATAATTAAGTTACGGTCCTACGAGGCCTTGACTCAGGTAATAGATCACGTATTCGGAAAAAAAATCATCCTCCTGAACTAAAACCATGCCTATGGTTGACTTTGTGGCAGCCAGATATAATAAGAAGTATTTGTTATAATTAGGTTGTCGTAGCAGAGGTGCGGTTGTAAGGGCGTGTTTTAATGCGTCGAAAGAGCCTTGAGCGGATTCATCCCAGAAAAAGGGAACATCTTTCTTTAGTAAACGCATAAAGCCCTTGGTGATTTCGGCATAGTTGGCGATGAAGCGTCGTAAGAAGTTCACCTTGCCTTGAAGACTCTGCAATTGTAAGATTGTGCGTGGGTGGGGCAACTGGACTATTGCCTCCACCTTAAGAGGATCTACCATGATCCCTATTGTTGAAACAATGAAACCTACCAAACGTCCTGACGTAACGCAAAAGCTGCACTTGTTGGGATTCAAACAAATCCTGAAGTAGCGACAGCGTTCGAAGATTAGTCGGAGGTGCATAGGATGATCCTTTCACTTGCGAGAGCATGATGCTAAATCTTCTAGATAGGCCTCGACTATATGTTTGAGGTCATGAAATGCAAAAGACATGGCCCGCTAGAAAGTGGCTCCAACATTATTGAGACCAAAAGGCATCTTACGATAGGTGAATATACCCCACGGAAAATTGAATGTCATTTTATGTTGGTCCTCAGGTTTGATTTGGATTTTGTTATAGCCCGAAAAACCATCCATGAACGAAAAGGCTTCACAACCGGCACACTCATCAATGATCTAATCGATGAATGGGGTTGGATAATTATCTTTTGGACATGCCTTATTCAAATCATAGAAATCAGTACATACACGAATCCTGCCTTGTTTTTTATCGACTGGTATGGGGTTTGACACTTACTGAGTCAAATGAATTGGGTAAATGAACCCTGCCTTGAGAAATTTCTCAACCTCAGCTTTGATGGCTGCTGCTTTCCTGGGATTAACTGGATGAAGTTTTTGTCAAACAGGCTTAGCATCGGGATACGTAGTGATCTCATGTTCAACTATTTTCGTATCGATGCCTGGAATTTCCTCATAAGACCAGGCAAAAACATCGTGGAATTCTTTGAAAAGATACGTGTAAATCTGAACCTCTTCAGGGGAGCAATCTTCTCCGACGAAGACATTCTCCATGATGCCAGGGTTTTGGGATATGTTGATAGGTATAGTGGTAGCGATAGTCGCCATATTTCCCTCAGCATAAATTTCCTGTGTAGCTAAGAGGTTAATGGGACATGGCTTATCTCCCGTCATGGTGATAGTGAATTCTCCAGCCTCGATTTGGCTTAACTCTGGGAGGAAATGTGATGTATGATGAAGATCTTCCCAAGGTTTGTCATGACTAGTCATTGCTTCTATTACAGCTTCGCCAGAAGGCAAGACTAAGTCTAACGAATCGGTGGTAGCAAGAGAACACTGAGCCCAGATAGGCTCAAGAAGTGGATCCAACTCTTGTGTGGGAGTCGGATCAAGAGTAGCTGAAGTTTGTTGGACTAAAGAGTACACTACTTTAGCAGCCGACAAGGGCATGGACATGCCAGCGTGCCCTGTCTCATCCATCGTGGCTGATGGGGAAGGAAGAATCCACGGATCCTGAAAGTAAGTCGTGCGGAATGATGAAACGTGAAAAATCTCAGCCTTGTGGTGAGTCGATATAAACTTGACATCTCCATGAGGAGGTGGGTAATCAAAAGTAACCATCAAATATGGGCACAAACTGACTCCTATGTTAATGACACCAGCTTGAGGATTATCTACCATGGGAACCGTGGATGCCCCCAAGGTTGGGTTGGGTCGAGAGAAGGACAACTGATCAATGGTCACTATCCGGCCTTCATGTGGAAACAATAACACTCAAAACACTGTAGCGACCACCGCTTGCATAGCATAAGTCCAACTACGACCTAACAAGAGATTGTAGTCAATGGGGGCATCGACTACCTCTACTTCGACGCACATGGTATTTCCCCCTAACTGCATAGGGAAAGAAGGAATGATGCCATGTGGTTGGAAAGAACGACCGTCGAACGTAGTGAGGAGAGTAGGTGATGGAGACAACTCAGGATGACCAATGGCTTTCCAGCATGCTAACTACATAACGCAAGTCGAAGCACCCTCGTCGACCACCGTGCAGAAGATATTCTGTGTAAAAAATTTCATGGGATGAGCCACTACTATCTGAAACGCGACGTGGTAAGGCAGACGAGGTTTCAAGTCAGTCATATCTAACATGATGGTACCCAGGTTACAAGTCTCAGTAGATCCTAAAGCATCCAACAAGGCTTTTCTCTGAGCAGGGAAACTTTGGAGGACCTCTAAAGCGGACATAGCACAAGGGGTTTGGGATAAATCTTCCACCACAGAGTATTTCTGGGTGGCCCTTGTGTTTGGATTGTGAGAAGCTTTCTTAAACGCACCTTTTGGAATGCGTGTCATCATTTCTCCCAGCGTCTTCTCAATCTGTAGAGGAAGAGATGGGATCTCATCTTCTTTGCCCTTCTCAGAGGCACTTGGTTTACTATAGTCATGTGCTCTAGTCGTTATTAAAGCATCACTTTTAACCATATATACGTTCGTGGAAGAGGAATTGTTTAGGGGAGGGAAGTTTTCTTGGCTGCCCCCTTCGACACTTGTAGAGGCTTGAGTAAAAATTTTCCCATGCTGAAAGGGATTAGTCAACACGTCCTACTGTTGCTGTGTGACAAACTTCTAGGCATCTGCAAGTCGAGGACATAGATGGGTCAGGTGGTCTTCCACACATAATTTGCACGGATACCTTGCCTTCCTTTTTTCTGTGGTGCCCTCGCCAGCATTATCAGTGGGTTTCTTATCCCCCTTACCCTTCTTGCGTTGTTTTTTCTTCCCTTCAGGGTGTTGGGTGGCCTTTGGGTTAGTCGTTTGTACGGAGTGTACTTACGACGTTTGGGTAGGAGGAGCAGCCAAAGAAGTAGTCTGGTTGACCACTGAGTGTTGTATAGATAACTGTTGCAATTGTTTTGTCAATTGCTCAGTGGGCTTAGTTTGTGCCGAACCAACAATACCATCGGCATGTTGTCCGACTCTCTGTCTGGTTTTATCCAGTATCGATCGTGGTGCATCCGGCAGGATGTTGTACAATAAACCAGATTGAGAATAGATAAGCTCAAACTGTTGAACCCTCATGATGGCATATTCTTCGGAGAAAACCCCAGAAGTTGTGACGTCTTTGGATAATTGCGGACTAAAGACTTAAGGAACCACTCAAGCAGGAATGCTGGTGGAACTGGTACTTTGATTAGACTCTTTCAGCGTCACCACTCTCGGATATGATTAGAGATATGGTCTGCTGTCATCTGCTCGAAATTGGATAGCAACTCTGTGCCAGCGTCGTATCTCACAGGTAACTGGAAATGTTTAAGGAAGGCCATCGCTAGTTCACCAAAAGAAGAGTATCGTGAACGATCAAGCTCTATGTACCATTTCGCAGCACTCCCAATAAGAGTGCGTTGAAACAATCGCAACTAGATGGAGTCATCTTTCAGTGAGTTAGATGAACACCAAAGGTGGAAAGTAGTCACGTGATCACCTAGATCTTCGTTAGGCTTGGCCTTGAACTTTGGAATGTCCAAAGGCAACTTCATTGGCATAGGAGGCCAACGCGGATCGTGATAGATAGGATCATTTAACAACCGTGTCAAATCTGGAAACTGTAACATCGCCAAGAATGGTATTTTTGGTTGCTACTGATAGCCTGGATAAAAGGGTCCTAGAGTTTGACTGGCACCAGGTTGCCAGGAAAAGTTTGGTTGCAGGCCCGAGTTCTGGTAGAAACCATGGCCCTGACCAGCGTAAGGGTTTTTCATCTGCGGAGACATCATTGGCTGATTCCCCATAAAGGACATAGGATGTTGGGAATTCGTCGTGTTTGATGGACTTTGGGAAGGATTACCCCATGCCGGTCCCGATGGGAGAGGCATAGAATTCTATCTAGGGTTCCATTGAATGTGGAAAGAATTACCCCAGAATGACATTCCAGAGGAAGGAACAGATCCTTGTCTTGAGTTCCAAGGTCCCTGTATATGTGCCCCAGGCACAGGAATAGTACCTTGTGCCGGAGTAGACTGTTCAAAAATTGGTGTGCCCCTAGATGGGAAAGAACTAGATGTGAAAGTGTTATTACCAAATGTCCCGTTCCAAACAAATGGTGACGAACCTACCAGCTGAGTATGCGTAGGTGTTCCTTGACTCCCGACTCCAAAGAAACTTGTGTGTGTAGGCTGCCCGGTGGACTGCTGATGCAGACCACCGAGCGAAGGGGACGAAGGAGAGATATGACCTCCAGTATAAGGAAAAGAATTGAAAGGGATAGGAATGCCCCCAAGTTGACCTTGCAGAGGAGCGTTAGAGCTCCCTTCCCCCAGACCCAAAGTCTTTAAAGTGGAGTGAGTGAGTGCAGGACTTGTACCTGAACTAGGCATACCGTATGAAAACGGAGGGCCAGTCGCACTAGGTGTGAAGGGAGGTGTGGCCACCGTGATAGATGGGGTCGATCCACTGTGCAACGTAGTTGCGGCCAAGACCATGGTGGCCCGGGCCGCCGACAAAGGCAAGTTAGGAGAAGCTTCTCCTGTGGTAGAAACGATGATGGGAATGGAATAATTCCCAGAGGAAGTAACAACGTTTGTTGAAATAGCTGTGTGAGGCACTGATAGGAATTCGTAAAATTGAATTGGCACAATAACTTGCGGCCAAGTATCAGTGTTTGAGGTTTCAGCAAATCCAATATTGGTGGTCGATTCCTCCGAGAGTTGTTCGGGCTCAATGGTTGGTAACCCGGTTTCTTCGAAAGACCCTTGTTGGTCTAACTTCCACCTCAATGGTGGCAGGGGTGGCTCCAGTATAACTAGCGGCAGGCCCAGAAGCCTTCGTGACTGGTGGAGCTCTGAATCCTCCACTGTGTTAGAAGATTCACGACACGCTAAGGTATTCTACACGAAAAAACAGTAACACACACTAAAAGAAACCCCTATGAGATAAGACAAGCAATGAATAACTATTTTGAAGAACAGTTAGAACAACCAACACTAGAGAAACTTACCGGTGGAAGTGAAAATTGAATACAGAAGCACCCTCTGGGTATACTCTACAAAGCGTGGCTCGATGTCTTTCCTAGGTACCACGGTATACCCCTGCGGTCACCTGTGTATGTCCCTAGAAAAGATTGGCAACTAGTTTTCCACCACGTGAACAGTCACCAAGCAGGTATAGTCGATAGTCGGGTAGACCACAATGAGAAGGGTATCAAGCCCGAAACCTGTCAAGGGTATCGAGAGAAAATGGTTTGGAAGACAACTGAGGACCTCGAATGGATTCGAGACCCATGAAGCTTCATGGAAAATGCAAACGATGGAATCCATCAACAAATCCTCGATATGTGTTCTCCACTACGCTTGGTCCAGCTTTGGAGGGGTTATCTCCGCTACCTTTCCTTACGCAACCTCGTGTTTAGCCCCTGTGTTAGAGGGGGGTCCCGGATAAATTTACATAACTGGACTTCTACACTCCTTATGACAGACTCCAATGTTTGGTTTGAGTGACCTTGGAGAATTTACTCTCCAACCTATTCCAAGGCCCTAGTCTTGAGCTAGTGTATGAACCCTACAAAAAAAAAGTCTAATCTTTTTTAATTAGCGTTTCTTTTAATGGGATTTTTTTTACGTCACAAGGTATGAAGGTGAAACTGATGGTGTGTAAAGACTCAAATCAAAATGAACAAGAAATGCTTGGAAACAAAAATTTTTACCAAAAATGCTAAAACCAACAACTTTTCAACAAGAAAGACTTCTTTTTCTTTTCGAATTTTCTAAGATTTCATGCAAAAACTTATGAAAAAGACTTCTTCCTAGATACTAATGCAACAACACAATATTCAACCAAAGAAGAAAATGAAAAAGAGAATTTTTTTTTTATTTAATTGCAAAATGAAGCAATAAAGGGAAAATGTCGACAAGCACAAAACCAAGAAAACAAAATAAAATTATGGATTAAAGAGAAAATCGTGAAGAACCAGAGCAAAGATGCTCAAAGGAAATCAAGAAAGCACCGATTCTATCACTTGTCTAAAAACCATAAAAAAAAAAAACTTTTGTCTTTTCTATCAAAACATCCACTAAGAAAAACACAGGCTAAGGATAAGAGGCCCTAACCTACTGACTGTGCAGCCCCAGACTCAAACCCCTGAGAGGAACACTTCTCACCACAGGAGGGGATGACTGCCCCACCCAGGCTGAAAATAAACCAATCAAGCCTGTGAATGTCACTGAAACAACATGCGTGGAAACGTGTGCTGAGCTATAACAGCGCGTAGGTACCCGCGGGCTAAACTTGAACAGGTCATGGGTCTGTATAAAAGCTAAGACAAAACAAAACACAGGCAGCCTAGACCTGAAAAAGGCCTCTGGTATTGACAACTAGGGTCTCTTAAAGGCTTGGATGCTTCTTTTTTAACAGAAGAGGAAACTAAATGCAAAAAATGACAATCACAATAAAGCAGACTGAGACAAGACTGTAAACCAGCAAGACCCAGACAGGATCCAGAAAGCCCCCTGAGAATGTAAAATTCTGACAGGGAAGAGGAGACTGCCTCTTAAGATCTCTGAGCCCTACACGCTACTAAAACCTCTGCAACAAGCATTCAAATGCAGTCTGTAGAAGGTTAGGGCGCGGTTTACATGCGTACAGATCTTCTACAGGCCGCGTGTACCTCTGTGTGTCTCGATAATAAATGTCAAGCAACAGTCAAGGAAAAGCTGGTATTAAGAACCAGGTTCCCTGCTAGCTCTGACCTAATAGAAAACAGACAAACAAAGAAGCAGAAAATATAATTCTTTGAACTACCCAAAAACCTCAATTAAATCCGGAAACCCTAAGAGTAATACCCCCAGTGGAGTTTCCAATTCTGTTGTTGGGAAATAATACCCTACGGAATAACAAGCTAGGGCTGAACTTGTACGCAGATCATGACCTAAAAGAAAACACTTTTAACCTATCACCCCAATACTGAAACCCCTTTTTCACACACAAGCATGGAAAAGACCTACTAACCTTTTTCTATCAATGTTTGATGTAGATCCTCCATTGTGCTTTATCCGCTTGCTCTCACTGCTCCTTCCAAAGATAATCCTGCAATCAAGACAAAACACTACGCATGCAAGCTATTCTTCTACCTAAGCGTTAGAGATTAAGCATAAATCAAATAAAATATATATCACTCGTGCATTGGGACAGGAAAAGTATTATTTTATTAATCTCAAGATGAATCAACTTATAATAATGATAGAGACCGGCCACCGTTCCTCGATCCTGATCCTGGGCTCCTCCTCTTCTTTGTCTTCCAATTGCTTTGCTTGAATTCTTCTTAGGCTTGAGGAAAGCCTAAAGGTTTGGGACAAAATGGATTCGGCAATTGGGTAGAGTTTCTTTGCTATCTTTTTCCTCTTCCAAATAGTACCCCTACCCCTTCTTTTATAGGATAGAAGGAGCTAGGGTTTTGGACAAACTCTCGGCCATGCATGGCTGGGAGTTTCAGTTAACTGACCCAAAGATTTTTGTCTCGTCGGAAACTTTCATTTTTTTGTTCTTTGTTAGGTAAACGCGGGCTATAGTAGGCCAACCAACGTTCCAACGCATGCAGTAGTAGGCTTGACAACGTTCCAACACGTGCAGTAGTAGGTTAGGGAGCGTTTTACTTGATTTAAGAGGATTTTCAAGAGTTTATTCAGCATGGCTTTAGCAAGGAATGGATATGAGTAGGCCTGATGCCAGGTAAGCATGTGTGGTGCAATTTAGGGTTATAACAGGTGTTGTCTGATGTGCTACCACTCGAAGGGGTACCAACAGGGGTTACAAGGGTGGCCAACAGATGTGAACTTAAGAACCACTTGTATTTCCTGCATGTATGAATCCCTCAACCGTGGGTTTATGCGCGTAACGACAGATCTCTGTGGCTTAAAGCCGTCAGAATACGTCTCTACCCTGAAAAACAAATACCCACAATTTCTGCCAAGGAAAGTGCTTTGATACCACTTGAAAGATACCAGTTATATAAAATATGTAGAACAGAAATGAAATACTAGAAATGACAGAATGACAGTAAAATATCCAGCATAATCTTCACCATACACAGAAATGATATACGAAATAGCAGTAGAAATAACACTTTGATTCAGATAGCAATGTTCACAGGCCTCTTCAAGGGGGAAACCTCCAGTAGAGCAACGCTCTGTTACAATAATCTCCAAGCTAGGGTTCTCATACCTTCACCTCTTATTTATACTAAATATGTCTATTAAGAGAAGCATCTAGAGGAAGATCCTTCTAGAAGCGGAAGCTTCTATTAGGTCTTCTTACATCCGCCTTATTCTATTTTATTGAAAGGCCTTATTAATATTGACCTTTATTACATCCAAATACATTGATCTACCTATGTGCGGGTTAGGACCTTAACACGAGTGGTGACCAAGTTCCTGCACACATCAAAAACCAAATACCTTCCATGAACGATATTTGAAAGTAAAGAATATATAACAGGTATTTGAGAATTTTGAGCATGAGGATGTGTACTTGAGCATGATGTGAGAAAAATGCTCCATGGGGGCCGAGGATGGATGGTGGCCCAGGGAATGTAACTATGTAGGTGGTGGGATCCTGGTCCCATAGCTGAAGACGGATTGGAAAACGGACGCTCGAAGCTTCTGGAATTGAGTATGGAAGTTTGGAAAAAGGGACTATATATAGCTATAGGGCCCACATTGACACCTCATTTGTACCTGTTGTCGTAGTGGATTGACGAGAGGTTTGAGGAGAGATTTGGAGATTTCAGGAGATTGAGCCAGTTGATTCAGGATCAATGAGTGTCAGGTTAGTGGTCGTATCCTCCTACATAGTAGTTAGGGTTTTGTTTTTGGGTAGGGCTTGTACGGATGGTCGTACAAGGGGTTTTGTGACGGTGGGACCCCCAATGCACAGGTGATCGAATGTTTCGTGAGCATGAGTGTGTGGCTATAATTGGGAGGGACACACATGGGGCCACCCAAGTGGGGAAAACAGGTGCACATGGAATGTGCGTCTATTCAAAGCACATCAGCGCATTCATGTGTGGTTGTGTTCCTAACAGTTGCACATGTGTGCACAACTGTGTAGCGAACAAGTGCGCTACGATGCGTGTTTGTGTGTGTGATAGGGGTGCATGTGTGTGCCCCTATATTTATAATAGTCATGCATGAGTGCACAACTGTGGGATGAATAGGCACACATATGTGCATGCCTATGGGGAAAAAATCCATGCCTTTGAGGCAAAGATGAAGGGTGTAAAAACTTATTAGTTTTGGAGAGTTTGGTGTTTTTATGAGTTGTGATGGATGATCAAATATTGTATGTGTGGATGTAGGTGACCCTTTGATGATGTTTATCCACTGGAGGGAGAGGGACTAGGCACACCTAAGAGAGGCAATGAGAGATGAGGAGCTGGTTGTATGGGGCGCTTTGGAAGCCTATGGGTTGCTGAAGTTTTTTGAGTGTTCACTAGTGCGAGCATAGGAGTACCTCTTGTAGTTCCTGATTTTGATGTGGAGTCTAGATTTGTAGTGTTTCATTTCCTGGGGTGAGAATCTCGCATTCTATGTGATGGAGGATGTGTACTTTTCGGGGAAACCTACTACCGACAGAACCCATGTTAATCGAGGATGGATAGTTGGTTGTCTTAGCCTAGACCTATTGTAGTGGAGAGGACTTTATGTCAAGTTTTGTGGTGAGGATAGGGGTGATGGATGCCCTTATGCATCGGTGCATTGCACCAATTATTTTGATAGTTTATGGATCTCTCGCTACTCATCGAATTAGTGGGGTTCAGCTAAGGATCATGCAGAGGGCACTCGGGGGTGAGCATTTTTCCTGGGGCTTGATGCTACATTCCAAGATGCTGGGGAAGCTCAATAGGTGTCAAGCTATTGACTTAGGGGATTTTTCCTTTGGGTCCATATTGGTAGCATGGTTTCTGGAGAGGGTGCATTGTTTCACTCTAGAGTGCTATTGGATGCACCTGGTGTGCGAGAGATACAACTGAGGCGATGGGCGATGATTTTGGTTCGTCATGGTGGTGGGGAGGATGGCCATTATTTTACAGTTGAGGTTGCATGGGTGTGGCATCAGATGGCACATATCATAGTCTGATACCCATATAGTGGGGTGGACTTCTAGGAGGATCCAGATATGGTGCTACCCCTCGAAGAGGTTTTCGACCGCAGAGGTATGGTGTTATATTTGATTTTGTTATCTTTTAGATAGTATAGCATGTTCTTTATGTATAGATGGATGTTGATTCTATCACTTGTTTGTTTTTTGTGTAGATGTGGGACCTCATAGACACCTATGAGATCACCATGGGGAGATTTTTGGGTAGGGGAGAGATGACAATGGGATGAGTCTAGCCTGGGATCGATAGATGATGAGAAAGCAGGCAGGAGATGTCATTTTGATGATCCGAGTGCAGGTCCATCAAATGCTCCTCCGACAGGGGCCCAGGGAGAGTTCGAGGACTTTCATAATTGATTGGAGGTGGTACTACAAGGAGTTCCCGAGGGCATGTGGACATGTATCTAGGACGAGGGAGTCTTGAAGTAGTGTGTGGGCCTTCCGATAGAGTCACAAACCCTGAACTGCGGAGCATCTATAGTGGGGGAGACGATGACTGGGGGGTTGGCTCCAGGGCCTGAGGGACCCATAGTTGGTAGGGTACCTCCTTGAAAGAGGGGAACAGGTGTTAGATCCCTAGAAGTTCCATGAGTGCCTCTTTATATGTATTTTTGTATTTATATAGGTTTGCGAGCCCATTTTGTATGTGGTGTTGTGACACCGATTTTGTATTTATAGGGGTGAGGTGGTTCACCTACCTACGGATATTGTACATGTACTATTTTTTGTAAACATTGGTAGCACATTGACCGACATATATATATATATATATATGGATATACATTCTGGAATCCTTGTGATGTTCACATGTGTTGATGTTTTTTGTTTATGATGTCTAATTTATATGTTGTGACAGATTTTTGATGGGTTATGTATGTGTAATGGTAACTTGATGGGATAAATGCCAATCTAGAACTAGGTTAGCCATATTATTTGCTATTTGATTAAATTGCCATGGAATATGTGTAAATGTGATTGAATCAAAATGTCAAGAAAAAGCATAACTTGCAGGTATTAGTGGAAGAGGCAAGGATCGCGGACACGGTACAGATTGTTGAGATGGAGGACAACAATTTGGGAATATAATAAGATGATAAGGTGATGAATATGGAGGAAATTGGCCTCTACAAGGAGGCCAATGATGGCTATGTATTCTACTTGGTTGTTGGTTGTTGAGCCCAGGCATATGCCACTGGATTGGGGCAGTTCATGTGAGGGGGTATAGAGGGCTGAAGCGAGATTCTATGTCCAATGGATAGCTTTTTCGGTGTAACCGATGTGGTAGAATGATGGAGGAGGAATTTGTAAATAACACAAATGATAGATTAGACACAAGGCATGGAGGAAAAAGAATATTAAAAACTCTACAAAAAGTGTACAAAAAGAAAAATCCCATTGTAGGATGGCTATGCTCAGGCGTAAAATTTATTTAAGTAAAATCCATTGAAGGGTTCTTTGAGAGGATGGCCTTCAGGGGAGGATAGGATGTAGGCACCTTTAGTGAGACAATTTTGGATTGTGTAAGGTCCATTCCATAGTGACACAAATTTTCCATGGCCGAGGGTATCATAAGCTAGGACGAGGTCACCTTTATTGAATGATCGAAGGTTGACATGGCGATCAAAGGTGGCCTTTGACCATTTTTCCGTTGCCTCATTGTTCTGTAATGAAGAACGATTGTGTTCATCCAGTGACTCTAAGTTCAGCAAACGCTACTCCATTGGAGCAGTGTCGGGTAATATCTCAATAGCAGTGTGCAAGGTGGGAATTTCACACTCGATGGGGAGAGTGGTCTCAAACCCATGGACAAGATGAAATGGTGTGAAATCAGTGGTAGTTTTAACTACCATGCGATAATCCCATAGTGTAGAAAAAAACATATGGTACCAATTGGTCTTATGTTCGTCAACCATGCACTGTAACATGGTTTTGAGGACCTTGTTGACCGCCTCTACCTATATATTGGACTGAGGGTAGTATGGGGAGGAAAAATCGTGGGAGTAGCCTAACCTAGAGGAGAGTTCGAAGGAAATCGCATTCTCTAAGTGTTTCCCATGATCAGAGACTAACTGTAGTGGGACTCCAAAGTAGGAGATGATGTGGTTAAAGAAAAAACATGTTGCAGTGTCAATGGTGTTGTTGAATGTGGGCATGGATTCAGCCCACTTGGTCAAATAATTGACTTCCACAATGATGTATTTGTTTCCATTGCTAAATGGAGGGTTTCAAGTCATGAATTCTATGAACCTTTTGCAAAAGGGGTCGATAGTAATGACTGGGTGGAGAAGAGATGGTTTTTCTCTTGCTTTGTTGGCATATAGCTAACATTTTTCACATCACTTCATAGCATGGATGCAATCATGAAACAATGTGGGCCAAAAATATCTGACTCGAATGATTTTTTGGGTAGTGGACATCCCTGAGAGGTGGCCACCGCAAGCACCATTGTGGCAGTCATTCAAGACTCTATCGGCTTCATCAATAGTCAAACATCAACAAACTATGGTGTTGACCCCTCATCGATAAGGAGGTAGAGAGGGGCATGGTTCCGAAGACGTCAACAATCATCCTTGGAGAGGTAGTTTATGAACTTCTTTGTTCAGAGGTAGATGAGGAGATCGTCGTACCAAGGATCATTCAAAGGGATGAAAAAGAGGTGTTCGTCAGAGAAGTCGGTATTTACGAGAGAGCTAGTAGTATCAGAAGGAAATGTCATAATGAGTTCAACAAGGATGAGGGATTTCTTTCTCTTGGGTGTTGAAACTTTGAGGTCATACTCCTGAAGGATGATGATCCATCAAGAAAATTTTACATGAATTTTTCGGTGGCTGAGAAAGTATTGCATGGGGTTGGAATCTGCTATGACCTTGGTAGTTAGAAGTAGGATGTAATGGCGCAGTTTCTGGACTGCAAGGACAACTGGAAAGGTGAGTTTCTCTTCGTGATTGTATTTCAAGGGTGGGCTTGAAATGTTTTTACTAATATAGTAAGTTACATGCTCCCGGTCATCATCCCCTAATTGGATGAGAACTCCTACAATGGAGACAGTTGGGGCCAATAAGTAGAGGATATAGTCGTGGTCATTGTCTGGTGGACTAGTCAATGGGGCATTGGAGAGGGATGCTTTGAGATCATCAAAAGTGGTTTGGGAATGTTCATCCCATTGGAATGCGATATCATGATGTAAGAGGCGAAGGAAACTGTGTTCCCGAGTGGCGTAATTGGGGACAAGGCATCGTAAAAATTTAGCTTTGCCTTGTAAGCTTTGCAGTTGGTAGAAATTCCAAAGGGGGGGGGATTTCTGTGACGTCTTTGACCTTGAGGGGGTCCACTGTGATGCCATGTTGGGAGACGATGAACCCAAGGAGGTGTCCAACGATGATGCAAAGTACACACTTAAGAGGTTTCAAGCAGATATTGTACTGACAACACGTGTGAAAGATAATGCATAAGTCATCAAGATGATGAGTGTGTTTCTTGGATCGAGTGGTGAGATCATCCAAGTAGATGAGGATGATTTGAGACAGATCATGAAATATGTATGTCACGACATGTTGAAAAGTGGCACTGGTGTTCTTGATCCCAAAAGGCATGATAGGATATTTACCCAGGGGGTAGTGAATGTGGTTTTGTATTGATCAGTTGGGTGAATCTGAATTTGGTTGTAGCCAGAGAAACCATCCATGAAGGAAAAAACCTCGTGGCCAGAACAATCATTGATAATTTGGTTGATAAAGGGTATTGGAAAATTTTCTTTGGGAGAGGCATGATTGAGATCACGAAAATCTGTACAAACGTGGATAGTGCCATGTTTTTGTTAACAGGGATGGGGTTGGAGACCCATGATGTATATGCAATGGGGTATATGAACCTTGCAGCACGTAATTTGTCAATATTAGCTTTGATGGATACCACTTTGGATGGGTGTAATGGACGTTGCTTTTGTCTTACAGGTGTGATATCAGGACAAGTGTCTATATGATGTTCAACAATAGAGGGATCAAGGCCAGGCATTTCTGTGTATGACTAGGAAACAATGTCCTGGTATTCATGGAAGAGAGATTTGTAAGTTATGATTTCTTCAGGAGAGCATGCGGCGTCGATGGTGATTTCCTCTAAGATTCAAGGTTTGACGGAAATATCAATTTTGACAGTGGGGGAAATGTTGGCCATGTTTCCTTCTTCAAAAGCGTCAGGGGCAGGGATAGGATTATTGAACCAATCTATATGCCTTGAGGGGAGAACATATTTTTTTTTCAATTGCATATATGGGGTTTTGTTTGGGGAGTGTAAAGGATTCCTTTGAAAGAAAGAGTGTTATGTGATGGAGCGGATCCCATGGGCAATCAAGTGTAGTTAATTCCTCAAGGATGTCTTCATCATAGTAGAACTGTCGAGAATATAAGGGACCCAGGGGAGTAACATTGGTGACTGTCACCATGTGATTGTCTTCTTGTGAAGAAGTAGGGGGAAGAATGCAAGGGGGTTGCACGGGTTTGCTCGACATAACAAAATATCAAGATACTGTGGGTTGAAAATGGTAGTCGGGTGTAACATTTCCGTGGGGAAATGAATGGGAGAATTGGAGGGATTTGGGAGAAAATCTTCCTTGAGACTATCTATGAACTAGGGAGGAGTGGGAAGTGTTTTAGGCTTGGGGAAAAAATATAAACCATATCTAGAGAGGGATTAGGGGGGACTACTTTTGTTACCAGAGGTGGGGTGATGGTAGGATTGGGAATAAGGGCCAATTGACAATGCCTATATTCAATGATCATAGGACATTGATATGTGAAGTGATCAAGTCATTCACATAGAGAGAAAGGACATCGCATACGTTCATTGACTGAGTTTGTGACATAGTGGATTTCAGTGACATGTGTGTTAGATGATGCGGATGGGAGGGGTTCTTGTTGAAATATCCAGTGCATGGCTACTAGCGTCTGCTGAAAGTAAGGTAGCACAAAGCAATGGTGGGTGTAATGGCCATATTCTGAACAGATGGCACATATGAATTTGTTTCGCAGGCCTTTGCCTCATGTAGGGGGTGTAATGATAGTATTAGGTGAACTTGATGAAATGACGGTCGATGTCGTCGCTCAAGGGAGTTCAATTAAATTGTGTAGTTGGGGGAGAGATGAGAATTTATTGGAGGGGTGTCCATATTTCTCACATAGTGCACAAGGAGGTTGAACTCGGGGTAGAAGTGGAGTGGTGGGCTCTTTCTTATTTTGTCTACCCCCAACTATAGTAATGGTGCTAGTCAATGGGGGTGCATGTGGTGTTGTGGGAGTAAGTATTGGAATCTGCATCATGATTCCTTTTGTTTGGGGAGGGAGGGATGGTTGAGGGACCATCGCGGGTGGATGTAGATACCATATTGGAATTTCCAGCACCATATTGGGAAGGGTAAGCATTGAGGCTACCTCGAAAGATTTTACGCCTGGTGGGTGGTAAAATAAGGGGATTTGAGTAATGTATTGGGGGACTGTCTCCCAAACTGGGATGTGACCCTGGGGGAGGGTGTAATCAAGAATAGGGGGAGATGGAGGGTTCTCAAGGGACTTCTAAGGAAGGATCTATGTGACAAGAGGGACGTCAGATAGTAAGGAAGCCTCAATGAGAGGAAGGGTATCTCTAGTTTATGTTCCATTGGATGATATGATACATACTTGTGCTGAGGGATGTATGAGTGGAAGTTTTCCATTGTATGTCCCTAGCAAGGATGGGTCTTTGAAAATTCTAGGACCCATCTCAATGAGTGGGTAGGCCTTGAGATTAGTGTGAACAAAGGGTAGGATATTATTGATGTTGGAGGAAGGGTTCGACTCGTAATGTGACACTTGGTCGCTAATGACAATATTCCCATTGTGGGGGAACATCATTGTGCGAAACATGGAAGAGTTGCAACCTTCATCGCATACATGTAGCTATGCCCAAAAAAAATGTTGTAATTGAGCGGAGCATCGATAACTTCAATGTCAATGAGGATAGTCTTTCCCCCGAGTTCAATGGAGAAATTTTGAAAGAGCCCTTCTGGATAGGATGGTCATCTGTCATAATAACTTAGAGTAATGGTGGATGGTATGAGCTTAGGGGAGCTAATTTTATGCGATACAATTTTGGGCATGATGCATGTGCATGCACCCTCACTAATGATGCAACAGTGAACTGTGATGTTCCATATTTTAACCGGTACTTGGAAAGCAACCAAAGCGGGGAGATGGGGTTCCCCACTATCAAGATCAAAGGTGATGAGCTGAGTATCAACAGGGTTGACTACCCCCAGGGTGGAAAGTAACAAATTTTGTTGAGTAGGATAGGTTTGAAGGACTTCTAAAACTGACATGGCCATAGGAGATTGTTCCAAGTCATCAACCAGACTGTAATTGTGTACTACCCTAGCCTGAGGGTTGTTGACATTCCGTCATAATGGGATGCGAGGAATATGAAGGGGTGGTTTAGTTTTAGGGAGAGGAATCATCAAATGTGGTCCAATTTTGTTTGGGGATACTTTTGAGGTAGTGGGAGTGGAGTTAGGGGGTGCATTGTATTGACGACTATGCATTTGTAGAAGAACTTCTTCCTCACTAGTGAGGAGGATAATGTGATCTATAGGAGTGCCTGGGTTTGGATACTTTCCCATATGTGGTGGGGCCAGATGCATCTCCTATTGGGTGTTCATCACCCCTTTGAGTGGAATGGGGTTTTTTAGTACAACAGGTGGTGGTTTCTATACATATTATTGTGGGGCCTATTTGGGGGAAGGCGGTGTTGGGGTACATGGTCCATTTCCAGATTTTTTCATCTGTTTAAAGTCAGCAATTTGAGGGAAATGGTGAGTATAATGGGCATATGCATCACAAAGGGAACAAGGGAAGTTTGTCTGAATATTGTTGTTGTTCTTCCCTTGGCGTTTTTTGTTATTTCCCCCTTGGGGGTTTTGGTTCCCCTGGCAAGTTGGTTTTGTTGGGGGTGGTTTTGGTTCCCTCCTAGTCCTAGATTATTATTATTTTATTTTTTTCCTTTCTTTTTGGCATTGTTCGATTGATGGGTCAAAATTTCCATATTCAGTTGTTAAAAATTTTGATATTGTTGAATGGGAGAGGGTTGAACAAAGTTAACCTAAACGTGTGGGTTCCCATGTGGTGGAGCCATGGGCTGTGGAGGGCCAGGAAATAGAAAGTATGGATTATTTGGTGGAAATGGTCTATAGGGTATATACGAAGGCGTATCACTTTCACTAACATTTAGAGTGTAAGCTGAGGTAGAGGTGGTACCAGAACTTGGTTGGACTATTGTGCGTATTGTGGGTGTCGACGGTGGTCCACTTATGGGTGGAGGAAGGGAAACAAGGTATGGTTGTTGATAAGAGGGAGGAGGATAATAAGGAGGTACTCCATATGCCAATGGATATTTAGGTGTTCCATACATAGGTGGTTGTTGGAGGTGTGAATTGTGGTGTGTAGTGGTACCAATCAATCCATCCGCTAAGTGAGACATCCCTGGTTTGTCCTAGATGAATGTCATGGGTCTTAGGGCGTCAGGTAGTACTGTATATAAGTATCTGGGGTATGAATAAATGAGTTCAAACTATTGATCCTTGTCGATGGCTTCTTCTTCAGAATGGGGGAAGGTGGCAGCCACATCCTTGGCAAGGAGGGAAACAAGTGATTTGAGAAACCAATTGAAGCATTGTTGCTTGGTGGCTTCATCTTTTCATAGACTACGTTGTCAATGCCATTCATGAATGTGGTCAGTGATGTGTGTAGCATAGGTTTGTTTAAACTCTAAGAGAAGTTTGAGACCATTTTCATGAAAGATTGGTAGTTGAAAGAAGGTGAAAAATGCTTCAACCAAAGATTCAAAGGTCACATGGGACCCATATTTTTCTTCTACATACCACTTGGCTGATGGGCTAGTGAGTGTACATTGAAATAATTTCAAGCGGACAGAGTCATCCATGATGTTGTTTGAAGAGAACCATAAGTGGAAGGTCATGATATGGTTGGTCGAGTCATCTCCCACTTTTCCTTCAAACTTGGGAATGTCTGAAGGTAATTTGGTAGGCATTGTAGGCCATGTGGGATCGTGCAATATAAGATCATTGATGGGCTTAGTCAGATATGGTATGTTGATGGAAGCCAAGTATGGCATATGAGGTGGTGGTGGAGGATTAGTTCCAACCATGGTGTGATTGTTTTGGGTACCTGACCCTTGAGGGGGGTTAGGTGGGGTTGTACTTCCTCCTAGGGAAGAAGTGTGCCCCCTGCTTCCTTGTAAAGGAAAGTGGGTGGACGGTTGATCTTGGAAAGTGGACCCAAGTAAAGTGTAATTGAGAAAAGAGGATCCCAAGATGGTAGCACTCATAGGGATGTGAGAAGGTGGAGCTGATGAGTTGGAAAGACAAGGAATTCCCCCTAGAATGGGAGGGAGATTTAGAAAGCATCTGGAATGACGGGGATTCTGTGGGTCCCCTATGATGTCCGACTAGCAAAGTGGATGTGTACAAGTGATGAGAATAATAAATGAACAAGAGTCTTTTCTATGATTTTTGGACCTGCACAATATATCTCACAATCACATGTAATCACAAGGGTACCATACATAAATCATTTGATAAATAAGAATACATGTGGGTAGGTATATTTTGTCCGCGTGGGAGAAAAAAGAAAACAAATGCTCGTGCCCTAAAAAACATAATGTCCTTCCTCTCAAATAGCATTGGAGCTTCCAATAGAACTTGACAGTGGGGTCTAAAGTCATCGAAAGAGAAACTAGTGAAGGATGAAGTGATCAGTTATAATGAGGGGTAGAGGGTGCATATCCCGAAGGAGCTAGTGATATTTCCCAATGGCCACACAAAATCCAATCAAGGTGCAGTTGCATCCCACAATTGCCACCTGGGTATATGTCCTAAAATTTGGTCACTAGGTACCTCATTCAAAGTGTGGCATTTAGATTTTCATCCTAAGAAATGGGCCATAGGATAGGTTTCGTCCAAGAGGTGGGTTCCTCAAGGGGGGACGCACAGAACAACTGGACCTTGGCCTTCGACCCTTCATGGGTATATCCCTGCGTTATGGTGTTAGGAACACTTGACTTGGAGGATTTAAAGTTCCCTATTTGACAACTTCTACTGTTTGAATATGTGAGAACCAAATAATGGGGAGTTATTTGGATGCATATCCCTAAGATCCTACCTAGACTAAAAAATTTCTTTTGGAACCTCCTATGGAAGAAAACTTAGTGAGTTTTTAGAAAAAAATTAGATGTGGTTGTTTGAGAGATTGGGGGTGTGAACCAATCTCGTTGAAATTAAATGGAAGTGGATAGTTCCATCAAGGAAAGGGTGGGGCATTTCGGAATCCCTTTGGAGGAAACTTATTTCAAACTCCACGTTTTCTAGATGAAAACTATGTGAGTGAGTAGTGACTTCATGTGTGAACAAGTGAAAGTGTGCCAGTGTTTTTAAGAAGTTAGGTGTCACCTTGTTGCATGTGGACTTCATGTGGTCCTTACAAGTCTTGATTACCTAATTTACTAAATGCCATCGGTACAACCTTGTAGAATTTTAAAGTCCCTAGAGAACTAGTATGTGGAAATGTGGGTCCTTACCAATCCTTTAACTCCCTAGTGTGATTTAATCTAATAAAGCTTTAACAACTATCTTAGATTGTGGACATGTGGGCATGTGTGGGATCGTTACAAAACCTTTAAACTTCCCTAGTGATTTAATCTAATAAAGTAAATTCAAAACTATCTTATCTTTGTAGCATGTAGGCATGTATGGGCCCTTACAAATTTAATATGTGTTTGAAAAAAGAAACTAAGAGGAGTCCCGAGGGGGCTGTTGTCATTTCCTAAAGATTTTTTCTTTAAGGGAGAGGAAATTTTCCCTCAATCGTTTTTCCGATTCTCAAGATCGTTTTATGGAACGAGAGAAGAGCATACTCAAATATTGACGTTCAATTTCTGGTCATAATGCAAGTAGTTATATTTGTGATACATAATGATTCCAACTTATCTTTAATTAAAGAAATCCATCCATGTGGCAAAATGAAAGAAAAAAGAGGATAAATATGGATTTTAACCCCCCTAAGTGCTTATGTTTTGACTAACCCTTCATGTGGAGAGGGAATCTAAGTGTGGTGCATATTAAAATTTGCATAAAATAAAACTTAAAAAGGATATGGGCCTTCAAGAGATCACAAAAACCCTTATAATGTATGATTTTTTGGACAGATGCGCGGGTCGCAGATTAGACAGAGGTGCATTTGGCACCAATGTGCAAATCAAAAATGAATTTTTGATGCAGGTGCATAGAATGTGCTGAGAAACATGGTGAGTTTGGCGCATGTGCTTGGAAGATGAACCTATGGGTTAAAAAAACCGCTCACTTTCTGTTACATGGTCGAGAAGAAAATTTTGGATGAAATTCTCTCAGCTTAGCTTCGAATTTGGCTTTTTGCGGGAAGGCATGGGCCGATTATGGTTCCTGAAAGTTAAATAAACAAAAAGGATGTGCTCAATCAACCCAAATGGGGAGGAAATTGATACCTATACCCAGTGGAGTCACCAATCTGTTGCATCCTTTTCATCACCTAAATGAGAAAAATAAGGACTCTTACAAGTCCAGTTGGGTTAGTTGGACAAGACAACAGTGAATGTAAGAGTTAGAAACATCAAGCATAATAAATAAACAAAGAACTAAACTAATTACAATAAAAGAAACTAAGCTAGAGTACATAAGGGAAATAGAAAAAAAAATAAACATGCATGCCACCAATGGATAAGTTGTATTAGTGGGAAAACACCAAAGAGAAAGGGATACCTATGGGTCCCCTCTTCCTCCAAGGGAGGGCTCTTGAACCCCCAATGATTGATCTCTTCTTACAAGTGGCAAACTAGAAGAAAATGGTGAAGAAATCCAAATCTCATTCACTCAAGAGGTGATGTGAATGGCCAAATGAAATGGTGCTTATATTCTCTTGATGAGGAGAGAGTATCCTCCAAGAGAATATAGGCATCATAACAATACAAATGAATTCCTTCAAAATATAGTGCACCCATGGCCTCTTTTTATAGCAAATATTTGAAGCATTATTCAACTAGTCTTTAGTGTGAACTGTAAATGTGTGGAACTGCACAGAGTAGATCTAGCTAAACAATGATACACACATTTGCATAGAGAATTGAAAAAAGAAGAAGAAGGAGAGAAAGAATGGAAAGAATTATCATTAACTGTTGTGAATAATGAATAATTTACACATGATATACTCTGTATAACTCAATGAGTTCGAATTGAGGTGAACCAAGTCATCATAGTGGTAGTCTAGAGAGATTTGGACACACACCAGCAGTTACGGGAGTGAACTTCCACCTATTCTAGTCTCTCAGGCAGTTACGAGAGTGAATTGCCACCTAGTTGAGTTAACTAGTCAACTAGTCTTCAATTAACTGATTGAACAGAAAGTAGTGAGGAGTTAACTCAAGGAATAAAGGATAATGTGCCACTTTGGTGATGATACCAAGGCAAGGTCGAATTATCATGGTGATGATCCCAATGTTGCATGGTGATGATCCCAATGCAACATCTAAACTCAACTCAACTAGTCAAACTAAAGTGTGAACTGAAAGAGAATATTCTCCAGGTGGAATATTCTCTCCTAAAATACAGGAGACTGGATAATGAATAATTATGACTAATAAACAAATAAAAACCTTAGGAAAAATAAATCCTAGGTGTGTGTGAAGTAACTCCAAAACCCCCCCTAAACATCACTATGGTGAAAATAAAGATTGGGTCCCGGCAACGAGACCATGTTAGGTACCCAAGTACAAAAGATACATTGAAAATAAAGTGAGGAATGAGGGAAAAATGCATGGGAAACCCCCCCCCCCTCAAGGTACAATGTATGTAAAAGGAATAACTATAGTTGCTATGCAAATGTGTCTTTCACTCCAAGATGATCTCATAGAGAATGGAATTTCTGCTCAGTGAAGGTCTTGGTGAAAATGTCTACCATTTGTTCTTCTGAAGGAAATAATTGTAATTCGATGATATCCTCGTGTACTAAGTCCTAGATGTAGTGCATGTGCCTCTCGATGTGCTTCGTTTTCTACCTATGAATTGGATCTCTACAGAACTTCGAAGTGCACTAGTTGTCACACCATATGACGATTGACCGATGAAGTTGAATGCCCAACTCAGTGAGAAAATGTTATAGCCACATAGCTTGAATGGTTATGTTAACTACCCCATTGTACTCTACCTCGGCTGAAGATAGAGAAATGTCACCTTGCTTCTTGCATGACCAACATATAGGCCCGGAACCAAGACTAAGTGAGTAACTAGATGTGGACTTGTGATCAATGCTATCGCCAGCCCAGTGAGAATCAGTAAACCCAATGAGATCTAATGTAGAGTCTATTGTATAATGAATCCCAAAGGTGATGGTGCCCTATACATATCGAAGGATACACTTTGCATCTTTCCAATGTAGCTCATGTGACTCCTGCATGAACCTAGAAATTGTGCCAACTTCATATGAGAGGTATGGTCTAGAGTGTGTGAGATACAACAAGCTCCCCATTAGCTATCTGTACAGTGTGTTTTCAACCAGTGGATTCTCCCCGTCATCCTCAAGTTTGACTCTTGATCGGAAAGGAGTCAGAGTAGACTTGCAGTTTGTAATGTGAAATCTCTCAAGGATATCTCGTGCATACTTGGCTTGAGATAGTTTGATTCCTAATGCATCCTGACTGATATCAAGTCCAAGGAAGAAGTGTAGCATACCCATGTCTGTCATTGAAAACATGTCATGAAGAATCCTCTTAAATGCATCAATCGATGAAGTCAAGCAACCGATGATCAAAAAATCATCGACATACATAACTAAAAGTAGAAGTGAATCAACCATCCTGAGCATGTATACATTCAGGTCTAATTTACAATGTACAAAGTTTTGTGACAACATATAAGAGTCCATATTGGCATACCATGCCCTCGGATCCTGCTTGAGGCCATAAAGTGACTTCTTCAATCAACAAACCAAAGATGAGTCCTGCATAAATACTTGGGGATGCTCCATGTAGATCTCCTCAGAGATATCACCATGAATAAATTCATTCTTCATGTTCATATGATGGAATTCCCATCCCTTGGCTACTGCAATGGAAAGTGACAATTGTATGGAATCCATCTTCGCTACTGGAGCGAAGGTCTCATCATAGTCAAAACCATGAACCTGCTGAAAGCCTTTGGTGACAAGACTAGCTTTATATCTGCTGATATGTCCATCTACTGTGCTCTTGGTCCTATAGACCCATATACATATGACAAGTTTCCTCTACGAAGGAAGGGGAACCATATCCCAAGTTTGGTTCTTGAGGAGGGGGTTATACTCCTCCTGCATGATGGATTCCCAAAAGGCATTTCCAATATCCTTTCCATAAGACTATGGATCTGAAGACTGAGCCAAGAAAAGATTCTTGGAAGGAAATGGTTCAGTGGAAATGAGTGTAACAGGAGGCTCCTCGAAATCAGATCGATTCCTCCTAGTATCGGCTAGATCACCAACAAGATTCCATGCATCCTGAAGAGTAGTCTATGCCCACTTGGGCCTCTTCTCTGGCTCTGCAACTGCATCTAGATGCTCTGACTCTGCATCCAACTGTATTGACTCTGAATCTGAATCTGGATCCTCTGATTCCTCTAAATCAGAACTCTCATCTGAAGAAGAGTCTTCATGTGCATGCTCATCATCTCGAATAGGTGGAAGAGTGAAGGTGTCTGCATGCGAATACTGAGGTACATGCGAGACACTTTCCTCAAATTGGACACTATGCTCAATGATGAGTCAGTATGAGGAAAGATCAATAAGCTGATATCCCTTCACACTGTTAAGGTATCCAACAAAAATGCACTTAGTTCTCTATGGATCATGTGCCTTCCTCTTTTCAGAGGGAATCCTTGCCCATGCATGTGAACCAAAAATATGAAAGTGGGTCACTTCTGGTTTTAGGCTGCTCCAAGCCTCGTAGGGGGTCTTATCCTTGACAAATCTATGGGGAGATTGTTTTTGGATGTGTGTTGTACATTTAAGTGCTTCAGCCCATAGTCTCTATGGTAGTGACTTTGCATGCAATATGCAAGATGCCATCTCCTTTAGAGATCGGTTTTTCCGCTCGGCAACTACGTTTTGTTGCGGAGTGTAGGGAACTGTATGCTGCAACCAAATCTTTGCCTCATGGAAAAGACTATGAATCTCATGATTCACATACTCTCCCCTGTTATCAGTTTGGAGGAGTTTGATCTTCTTTTTGGACTGTGTCTCAACCAAATCTTTGAAATCTTTGAGGTGTTGAAAGACCTCAGATTTTTTCTTGAGAAAGTAGATCCAAGTAAAACATGAGAAATCATCAAAAAAAATGAGAAAAAACCTCTCTTTGTTGATCGATGTATGTAGAAAAGGACCCATGAGGTCAGTGTGGATCAGATCTAAAGGTGCGAAATCTCGCTGAGACTTTCCTTTGATGAATTTCTCTTGAGGGTGTTTTCCGAGAACACGTCCCTCACATATGCCCTTGGAGAAATGGATGTCTGGTAGACCATCAACTAATATTTGTTTTCTAAGTTGTTCCATGTATCTAAAACTCAAATGACCAAACATTTCATGCCATATCCTACTACCTTCATCAACATGAGTAAGCAACAAAGCAGAATCAGGTTCAATGAATTCAGAAAATGTATACAATCTAGACTGATGATTTACCTCAACGGTAGAAACCCTAGAGTTGGTTTGCATGTTGTATATGTCCACATAATTTAGTGTGAATAAAAATTTCTTTTCGGTGCCAGAATTCTTCATTTGATACACATAGAGAAGGTTGACATAAATCTTGGGAACATGCAACACGTTCTAGAAGCTTTCGTTGGTGAGTTCAATCCTTCCTTTGCCGGTGACTTCGATAGAATATTTGTCCCCCATCAGAATAGGAGGACCTTTGCATGAATCCAAAGAAGAATAGAGTGCTTCTGAGGCAACCATGTGATGTGATGCTCCTGAATCTATGATCCAAGCATTGGGAGAGGAGTTGATTGCAATCAAGGCATGGCTAGAATTCCCTTTCTTGGAATTCAGATCTTCTGGCTTCTTCTTCTTTGTACCCTCGGGGATGAAATCTCCAAGGTTGTTTTACTGAAGTATCTGAGACATCAGATCTATCTTTTTTTGCATGCATGCAAATTCTGAATGGAATCCTTTGTGATAGTATGTGCATTTCTCTCCTTTTCTTCCCTTTTCTCCTTTGGATCCGGAGGCATCGGTGAAGGGTTTTGTGTACCCTTCCTTCTTCGTGTCTGCATGAGATTTCCTCTTATATATATCTTTATATTTCTGATATTTTTGGATGCCATCATGCACAGTGAGTGCATGTGCCCTTGGGCCTTTGATTTCACCCATGTTGATGAGCTTGGTTTGCTCTTGTGTCAAGGATTCGATAAAGTCCTCAAGAGAAGGCATCTTCCAGGTGGCTCTAGAGGAGAATATGACAGTATGGAATGTGTATATGAATACAGAGAATTTAGGACCAAGCTTGTAGAGAATTGTGAGAACCATTTTTTTCTCCTCCTTCGGTTTATCAATCCCGCAAGATTTGAGTTGCGACAAAAAATCCTTGAATTTTGTAAAGAAATCTTGGATATTCTCAAATATTTTTGGATCCAATGTGAGAAGCTCCACCTCTAGAATGTGTCCCCTCATCTCATTCTATTTTCCAAATATCCCTTCCAATATGGTCCGGGCTTCATTGGGAGTCTTACAGGAAGATATATGAAAAAGGAGATCAGGGGAAATAAGACTGCAAATTGTTCCGAGTGTCTCATCCATGCGATTTAAGTACTTGGATTTTTCTATGGCTGATGTTGGATATATATCTATATTCATGGTTAATATATACAACCCTCTATATTGGATATGTATGGCTATTTTCTCCTTCCATGGAAAATAGTTGTAAGGTGTAAGAATGAATTCTTTTTGGAATTCCATCTTTCCGTTGTCTTCAATCTTTTGTACCTGCAAAAACATTTGGTGTAGTTTTTGCTTAGAAATCCTTCAGCTTTGATACCATGTAAATGTATTGACCTTCAAATAATATATCTATATAACCAATGATACACACATTTTAAGAGAGAATTGGAAAAAGAAGAGAAGGAGAGAAAGAATGGAAAGAATTCTCATTAACTGTTGTGAATAATGAATAATTTACACATGATATACTCTGTATAACTCAATAAGTTCGACTTGAGGTGAAACAAGTCACCATAGTGGTGGTCTAGAGTGATTTGGACACACACTAGTAGTTACAGGAGTGAACTTCCACCTATTCTAATCGCTCGGGAAGTTACGGTAGTGAACTACCACCTAGTTCAGTTAACTAGTCAACTAGTCTTCAGTTAAGTGACTGAACAGAAAGTAGTGAGGAGTTCACTCAAGGAATCAAGGCTAATGCACCACTTTGGTGATTATTCCAAGGAAAGGTCGAATTAGCATGGTGATTATCCCAATTTTTCATGGTGATGATCCCAATGCAACATCTAAACTCAACTCAACTAGTCAAATTGAAGTGTGAATTGAAAGAGAATATTCTTCAGGTGGAATATTCTCTCCTAAAATATAGGAGACTAGATAATGACTAATTATGACTAATAAACAAATAAAAACCCTAGGAAAAAAAATCCTAGGTGTGTGTGAAGTAACTCCAACATGAACAAGGGGCTCTTTAGGGCACCCTTAGGTCTTTGACCAGCCCCCCACTTGGATTCATCTCGGATTTGGGTGTCAAATCGACTTGGGAGATGAACCAAAAGTGGGTGGAAGGATGACCAAAATCATAAATGTGTCGTTCTGAGGTATCCACATCTTTTTGTGTCCACAATCACGCATCGGGCACATGTGCACTTTTCCAACGTTATTCGACCGTCGCACATGCACACACTACCTTTGTATCCTTTGTGCATGTTGTTTTTATAACCAATTGTATATTTTTGTTCCCTTTGGAAATTCATTTTCTTGGCCATGGATGAACTAATGGGTTTTTGGATATGCTGGCTTCCTGTAACCATTTGTGGACAAAATTCCAGTGATAACAACCCTTACAACCAACCATCACCTATTTATGGTGCACCTTAGCATCCAAAACCATATGGAGGGTCATATTATTACCCTCCCCCCACTTACCAACAACCATATCATGTTTCTCCCCCTCCACCAATGGGTGGCCCTTCACTAATTCCCATAATGCATCCGACCTCTTAACCAATTTTAGGTTCACCTTATACCTCTGCATACAACCTCGAAACTAGTAAAACCCTATGTATCATTGCCACAAAAAAATCCATATTTTTCATTTCCTAGTTCTCCATAGCTAGTTTCTTCTCAGCCAGGACACCCACATGCTGGTGTTAGCTTTGTTCATCCCTCTCCCATTCAATAGATTCATTCTTTTGAATAGTTGAATGCGGAAAATTTGGCTCATCAACTGAATAATGCCAAGAAGAAAGGGAAAAAATGAAACAATAATAACCCAAGACTGGGAGGAAATAATCCCCAACAAAACCATCCCGTTGGGGGAAACCAAAATCAAGGCAACCAAAACCCCCAAGGGGACAATAAAAACAAATGCTAAGAGAAGAACAAAACAACAATCTTAGGACGAACTTCCCTTGTTCTCTTTGTGATGAGTATGGACATTATACTCACCATTGTCCCCAAATTTATGACTTCAAATGGATGAAATAATCCATGAATGCGCCACGTCCTCCAATGTCACCTGCCCCTCAACAGGCCCCACAAAAATACTTGCAACAACCACCCCCAACCATGTTGAAAAACCCTATTCCACACAAAGGTGTGATGAATACCCAACATGAGGTACACCTTACCCCATCCCAAGTGTGGAAATATCAAAACCGAGGACCCATGCACCCTGGAAGTTTGACCAATCACAATATCCTCCTCACGAGTGAAGAGGAAATTCTCCTACACACGCATATTCGTCAATACAGAACGCCTCCTAAATCTACCCCAACCACCTCCTAATTGGATCTAGCTACAACTGGACAACCCTTGATTATTCCATGCCCTAACACTGAACCAAGCATTCATATACCTCACATTCCATTACATTGAAATTTCAATAACCCTCATGCTAGGGCAACACATAATTACAACCTAGTCAATGAATTAGCACAATATCATGCAACCATGTATGTATTGGAGGTCCTCCAAACCTATCCAACTCAGCGGAAATTCGCCTTGGGGACAGTCAAACCAACTGATACTAGACTCATCACCTTCGATCTAGATAGGGGAGAACCATGCCTCCCCACCCTGGTAGCTTTCTAGATACTAGTTGTTATCAATGAAATTTCATCCGCATGTGGCGACAAGAACTCCACATCGTCAAAATAGGATTGGACTCATTCATGGCATAGGATTAATGCCACAACATTGCAAAAAGGGTCAAAAACTATACCAAATGACCAAAAATTTGAAGGGCGCTTTACATCATCTGAGTGCACGCACGTATGCGCGTAATAGCATCGTACAAAGCGCGCATATGTGCACGAGGCGCAGATATTGGGCTAAAAACCCGCGCGCCTGCTAAACAGCGCATTTATTGAAATTGGTCGGCCTCCCAACCACTAATGGATCAGCTCCCAAGTCGATTTGACACCAAATCCGAGCTCAATCCTCATGGTGGGCTGGTCAAAGACCTAATTGTGCCCT
>ML792427.1:538967-557132 GCA_009831015.1 Picea engelmannii | reverse complement strand
ACTCACTAAGTTGTCCTCCACAGGAGGTGCCAAAAGAAAATTTTAGTCTAGGTAGGATTTCGGGGGTAGGCATCCAAATAACCCCCCGTTATCTGGTTCTCACAATTTCAAACATAGGAGTTGACAAATAGGGAACTTTCAAAATCCTCCAAGTCCAGCATTCCAATCACCATAAGGCAGGGAGATACCCATGAAGGGTCGAAGGCCGAGGTCCGATTGTTCTGTGCGTCCCCCCTTGAGGCACCCACCTCTTGGACAGGATCCAGCCCGTGACCCATTTCTTAGGCCGAAAATCTAAATGTCGTGCTTGGACTGAGGTACCTAGTGACCAATTTTAGGACATCTACCCAGGTGGCGGTTGTGGGTTGTAATCGCACCTTGATTGGATTTTGTGTGGCTATTGGGAGGTATCGCCAGCTCTTTCGGGATATTGTACCCTCTACCCCTCATTATAACTAGTTATTTCATTCTTCACTAGTGTCTCTTCCGATGACTTCAGACCCCACTGTTGAGAGCTATTGGAAGATCCAGTGCTATTTGAGAGGAAGGACGTTACGTCTTCTAGGATATGAGCATTTGATTTCTTTTTTATTCCCCCACGCGGACAAAAACCCTCTTACCCACATATATGCTTCTTTTTCATTTATGTATGATGCACATCTGATTACAGTTTGACTTTGATATATATATTGTGAATATCATCACAGCAAACAGGCTCTTGGTTCTATATTTTCTCTGACCACTTGTTGCACACATCACACACAATTAGTCTAACATCATAGGGGAACCATAGAACCCCCGTCGTTCATGACGTCTGCTCAACCTTCCTCCTATTTTAGGGGGAGTATCTGGTCGTACTCGTTCATCGATACCACCTTCACACACTCCTGTGAGTGCTACCATCTTAGGATCAGCTTTGCTTGGTTCTACCTTACTTGGGTACAATTCCCAAGGTCACACAGTCACTCGCTCTCCTTTGCATGAAAGCAGGGGACCCACTTCCTCTCAAGGAGGGAGCACCAACCCACCTAGTCCCCATCAAGGGTCAGGTGCACAACACACTATGGCTGGAACTAACATTCCTACCCCCTTACAGATGCCATACTTGGCCTCTCTCAACATTCCAGATCTCACCAAGCTCACTAATGATCCTATATTGCATGATGCCACATGGCCTGCAATGCCAACCAAACTTCCTTCAGACATACCAAAGTTTGAACAGAAAGCAGGGGATGACCCCGCCAATCATGTCATGACATTTCATCTATGGTGTTATTCCAATAGAATCATGGAGGATTACGTCAGACTGCGTCTTTTTCAACGCACACTTACTGGCCCATCAACCAAATGGTATGTCGAAGAAAAATCAGGGTCCCACAAAACCTTTGAATCCTTGGCCAAAGCCTTCTTAACTTTCTTCCAATTACCCATTCGACATGACAACGGTCTAGAACTACTGTCTAATTTCAAACAGTCCTCAACCACCCACATTGCTGACCACATTCATGAGTGGCGTAGGCGACGTAGTTTGTGTAAAGCAGAAACCACCAAACAACAATGCCTTGACTGGTTTCTGAGATCACTTGTCGCTCTCCTTGGTAAGGATGTAGCTTCCACCTTCCCACAATCTGAAGAAGAATCCATCAGCAAGGCTCAACAATATGACCTCATTTACGCATAGTCAGGATACTTATACACGGTACTTCCTGATCTTCTGAAACCTGTGCCATTTGGTCAAGACAAACCTGGGATGTCTCACTCAGCAAATGGACTAATAGGTACCACCACGCACCATAGTCCACAACCCCAACTACCACCGATGTATGGAACACCTCAATACCCACCGGCATATGGGGGGCACTTCTTATTACCCCCCACCCCCTTACCAACAACCATACCCTGTTGCTACACCACCACCCATTAGTGGACCGCCACTGGCACCTCCCATACATCCACCTCTTCCAACCACCAGTGGTCCCCCCTCCACATCACCTTATAGTAATAGTGAAAGCGCCATGCCTTCCTATGTACCTTATGGAGCTGCACCACCACATAACCCTTACTTTCCCTTTTCGGGTCCTCAACAACCCATGGCTCCCCCACATCCTCATACGGGGGTCAATTTTGTTCAACCCTCTGCTGCCCAACAATATCAAAATTTTGAACAGTTGAACATAGCCAATCCAACTCATCCATCAAATAACACTAGGAGGAAAGGACAGAACAGGAATAACAACAATCCTGGTCAAGGCGGGAATCAACCCCCATAGCATCCACCCACTGGGGGCAACCCGGACCTCGGGAACCAGAACCCCCAGGGGGGCAATAAAAACAAACGCCAAGGGCGGAATACTATTAAAACTATACACCCTTGTGCTCTTTTTGGCGTATATGGTCATTACACTCACCATTGCCCACAGATCTCCGATTTCAAAAGGTTGAAGGACTCTGGAAGTCTTCCTCCTTCTCCTGCGCAATCTGCCCCGCAGCAGGCACAACAACAATATGCGCAACAACCCCCTCCTGTCGTGCTTTAAAATCCTATCCCACATCAAGGTGTGATAAACACCCAACAGGAAGCGTAGCATCCCCCACCTCAGGTGGGCCAATACCACAATCCCAACAATCCAGCAGAGCGAACAATTCTCCTCACCAGTGAGGAAGAAATCCTTCTGCAAACACGCAATCGTCAGTATCCTGCAATAGTTGAGTATACTCCTACATCTGCAGAAACACACCCTACACCGACGATACCTCCGTTGATGATCCCTCTCCCTTCCGCTGAACCACCATTACGCATCCCTCGCATCCCATTGCACAGGAATGTCCACAACCCACAGGCTAGGGCCGCTCATAACTACAGCTTGGTAGATGACTTAGCACAATCCCCGGCTGCCATGTCAGTTTTGGAAGTCCTCCAGACTTGTCCTACTCAACGGAAATCATTACTTTCCACCTTGGGGGCAGTCGACCCTGCCGATACTCGACTCATCACTTTTGACCTTGATAGCTGCGAACCACGTCTTCTCGCCACAGTTGCTATTCAAATACCAGTCAAAATACGGAACATCATCGTTCATCGGTGCATCATCGATGAAGGGGAATCCACATGCATCATGTCCAAAATAGTATGGCAGAAACTTGGTTCCCCAGAACTGATACCTTCCACCATCACCTTACGAGCTTATGACGGACGACCATCATCTCCTAAAGGGCTCTTCCAAAATGTCCCCGTGGAACTCGGGGGAAAAACTATCCTCATTGACATTGAAGTTATCGACGCTCAGCTCGATTACAATATCTTGCTGGGACGTAGCTACATGTATGCTATGAAGGCAGTGGCATCATCCATCTTCTGGACAATCATGTTCCCCCACAATGGGAAGATTGTAACCATTGACCAAGTCTCACATTATGAGCCTAATCCATCTGCCAATTTCGATAACATTCTTCCTCTTATTCACACCAACCAAGACGTATATCCACTCATTGAGATGGGTCTTGGTATTTTCAAAGATCCATCCTTGTTAGGGACGTACCATGGAGCACCACCACTCCTTCCCCCTAGCCAAGTATGCATCGTTTCCTCTGAAGAAACTCTCCAAGAGGATGATAGTCCTCCTCAGGAGGCTTCAGTCATTCCTGACGTCTCAACAGTCGCAACACCACTCCCACAGGAGCCTCCTGCACATTCGTCGACACCTATGGTCCACGAATCCACATCCCCTCAAGGGCCTAAACCCATTTGGGAAACAGTTCCCCGACCCCTCACTCAAATTCCCTTCTTTTACCCTCCACCCGGTATAGAAGCTTTCCAGGTAGCAGCAACGCTCACACTACCCAATATGGTGTTAGCAGTCCCAGTGTGGTACTTACATCCACTTGAGATGGTCCCTTGCCCACAGGAAGGACTCCCCATGATGATTCCTATCATCACACCTACTCCCCCTACTACACCTATACTCCCTACCCCCCCTGCTACAGCCGGGGGAAGGCGACAGAAGAAGGAGCCCACAACTCCACTTCCTCCATGCATCTCACCACCTTGTGCCTTGTGTGACAAAGAGGGTCACCAAACCAACAACTGCCCATCACTACCATAATTAAGGAATTTGATTCCCCCCAATCCAACCCCCACACCATCCATTATTACTGCTACCACTGAACCTTCCAGTAGTAAAGGGTTGAAGACCAAATTCACTTGTGCCATCTGTTCTGAGTACGGCCATTACACCCATCATTGTCCAGCACTGCCTCGTTTCCAGTAGGCATTAGCTATCATAAGCCAAGACTTTTAGAACAACCCACGCCCGGCTACGTCCTCCACAACACCTATCAATGACATTCGCTATGTCACTACTTCAGTTCATGAACGCATGAGATACCCTTGCTCTCTTTGCGATTCACTGACTCATTTTACATACCAATGTCCGAGGATCATCAAATACCGGTGACGTCAGTTAGCCCTGCTTCACCAACCCGCAGAAGCAATCATTGACATATCTTCACCATTTGAAGATCTCCACATCATCTCTCCCGAGCCCGAGGCACTCCCTACGCCTCCATGGTTCTTATATGACATATCTGAGGATTTACCCCGTAACCCACCCAACTCTCCCACCCATCTCCCTGCGAAGACTCTCCATCCCACTACTACGGGTACCCCTCAATACCTCAATATATGGTTTATGACGAGTGAACCCACACCCTCTTCTAGTGATACCCCCTCTGTTTCCTCAGTAGGGGGCACTCACACTATCACTAAGAGAACTCCTCATGATCCATTATATTCCCATCATTTCCAATGCGACGAGGAAATACTGGAAGAGCTACAATGTCCAGATTCTCCCTGGGATGTACTACATCATCGTGCTCTCTTCCTTCCGTAGGAATCCCTCATGCCTCCTAGCCTCAATCACATTTACGCGGTCGAAACCAAAGATTTTATCCCATCAGGACCTATTGATTGGTTCAACAATCCTATTCCTGCACCCGATGATTTTGAAGAAGGTAATATGGCTAACATTTCCCCCACCATCAAAATCGACATTTCCGTCAAACCAGGCATCGTTGAAGAGATCATCATTGGAGCTACTTGCACTTCTCAGGAAATTACCGCATACAAAACCCTCTTCCAGGAATTTAGAGATATTTTTGCCTGGTCATACACGGAGATGCCTAGCCTCGACCCCTCTATTGTCGAACATCGCATCCACACCTGGCCCGACATCACACCAGTTCGCTAGAAACAGCGACCGCTACACCCATCCAAGGCCGCGGCTATCAAAGCGTCTTCAGCCACGGGATCAACGTCCCGCCACCTACATCATGGTTGTCCCTGGGCCACTTTTCAAACTGTCTTTAGCCATGGGATCAATGTCCCACCACCTACAACATGGATGTCCCTGGGCCACTTTTCACCCTGAGCCCCCAGGGTGCCCTTTTTTCATATCATGGCCAGGTACGCACACACATTGTCACATTTATCTAATACATGTTCATATTTGTTCTTCTCTTCAGATATTGTTCACTTTGGGTATTTGGTTGTTCTCTGTGCAGGTACTTCGTCATCGTCTCTACATCATTCCTTCAGGTATATACTCAACACTGGCATGTAGTCTCTCCCACTGTATTGCATTTACATTCCCAGTCACACCCCCTGATTTTGGCCTTTAGGATACTCTGTTTCCGGCTCTGCAGTACTCACACCTCCATTTGCATTTTTGGTACTGGTACCTGGTAGTTTTCTTACCCACATGAGTCGTCTCATTCATAGCACCTTTTTACACTTTTGACACTCATGATGCTCTTTATTACCCTTTAGGGATGGGAGTCCCAGTAGTCTTTCATCATGTCGCGAATTAACCACATACTTATTCTCCTCATTTTGATAGCTTCCCATATGGACTCCCAGCACATCGCTTTATGGTCATGTTCTTTTCTTTACCTGCACCTCCGCAGGATCAAGAACCCACCATTTCATCCATCATCAGTTTTCCCATCTGCGAACCTATCTTCATTTCACCTACCTCATACAGAAACTCGCCAATGGGGCCCCCACCCTTCATCAGTTTTCCCAGAAATTTTTGCCCTCACTGGGGCACTCATTTCACACTGGGGCACCCGTTTGTATATTTTGTACATCTTCCCCACATTTATTCATTATTTTCTGTACCAACACCTTTCTTTTCCATCCTTTCCTTTTGTCATCACCATTGGCGACCCGCTTTCCTTTTGGCCACACGCAACCCATGTCACCCTTGGTTGGAGCACTACTTCTCATTTACCCCTACCGACATCGTCTATATCTTCAGAGTACTACCCCAGTCACTTACCTTTCTCCTCTGAATTTGTTCACCTTGTCTAGCCTCTGGAACAACTTATCCCTGATCTAGTTGTCCCCCTGACACTTGACCTTGTCACACGGTTGCGGCCATTCATTCTATCATATACCCTCCAACCAAGGGCAGTCTTGAGTCCTCCCATTTCTCGACTTCATCTATGTACCTCTGCCACTTCTCCACCACAGTAGATTCCATGAAGCCCTTTGCTTCTGGGAGTCGCATCATCCTTTTGTCGACATTAGCACACTTTTTCAAAAGGGTGACAGTATCTTGATTCTCATTTCCCATTCAATGAGAGATCTCAGACGGCACAGGGGGAAACACCATTGCTCCCTGATGTCGTTGACCCCCATAACATTCGACGCCAACAATTTCTCATGTTACGGTGGGTCTTACTTTGCGACTATTGCAGTTCTTCTTATCAGTTACCGAAGACCTCTGAACTTGGTAGGGCCCCCAATGCCCACATCACCGTCGCTGGTTACTTACGCGACCATCACCACTAGTTCAGAGTATGTTCCTTTGCAGAATTGTCTTCTGCCTTTATCATTCCACCCCCGAGGGCACTGCAGTTGTCTACATCAACACTTCTGACATTTTTTCTTCAGAGTTACAATATACGAGCATGGGGCATGCCCGCCTCGTTTGTACACACTTGTATATTGATACACACCTGGTGGAAAGCCAGGATCTATAGGTTCCTTTCTTCTCCAAAGGATTTCTCTACACGGTCCCATTCTTTCTCTCCCTTACAACACCATCTTCAGCAAAAGAAACATTGATGGATTTCAGCTATACGTTTTTCTCCTAACCTCATCCATCAGGGGGCATCTGTTATCACTGAAATTTCGTCTGCATGTAGCGACAAGAACTCCACATCGTCAAAACAGGACTGGAGTCATTCATGGCACAGGATTAATGCCACAACATTGCAAAAAGGGTCAAAAACTATACCAAATGACCAAAAATTTGAAGGGCGCTTTACATCATCTGAGTGTGCGTGCGTATGCGCGTAATAGCATCGTACAAAGCGTGCATATGTGCACGAGGTGTGGTTGTTGGGCTAAAAACCCGTGCGCCTGCTAAACGACGCATTTATTGAAATTGGTCGGCCTCCCAACCACTAATGGATCAGCTCCCAAGTCGATTTGACACCAAATCCGAGCTCAATCCTCATGGTGGGCTAGTCAAAGACCTAATTGTGCCCTAAAGAGCCTCTTTTCACATTCAAAAGAGGTCACATAATAACCCAATGCTTGGCTATAAAAATCCATGAATGACCACCATTTTCTCAAGGAATTCTTCATACTGTTATGNNNNTGAGATTGCTAAGGACCCATTCTTTGGCAATAAACACCACAAGCTGCATTTCATAGAGCTATTCACCCCTCACTTGAGTGAATAAGCTTGGATTTCTTTCACCCACATTTTCATCTTTTCATTGTAAAGGAGTGCAATCTTTAAGGGCCTCAAGAGCCTTCCATTGGAGAAAGAAGGGACCCAAGTCCCCTTTCTTCTTTGTGTCTTTGGATTTCATCAACAGATCAACTTATACATTGGTGATATTGGTCCATTTGTCTTTATTTTTCATTTTCTCATATGATTTTAGTTTTTAGTTGTTTTAGTTTAATTCTTGTCAATAGCTTTGTTGTTTTTCTTTCTAACCTTTTACCTTACAACTGTCATGCCTAGCAGAGCCCAACTGGGCATGTAAGCACTCTTAATTTTCTCACCTAGTGACGAATTGGGTGCAAACACTAGTTAATATTCATAACATCACAGTTCATCGATGTATCATCAATGAAGCTACTTCTACATGCATCATGTCCAAAGTAGTATGGAAGAAACTTATCTCCCATGAGATAGTACCATCTTCCATCACCTTGAGAGCCTATGTTGACAGAACATCCTCCCCTGAAGGGATATTCCAAAGTGTCCCCATCGAACTTGGGGGAAAAACCATCCTCATCAACATTGAAGTTATCGACACCCCGCTTGATTACAATATCTCTTTTGGACATAGCTACATGTACAATTTGAATTTAGTATCCTCTTCTGTGTTTCAAACGATGATGTTCCCGCACAACGGTAAAATCATCACCCTCAGCCAAATTACACATTATGAGCCTAACCATTCCTCCAACATTGATAACATTCTTCCTCTTGTCCACACTAGCTCAGATTCTTATTCTCTCATCAACATGGGTCATGGAATTTTCAAGGACCCATCCTTGTTGGGAGAATACCATGGAGAAATTCCTATCCTACACCCTTCAGCATAATTGTGTGTAGTATATTTTAATGGAAGTTATATCAGAGACATTATTCCTCCCACTGAGGCCTTTCCATACCTCGAAATTCCATCAGTTCAAGAACTATTATCTCAATAATTCCTTGAGAACCCTACTGTATCACTTTTCCATGATCCCCCCCCCCCTCCATGGGAAAATCCCAGTTTGGGAGACAATCCCTCAATCCATTAATCAAATTACCTTCTTCTACTCCCCACCCGGATTCCAAGCATTCTAGGCAGTTGTGACCCTTACCATTCCAAATATGGTACTTTCCATCCCTATATGGTATCTTCATCCAGACGCAATGGTTCCTCAACCATTTGTCCCTCCTCAAACGGATTGAATCCTGATGCAAATTCCAGTACATGATCCTGCCACACCACCCTCACTACCAAATGTTGGCACTACTTCGATGACTAGGGGAAGATGAAAGAAGAAAGAGCCCATAATTCCACTTCCTCCCCGAGTTCAACCTCCTTGCGCACTATGCTAAATAGAGGGACACCCCACCAATAAATGTCCTACTCTTACTGAGTTACAAAATCTAATCCAACCCCCTTGAGAAACCACATTGCTCACTAATTCACCAAGCACATCTAGTGCTACTACAACGTCCTCCACTACAGGCAATAAAGGGTTGCGAACCAAATTCTCTTATGCCATTTGTTTAGAATATGGCCACTATAGTCATGATTGTCGATATCTACCTCAGTTTTGCTAGACGCTAAGCACAATATGCCAAACATCTCGACCAGATCCCTCTCCACTACCCCTTATCAGTGCTCATGTCATAGACATTCATTATGTCTCTTCATTAGTCCCCGAGCAAATGAGATGTCCTTGTGCTCTCTATGACTCACTTGCTCATTTCACATACCGGTTTCCTTTGATTGTTGCATAACGAGTTCATCATTCAACCCCTATTCAACCACATCCGATCACCTAACCACTAGTAATGAAACCTCCAGATACTATCAATATCCCCTCCCATGAACTTGATTTGTTTCCCATCCCTCCATGGTTCACACTTCAACTATCTAAGGATATTCCCCTGAATCCTCCCAATTCTCCAGTAAATTTTCCATAGAATATCTTTCCCACCACCATAGTTTATCACCCACAGTGTCTTGACATTTGGTTTATGTCAAGTGAGCCTTCGAACCCTGTATGTGATATCCCTTCTACATCCTCACCACTTGTGGAAAATCATATGTTGACAGTTCCCCTTGTCACCTCCCCGGATCCCCTGTCTTCTCACATTTTCCACTTTGATGAAGATATCCTGGAGGAACTCACTACCCCCGATTTCCCATGGAATTCTCTCCATCATCAAACCCTTTTTCTTTCAAATAAGTCCTTTCATCCTCCTACCCAAGCCTCCGGATGCCCAATCGAAACCAAGGATTTTATTCCTTCGGGGAATATAGACTAGTTCAACCACCCTATCCCTTCCCCAGATGCTTTTAAAGAAGGAAACATGGCCAATATTTCCCCTACCATCAAAATCGACATTTCCATCAAACTGGGAATCATAGAAGAAATCACCATTGATGCCACATGATCCCATGAATAACTCACATCTTACAAAGATCTCCTTCAGGAATAATGGGATATTTATGCCTAGTCATACAGAGAGATGCCCGACCTTGATCCATCTATAGTCAAACATCGCATCGACACTTGTCAAGACGTTTCCCTAGTACATCAAAAGCAACGCCCTTTTCACCCATCCAAATATGCGACTATCAAAGCCAAAATTGATAATTTACACATTGTTGGGTTCATTTACCCCATCATGTATACCTCATGGGTCTCCAACCCCGTCCTCGTTAAAAGCAAACAATGCACTATTTGCATATGCACAGACTTTTGCGTTCTCAACGAAATTTTCTCTACGGTGTTTTTCCTACTAATCTATTGATCCATTGGTAGCATTAAGGTGGTCATTGGTTGATTTTTATGGTTCTAAGTTTCTCATGATTTCTAAATTTTATTTCTTAGTTGTTTTAGTTTGTTTATTTGTTTATTACATGTGTTTGGCTTGTTTAACCCACTCAAAAACTTATGTCTTGTCTAGCAGGCTCATCTAGACATGCAAGTGTTGTTGTTTTTCTCACCCAAGTGACAAAACCAACACAACACCCATCCTTGTTAGCAAAGAACAGGGAATTGTTTACATCTACACAGACTTTCTCAATCTCAACTACACTTGCCCCAAAGACAACTTCGCAACCCATTTCAACAACCAAATTATCGATGATTGCACTGGCCACAAGGAATTATCATTTATGGATGGATTCTCTGGATATAATCAAATCCAAATCCACCCAACAGATCAGTATAAAAACACTTTTACTACCGCTTGGGGTACCTTTGCTTGTCACGTCATGCCTTTTGGACTCAAGAACGCTGGTGCTAAGTTTCAATAGGCCATGACCTATGTTTTCCATGATATTTCTTGCATCATCCTTGTTGATTTGGATGACCTCACTGCTCGATCGAAAAAGTGAACTCAACATTTAGATGACTTATGCATCATTTTCCAACGATGTCGCCAGTATAATATCCGCTTGAACCCCCTCAAGAGTGTCTTTTGCATCACTGCCAGATGCCTCCTTGGGTTCATTTTCTCCCAACATGGAATCACAGTGGACCCCCTCAAGGTCCAAGATATCAAAAAAATTCCACTACCTAGGAATTGATGCCAACTGTAGAGCTTGCAGGGAAAAGCCAAATTTTTACACCACTTTTTCCTATATAATGCCACTCACGTGAGGTTTTCTCCTCTTACTGCGACATGATATCCCATTTTGATGGGATGAGCATGCTCAAATATATTTTGTTGATCTAAAATACACCTTATCCAATTCCCCTCTTATTAGTCCCCCAGGATATAATCGTGATTACATCCTCTACTTGTCAGCCTCAACTATTTCAGTAGAAGGAGTCCTCATCGAATTAGGGGCTGATGGGAGTGAGCATGTCATTTACTACATCATTAAAAACCTTTCTGGGCCACCCTTGAAATATAATCATAATGATAAAATCTCCTTAGAAGTTTTCCTCACAGTCCAAAAACTGTTCTATTACATTTTTCTTTGAACTACCAATGTCGTAGCAGATTCCAACCCCATGCACTACTTTCTTAGTCAATGAACAATTAATGGAAAATTTTCTCGATGGATCGCCATCCTCCAAGAATACGATCTAGAGTTCTCTACTCCCAAAAGAAATAAATCTGTTGTCCTATTTGGACTCATTATATATTTTCCCTCATATGCTAAAGCATCCCCTGTCAATACGGATTTCCCCGAAGAACACATCTTCTTCATCACCTTTGATGACCCCTGGTATGATGACCTTCTCATCTACCTTCTGACATAGAAGTTTGGGTCTCATATCTATCGAGACGATCGTCGATGCATGTAGAAATTTCAAAACAATTAATGTATTTCCTGGATTCTCCTAATCTAACAATTATATACCATTGTTAAATACAAAATCACTTCTACTAATATTCTTGCAGAAATTAAACCACGATCACAAAGTAAAATATCAAGAACATGTAACACAAAATTTTTACAGGGAAAGCGTAAATCTAAAAAACCCACTATCATATATTATGTATATCATGGATCATGAAACAAACTCATACAAAACTCTAATCTAAGATCTCTTAGTACAATACAATTGTCTCACACTGTCATACAAAACTCAACAAATACATGTGCCAATTTCTGTCTCCAAACAGCCTGCCTCCTCTGCACAATATCTGCAAATAGAATTCTCACAATGAATTAGAATTGCCTAGTTTGCACATGCTCATGAGCATATCCACTGCATGTGTGATTGCATGAGTGCACTTCACTAAAATCACAAATGATATCCAAGTTGTCCCTTTCACCTGTTATCTCAACTAGGTCTCCATTGGATCTAACATGCATGTAGTTAACCGTGGTGAATCTTCAGTTGCATGTGAGTTCACTGATTATGAATTAATCAATAATTAATTTACCAAACTCTCACTAGTGCAAGTTTAGTTACAAATAGTATAGCTGAGCTTAACTCACTTAACTAAGTTAAACTACTTCACAACTCTCATAACTACACTTATAACTATGTTACAGCTTCAAGTCACCTCCATGTCTTACCAACCAACCTTTGAACTCAAATTTACCATAGTTAACTGATTTTCCATTTTAGTTAATTATTTCAAGTAATTATGAGATAATAGATTAATATTTATTGTCCAATTTATTTAAGGGAAAAGTAAATTAGACACATGTTTCTTGTTGACTTTTCAACACTCCCTCTCAACAAGAAAGGGATTATCTTTCACCCCAATCCTGTCTCTATGATATTCGAATTTTCTCCTGGTGAGTGCCATCGTCAAAATGTCTACATCCTGATCTTTTGTAGGAATGTATTGAAGAAACATGATATTCCACTGCACACAATATCTGAGATGATGGTACCAGATATCTATATGCTTAGATCTATCATGAAACACAAGATTGATTGAGATTTTAATGCAACTCTGATTATCAAAATGAATCACTATCAGATCTAAATGAGAACCAAGCAAACCAACCAAGATCTTTCTCATCTAGATAGCCTCACATGCATCTTGACTTGCTGCCATGTCTTCTACTTCCGCTGAACTAAGTACCATAGATCTTTGTTTCCTACTGTACCAAGAAACAACTATAAATCTGATACTAAAGATCCCCCCTAATCTGCTCTTTTTATCCGTTGGGCTGCCCACCCAATATGCATCCATGAAGCCATGCAACTTCACCTCATCCATATGTATGTACCATAATCCATACTCAGATGTGCCCTTCATATATCTCAGTACATGCTTACCCACCTTCCAAAATATTTTGGTAGGCTTAACCATCGCTTGACTTAGCTGGTTAACCGCATAGCAAATGTCCAGTCTCGTGTTCACTAAATACATTAGCGAACCTACTAACTATCAATAGACAGTAGCATCCACTGGCTCTCCAAAAGTAGCATCCTTTTTCCTCTAGTTTTCTGGAAGAGGAGTATCCATGGGTTTGCATCCTTCCATGTGAAACTTACCCAATATCTCCCTTGCATACTTTCCTTGAGACACAAAAATTTCACCATCTCACTGCCATGTTTCCAATCCAAGGTCATAATGAAGAAGGCCCAAATCCTTCATCTTGAACTCCTTTGCAAGGTCATCCTTGCATGAGTGTATCAACTTCTCATCACCAGTCAGTATTAAATCATCAACATAAAGAGCAATGATTAAGAGCTTACCCTCCACCAAAATTTGGTATAGGTTTGCATCCGCTTCACTTTTGGTGAAGCCCAGTCCGGTGAAATAGCTTTCTATCTGAGTGTACCAAGTGTGGGGTGCTTACTTCAACCCATACAGTTCTCACTTGAGTCTGCACACATGTGAATCTCTATCAAAGGTCTCAAAACCTTCTATCTATTCAATGTACATTTCTTCCTCAATGATCCCATTGAGAAACACATTTTTTACATCCATTTGAGGAATGCACCAGCCCATTTGTGTTAAGAGTGAAAGGATGGATATTATGGAAGAGTACCTTGTGAAAGGTGCAAAGGTCTCATCATAATCTATCCCCTTGATCTGTGATAAACCTCAGGCCGCAAACCTGGCCTTGTATTTATCCACGCTCCCATCAACAACTTGCTTTACCTTGTAGATCCATCTCTAACCTACCATTGATTTGTCAACCGGTCCTGGGACAATTTCCCATGCATTTATTTTTACAATGGAGTCATACTCCTCTACCATAGCATCAACCCAAGTGGGATCCTACACTTCTTTCTAAAAGGAAGATGGTTAATTCACAATACATTTTCTCATGAGAGCCATGTATCCAACAAATTGATCAGGAGACTGTCTCTGTCTGCGTTGTGAAGTAGGGGCTCCTACATTCTATGCAACATCTAGTCTCAATCTATCAGCTTCCATGGTGTGATTTCTGCCATTTTTTATGGATGGATCTACATGAGTGGTTTCCTACACTCCATGAACCTCCTCATGTGGCTGATCCACATCTTGAGACTCATCTTTAGGAACCAACAATTCCTCTTCTACATGCAAGTCTAGCTCCCTCTCAAGCGACAACCACATGGATTTCCCCTCATCAAATTTTATATCCTGTCGCATAACAATCATCTTACTGTTTGAAAAATACACACAATAATTATGGGGTGTTTCTGTGTACCCCACAAATATCCCAACTTCAGCAGCCAGTTCTAGCTTCTTCTTGGCATCCTTGTTCACATGCACAAAAATAAACGAGCCAAAAATTTTAAAATGAGAAACATAAGGTTTCTTACCAGTGAAAGCTTATTCAGGTGTACTCGTGAAAATTATTCTATGAGGAAAATGGTTTTGCACATAAACTGCAGTATTGCATGCATCCACCCACAAATGCATTGGTAGGCCCTGATCATGCAACATCGCTTGTGCAACATCCACGATCGTTTTGTTCTTTCTCTCCACAACCCCATTTTGTTGTGGGTTATGAGGCACTATGAGTTCTCTTCAAATTTATTCTCTATTGTAGAAGTATTTGAATTTGTTAGAGATGTATTCTCTATCATTATCACTCCTTAGAGCCTTCACTTTCTTCCCCGAATATTTCTCCACCAATTCTTTAAACTCACAAAACTTTGAGAGTGTTTGATCCTTCTTCTGCATGAAGAATATCCAACATTTATGAGAAAAGTCATCAACAAAAATAACATAATACCTATGTTTTGTTGTTGAAGCAACCGAGAATGGTCCACACATGTCTGTGTGAATTCTCTCCAGGATTACTGAAGCATGATTCTCCTTTTCATGAAAGATAGACTTTACATACTTCCTCAGGGTGCACCCCTTGCACTGTTCTAACTGAGAAAGTGTTCCCCTTGGAAGTCCAGTAGATATTTGTTGCATGATCTTCAAGGCTCCATGATGAATATGGCCCAATATCCTATGCCATAATTCACCCTCATCCCATCTCACCACTTTTTCTTCCTTGCCCATCATGGCACTGCATCCATCTACCTCTAGCATGTAGATATTCTTAACTCGAATCCCTATATTCTTGACTTGACCCGTTGCTTTATGTCGCAGGTAGGCTTTTCCACCGCTGAAAGTAACATCATAGCCTTTGTCCTCCAACATTGTGACTTAGACCAGGTTTTCCTTCAGACCTAGAACATGCATAACATTTTTCAATTGAAATGGTTTACCTAAATCCCTTTGAAAGGTAATGGTACCAATACCATTCGCACTATATCATCCATTGTTTCCCATCTCTATATGCATTCTGAGATCTTTCTCCTCCAAGTCACTGAAAGAATCTTTATCTCCCGTCATGTTGAAGGAAGCACCACTATCTAAATACCATAACGATCCCTATGCACTTGAAGACATGCATGCAATCAAAGAGAATTCAAGTTCAAATTGTGAGACAAGAGCCTCACCTGTTGCAGCTCCAACAACCGTCTTGTTCTTCCTCTTCTGCGAACAATTAGTAGCGATATTCCCATGTTCATGACAGTGAAAACACTTCACTTTGGACAAATCCAACTTCTTGACTTTAGACTTAGATTTTGAATGGAATTTCTTCCCTTTCCATTTCCTTGCCTTGGCAGTCAAAGCACAATCCTATTCATCATCATTCTTTGATGAAGATCCATCTCTTGTGTTCTTGTTGAACTCCTCTTGCACTAGATCCGACCATAGTTGTTCTCAATCTGGAAAGTTTTCTCTTCCATTGATAGAGTCTTGATAACTATTCCAACTCTTGGGAAGTCCTAGGAGACAAAATCTCACCAAATCATCAACAATGAATATTATTCCAACACTTCCAAGCTCATCCCGACATTGGACAAACTTCGTGAGATATTTTGGAATGGAGTCATCCTTCTCCATCTTTATCTTCCCGAGTTTATCTTTGAGCGTCAATTTCCTATGGTCATTGTTGTTTTGGAACAGATCCGTCAAAACCTTCCACATTTCATGTGGTGTGGCTTTCCCATGGATACTTGAGACAATGTGGTCTCGTACTCCTTCCAAAAGAATCCTCCTCACCTTTGCCACTTTCTTTTTCCATGCATCAAGATTTGTAGTGTCTATAGCAACTGGATTAGGAGCATCTCTGTCAATGAAATCCTTCAAGCCATTGTCTTTGAGTACTGCCTCCATCCTTTCCTTCCAAGAAATATAGTTCAATCTTCCCTCAAGTGCATACTCCAACCTCAAGCCATTGAAATCCATTTCGATCTTGAATCAATTGTAGCACCAAGAAATTCCTTCTGCAAATTTGAATTTTATCCAACCACAAACTCAACTATTGTAATCCTTCTTTCCATGGGAGGTTTTCACCTAACCAGTTACTAGCCTGAGGGAAGTTTGCACCTCACCTATGTATAGCCTAGGAATCTTATGAGAGAGTTCACACTGTAATGCACTGTGGGGTGAGGGAGGTTCACACATCTCCTTTGAGCAACCTGCAAAAATCCTAAGGGAGGTTCGCACCTCTCCTTTGAGTAGGGTGCAATGATTTCTTCTCTCATAAATATGTGTAGTTTTGAGTAGTAAGGTTCGCACCCTGCTAGAGACGGGACCTATGAAAATACTAAAATTTTCATACCTCACTTCCGTGGCTCCATGGCTCTGATACCATGTATAAATTTCAATACAATTAATGTATTTCCTGGATTCTCTTGATCTAACAATTATATACCATTTTTAAATACATAATCGCTTCTACTAATATTCTTGTGGAAATTAAACCATGATCACAAAGTGAAATATCAAGAACACGTAACAAAAATGTTTTACAGGGAATGCGTAAAGATAAAAACCCCACTACCATATATTATGTATATCATGGATCATGAAACAATCTCATACAAAAATCTAATCCAAGAGCTCTCAGTACATTACAATCATCTCACACTATCATACAAAACTCAACAAATACATGTGCCAATTTTTTTCTCCAAACAACCTTCCTCCTCTGCATAATCTCTGCAATTAGAATTCTCACAATGAATTAGAATTTCCTAGTTTGCACATGCTCATAAGCATATCCACTACATGCGTGATTGCATGAGTGCACTTCACTAAAATCACAACTACTAGCCAAGTTGTCCCTTTCACCTATTCTCTCAACTAGGTCTCCACTGGATCTGGCATGCATGTAGTTAACCATGGTGAATCTTTAGTTGCATGTGAGTTCACTGATTGTGAATTAATTAATAATTAATTTACTAAACTCTCACTAGTGCAAGTTTAGTTACAACTAGTACAATTGGGATTAACTCACTTAACTGAGTTAAACTACTTCACAACTCTCATAACTACACTTATAACTATGTTACAACTTCAAGTCACCTCCATGTCTTACCAGCCAACCTTTGAACTCAAATTTCCCATAGTTAACTGATTTTCCATTTCAGTTAATTATTTCAAGTAATTATGAGATAATAGATTAATATTTATTGTCCAATTTATTTAA